>OX328130.1:72802352-73052352 GCA_946811695.1 Gonocerus acuteangulatus | reverse complement strand
AGAAGGGTTGTGAGATCAGAGAAAACACAGGCAACTACAACTGCAATTTTGTGGTAATCATGAATATTGGACACATGCTGACTGGAGAAGGGTTGTGAGGTCAGAGAAAACACAGGCAACTACAACTGCAATTTTGTGGTAATCATGAATATTGGACACATGCTGACTGGAGAAGGGTTGTGAGATCAGAGAAAACACAGGCAACTACAACTGCAATTTTGTGGTAATCATGAATATTGGACACATGCTGACTGGAGAATGGTTGTGAGATCAGAGAAAACACAGGCAACTACAACTGCAATTTTGTGGTAATCATGAATATTGGACACATGCTGACTGGAGAATGGTTGTGAGGTCAGAGAAAACACAGGCAACTACAACTGAAATTTTGTGGTAATCATGAATATTGGACACATGCTGACTGGAGAACGGTTGTGAGGTCAGAGAAAACACAGGCAACTACAACTGAAATTTTGTGGTAATCATGAATATTGGACACATGCTGACTGGAGAATGGTTGTGAGGTCAGAGAAAACACAGGCAACTACAACTGAAATTTTGTGGTAATCATGAATATTGGACACGTGCTGACTGGAGAATGGTTGTGAGGTCAGAGAAAACACAGGCAACTACAACTGCAATTTTGTGGTAATCATGAATATTGGACACATGCTGACTGGAGAATGGTTGTGAGGTCAGAGAAAACACAGGCAACTACAACTGAAATTTTGTGGTAATCATGAATATTGGACACATGCTGACTGGAGAACGGTTGTGAGGTCAGAGAAAACACAGGCAACTACAACTGAAATTTTGTGGTAATCATGAATATTGGACACATGCTGACTGGAGAATGGTTGTGAGGTCAGAGAAAACACAGGCAACTACAACTGAAATTTTGTGGTAATCATGAATATTGGACACGTGCTGACTGGAGAATGGTTGTGAGGTCAGAGAAAACACAGGCAACTACAACTGCAATTTTGTGGTAATCATGAATATTGGACACATGCTGACTGGAGAATGGTTGTGAGGTCAGAGAAAACACAGGCAACTACAACTGCAATTTTGTGGTAATCGTGAATATTGGACACATGCTGACTGGAGAAGGGTTGTGAGATCAGAGAAAACACAGGCAACTACAACTGCAATTTTGTGGTAATCGTGAATATTGGACACATGCTGACTGGAGAAGGGTTGTGAGATCAGAGAAAACACAGGCATCTACAACTGCAATTTTGTGGTAATCATGAATATTGGACACATGCTGACTGGAGAAGGGTTGTGAGGTCAGAGAAAACACAGGCAACTACAACTGCAATTTTGTGGTAATCATGAATATTGGACACATGCTTACTGGAGAAGGGTTGTGAGGTCAGAGAAAACACAGGCAACTACAACTGCAATTTTGTGGTAATCATGAATATTGGACACATGCTGACTGGAGAAGGGTTGTGAGATCAGAGAAAACACAGGCAACTACAACTGCAATTTTGTGGTAATCATGAATATTGGACACATGCTGACTGGAGAAGGGTTGTGAGATCAGAGAAAACACAGGCAACTACAACTGCAATTTTGTGGTAATCATGAATATTGGACACATGCTGACTGGAGAAGGGTTGTGAGATCAGAGAAAACACAGGCAACTACAACTGCAATTTTGTGGTAATCATGAATATTGGACACATGCTGACTGGAGAATGGTTGTGAGGTCAGAGAAAACACAGGCAACTACAACTGAAATTTTTTGGTAATCATGAATATTGGACACATGCTGACTGGAGAATGGTTGTGAGATCAGAGAAAACACAGGCAACTACAACTGAAATTTTGTGGTAATCATGAATATTGGACACATGCTGACTGGAGAATGGTTGTGAGATCAGAGAAAACACAGGCAACTACAACTGCAATTTTGTGGTAATCATGAATATTGGACACATGCTGACTGGAGAAGGGTTGTGAGATCAGAGAAAACACAGGCAACTACAACTGCAATTTTGTGGTAATCATGAATATTGGACACATGCTGACTGGAGAATGGTTGTGAGGTCAGAGAAAACACAGGCAACTACAACTGCAATTTTGTGGTAATCATGAATATTGGACACATGCTGACTGGAGAAGGGTTGTGAGATCAGAGAAAACACAGGCAACTACAACTGCAATTTTGTGGTAATCATGAATATTGGACACATGCTGACTGGAGAAGGGTTGTGAGATCAGAGAAAACACAGGCAACTACAACTGCAATTTTGTGGTAATCATGAATATTGGACATATGCTGACTGGAGAATGGTTGTGAGGTCAGAGAAAACACAGGCAACTACAACTGAAATTTTGTGGTAATCATGAATATTGGACACATGCTGACTGGAGAAGGGTTGTGAGGTCAGAGAAAACACAGGCAACTACAACTGCAATTTTGTGGTAATCATGAATATTGGACACATGCTGACTGGAGAAGGGTTGTAAGATCAGAGAAAACACAGGCAACTACAACTGCAATTTTGTGGTAATCATGAATATTGGACACATGCTGACTGGAGAAGGCTTGTGAGGTCAGAGAAAACACAGGCAACTACAACTGCAATTTTGTGGTAATCATGAATATTGTGAATATTGGACACATGCTGACTGGAGAATGGTTGTGAGGTCAGAGAAAACACAGGCAACTACAACTGCAATTTTGTGGTAATCATGAATATTGGACACATGCTGACTGGAGAAGGGTTGTGAGATCAGAGAAAACACAGGCAACTACAACTGCAATTTTGTGGTAATCATAAATATTGGACACATGCTGACTGGAGAATGGTTGTGAGGTCAGAGAAAACACAGGCAACTACAACTGCAATTTTGTGGTAATCATGAATATTGGACACATGCTGACTGGAGAAGGGTTGTGAGGTCAGAGAAAACACAGGCAACTACAACTGAAATTTTGTGGTAATCATGAATATTGGACACATGCTGACTGGAGAAGGGTTGTGAGATCAGAGAAAACACAGACAACTACAACTGCAATTTTGTGGTAATCATGAATATTGGACACATGCTAACTGGAGAAGGGTTGTGAGGTCAGAGAAAACACAGGCAACTACAACTGCAATTTTGTGGTAATCATGAATATTGGACACATGCTGACTGGAGAATGGTTGTGAGGTCAGAGAAAACACAGGCAACTACAACTGCAATTTTGTGGTAATCATGAATATTGGACACATGCTGACTGGAGAATGGTTGTGAGGTCAGAGAAAACACAGGCAACTACAACTGCAATTTTGTGGTAATCATGAATATTGGACACATGCTGACTGGAGAAGGGTTGTGAGGTCAGAGAAAACACAGGTTGGAGACCAATCTGCTGAAATGCCTTACTAACACATCTTGGGGTGCTGATAGGAAAAGTATGATGACATTATACAGGAGCTATATAAGATCAAAAATCGACTACGGGTGTATAGCATATGATTCCGCTTCCCCGAGAGTATTAAACATGATAGAGAGTATCCATAACTCAGGCCTGAGATTGGTGACTGGTGCATTCCGCTCTAGTCCTGTCATCAGCGTGTGTGCTGAGGCAGGAGAACCTCCGCTGCAATATCCACGAATGTTCCTGGCAGTTTCCTTTTATTATAATATTCTTGCGTCCCCTAATCACCCTTTAAATTATTATTTTTCTCCTAACTTTCAACTCATTCACCCTCACAGGCAGAGTAATAACATCAAAAGATCATTTCCAAGAAGAATTAAAGCTCTTTTACCAGAACTTGATATAACCCCTCCAGAAATATTGTTTAATTGTAGCCCAGCAAAGGAGCCATGGAAATTACCCCAACCCAAAGTTAATTTGTCTCTCACAAAATTTCTTAAGAAAAACACTGTTCCTATTATATTTCAGAAAGAGTATATTAAACTAAAAAAATCACTTCCCCCATCAACTCATATATTCACAGACGGATCCAAAGATGACTTCGGGGTCGGAGCGGCATTCAATTGTGAAATCAGATCAGATAAATTCCAATTAGATCCAATTAGTAGCATATTTACCGCTGAACTTCTAGCTATTTACAAAGCATTATCTCTAATAATCCCTCAGGAATGACACGTATCAATCTTCACCGATTCACTCTCAGCACTCCTAGCAATAAATAACCCTCTTTCTGACCATCCACTTGTTGTCAACATTTTGGAACGCCTAGAAACACTCAGAGCAAGCAATGTTTCAGTTGTCTTTTCTTGGATTCCTGGTCACTGTGGCATAGCCGAAAATGAGGAAGTAGACCGGGCAGCAAAGTCAGCCGTTTCTAATGGAATACCATACAAAAAAGTCCCCTTTTCAGATATTCACGCTCACATAAAGTCCAAGATGTGGATTTCCTGGCAAGCTAGGTGGTACGAGCAGAACAATAACAAGCTAAGGGAAATTAAAGCAGGTGTCAGGGCATGGAAGACTTCTTTTCCAGGCCAGAGGAAGGATGAGGTTGCTTTGGCACGACTGCGCATTGGTCATACCCGACTGACTCATGGACATCTGATGACCAGAGAGGCACAGCCCATTTGCCCTCCGACATGCGGAGTATTTATAACTGTCAAGCATATTTTTATTGAGTGTCGAATTTATAAAGAATAAAGAGATGAACTTCGGCTCTCATCAGATTTCGAGGAAATCTTAGGTAACAGTCCCATTCAAGTTAATAAATTATTACTTTTTCTAAAAAATACCCAATTAATTTCAAAAATTTAAATAGTTAAAATAGTACAAAAAGAAAAATCTAAAAGTAAATTTTATGATGTCATTTTAGAAATATATTTGCTGAAACATGTGAATTAAATAGCATCAATTTCATTTCATTTCATTTCATTATAATTAATTCTAAAACATATTAATCCATAGAATCAGCCTCATGTAAAAATTACCTATTATTGATTGGGGTGATGGGGGTGACACTGCTCCGGCATGGTGCCGGTCGGGTGGGGGTGGGTCTTCCGGTGTCGTGGGCCCTCAGGACCAAAGGGTCCATGAGCTTGGAGGGTCTGGTCGGCCTGGTCCCACCGAACAGACCCTCGGCCACAAGCTCATGTCATGTAATATCTGCAATATACTGTAAACCCTCATCTAGTGAGGGGCCTGCGATATCGGTGGGCGTGCTCTCGCCTGGTCGGGTCCTGTCGGTGGTGGTGGCGCTATCTGTCACCCCAATCAAGGCATAAATCGCCCGTGTGGCTGACATGCCTTAAAACAAGAACAAAAAAAAAAAGAGAAAACACAGACAACTACAACTGCTATTTTGTGGTAATCATGAATATTGGACACATGCTGACTGGAGAAGGGTTGTGAGGTCAGAGAAAACAAGAATGAACCGTTCTAGGACTGATGGACAATGCTGGCTTTGGAAAAAAAAAAAAAAACCTGGGTCACCCATTACTAACAAGGAATTTCAGTCTACTTGAAAATTTGCAGGTGGCAGTCAAATGGTTTGGGATGCATAAAGGACCAAAATGTTGGACGGGTTGCCAGAATAGGAAGGAAAATGAATCCTGAGGAATATCTTAGTACTTTGCATTCGTCTCGACTGCCAAAATTTAATTTATTATAATATAATATCTTCCAATATGAAGATATTATATTTTAACAGGGTAATGGTACAAAGAACATTGAAAAAATAAGTGGAATGGTTTGAAAATCATTGGATTAACTTGTTAGATTGGTCGGTCTCCAAATACAGATATTATTGAGCACTATACGTTTTATAAAAAATAAAATTTGGCCAATTGCGAAAATTCATCATTATCGATTGAAGAATTATGTGAGCGAAACTAATTTATATAGAACGTTATCCCGTCATCGTTTTCTTGTGAAAAGTGTTGCAAATAGAATTCAGATCATAATTAAAGCCAAAGGAAGCCATAGATATTACAGGATTATAAGGTTTTATGGTAGTTTTAATTCAGCCACAAAAGTGTTGCAAATAGAATTCAGTTCATAATTAAAGCCAAAGGAAGCCATAGAAATTACAGGATTATAAGGTTTTATGATAGTTTTAATTCAGCCACAAAAGTGTTGCAAATAGAATTCAGATCATAATTAAAGCCAAAGGAAGTCATAGAAATTACAGGATTATAAGGTTTTATGGTAGTTTTAATTCAGCCACAAAAGTGTTGCAAATAGAATTCAGATCATAATTAAAGCCAAAGGAAGCCATAGAAATTACAGGATTATAAGGTTTTAAGGTAGTTTTAATTCAGCCACAAAAGTGTTGCAAATAGAATTCAGATCATAATTAAAGCCAAAGGAAGCCATAGAAATTACAGGATTATAAGGTTTTATGGTAGTTTTAATTCAGCCACAAAAGTGTTGCAAATAGAATTCAGATCATAATTAAAGCCAAAGGAAGCCATAGAAATTACAGGATTATAAGGTTTTATGGTAGTTTTAATTCAGCCACAAAAGTGTTGCAAATAGAATTCAGATCATAATTAAAGCCAAAGGAAGCCATAGAAATTACAGGATTATAAGGTTTTATGGTAGTTTTAATTCAGCCACAAAAGTGTTGCAAATAGAATTCAGATCATAATTAAAGCCAAAGGAAGCCATAGAAATTACAGGATTATAAGGTTTTATGGTAGTTTTAATTCAGCCACAGCAGTGTTGCAAATAGAATTCAGATCATAATTAAAGCCAAAGGAAGCCATAGAAATTACAGGATTATAAGGTTTTATGGTAGTTTTAATTCAGCCACAAAAGTGTTGCAAATAGAATTCAGATCATAATTAAAGCCAAAGGAAGCCATAGAAATTACAGGATTATAAGGTTTTATGGTAGTTTTAATTCAGCCACAGCAGTGTTGCAAATAGAATTCAGATCATAATTAAAGCCAAAGGAAGCCAAAGAAATTACAGGATTATAAGGTTTTATGGTAGTTTTAATTCAGCCACAAAAGTGTTGCAAATAGAATTCAGATCATAATTAAAGCCAAAGGAAGTCACAGAAATTACAGGATTATAAGGTTTTATGGTAGTTTTAATTCAGCCACAAAAGTGTTGCAAATAGAATTCAGATCATAATTAAAGCCAAAGGAAGCCAAAGAAATTACAGGATTATAAGGTTTTATGGTAGTTTTAATTCAGCCACAAAAGTGTTGCAAATAGAATTCAGATCATAATTAAAGCCAAAGGAAGCCATAGAAATTACAGGATTATAAGGTTTTATGGTAGTTTTAATTCAGCCACAAAACTGTTGCAATCAGTTAAATTTTCAATGTTTTTCAGAATTTATTTTTATACTTCAATAAAATTATTATTATGTTAATTTCTAATTATTAAGTATGTGTTAAAACCGTGTATATTTGTTTCATTACCCAACACACATTTCTAACAGCGAGGTATTCAAATTTCGTAAGCAAGAGCTATCATTGCAACGGTTTTCTGAGTCACTGTATATATATGTAAATTTTAATAGTGTATAAAGACTGTATTTGGCCTGAGGAGAAAAAATGTAAGTTTTTTCTTTTAAAGAATATGTGAAATGGCTGTTATTGGTGTTAATTAAATAAATTTGAAGGTTGTAACCTTAATGACATAGAAGTTACCTTTAATATGAGGTTAATTCGAGGATGGAGTCAATAATTTCTTCGTACAGTTGTTTGCTGCCGGTTTCTTTTGCATTCTGGCGTATATACGTGAGGGTTTTAAATATTTCACGAAATATCAATTCAACGTATGAACAGTTTATATTCCAACCTTTCCAAAATTATATGGACGGAAACGCTTTAAGAAGACTCATTTCCTGCAAGTACTATCTTTTGTGAAATCCCAGAGGAGGGTGCGCAAATTGTTGACAATTCAACTTTAGATAGTTTTTTACAAAACTCGGGCTAAATTTACATAATGAAATTACCACCCAGAATTTGTTACATGCTTTCTGGAATAGGTCTCCAGCCGCTGGATTAAGGTGGAATTCCCTGTTTGTAAGTAGACCTCAGAAACTTGGCACTCAGAAAGTCTGCAGAACTGGAGCACTTGTGCAGAAACTGTCTGGCATTCTCTGAGTTCCCTGGTCGTTCTTACTACAATATAGAACTCCGCAACACTCATTTTAACATTCCGCATAATTTTGTTTCCTTCGTTGACAAAATTCAATAGAAAATACTCGCATTATTTTTAAAAGGGTAAATATTGCCTGCCATTCATAAAATATGAATAGAAACACATTAACAATTAAAAAAAAAAGACCATCTCACAGGAGTTGCATAACTCAGAACATTCCTTTAGAATTAGGGTAGTATAGTCTGCATTCCTGAATAATTTTCTTAAAATAATCAATATAAATAAAATAAAACAAAAAAAAAACCACACATTCCTACCTTTCTACAACATTTACATAAACTAAAACTATATGACAAAATATGACACAACAAACCCTATATAATATGAAAGTATGGATTTGTGTGTGTGGGTCTGTGTGAATGAATGAGTGTGTGTGTGTGTGTGTCCGCGCACGTAGATGTGGCTTAAGCATAGAAAATAAAGTCCTCTTATTAAATCTCTACCATTACAGAAACAAAGACATAATAATGATTTTTATCTTGCAATAAAGAATTATACTACTTATTATTATCATAAGTTTCTCATTTTTTATTACTTGATTGTGTAAATTGTTTTTGTATTAATTTTATATCATTTAAATACTTCATTAGAATCTAATTTTTACTCTTTTATTTTATATAGTTTTTTATTAATTTTTTATTATTATCCATTTATGTGAGCAAATCGCCTTGCTCTTGTTGCGCTCCGTAAATAAATAAATAAAATAAAACATTAATAGTTCTGCTCTTTTACATTTGTAATGAGAAAAAGTTACAATTATCAATTTTTTAATTAATTTTCTTCCAGAGTGTTGTGTTCGCTTCACATTACTTAATAAATACATAAAAACTTTACATTTTTGTTTATTGATTATGATGAATAATGAATGCATCCATACGTGAAAAGAGAACTCTCCACAATCATAAAAACGCAGGAACCGTATACAGCGCCCCTGTTCATGGTCTAGACCCTGGAATTATTATTTTCTAACACTTCAAGTCCAAACCCAACGGTAATGTATTTTCTTTCAAAGAGTAGAAAGATTATTATAATAATCAATTTTTGTTAGGTTTTTCACTTTTTAGGGATATTACACACATAATTTTCCTAAACAGGAATAATTAACATCATGAATACGTTTTCATTAACAGCTGATTGGCGGGACTTTACTAGAAATTGGCTTGGAGATGAGGAGAAACTGATCCAGAAGTGATCAGGACGTAAGCCGGAAGAGAGCAGAAATTGGCTAAGTAAAGAACCGGACGTTACCAGGACTTGAGCTTTCATTGACCGAAATTGGCACGAATGTGGGCAGGAAGTGATCTGCTACTGATCAGGATGAAAGCCGGAAATGAGCAAAAATTCGCCAGAAAGTGACGAGGATCTAAGGGGGAAGTAAGCAGAAATTGGCTCGAAAGTGAGCACGAAGTGAAGCGAAAGTGGCCAAGATGTAAACCGGGAGTGAGCCAAATTTTGCTTGAAAGCTGACAAAAATTGTCCTTGATGTAAATGAGGTGTGAGCAGGAAGTGGCTGAATGTGAGTGAGTGACCCGAAAATGTAAGCGGGAAAATAGAACGAATTGACACGGAAGTGAGCTAGTAGTTTATTATTTACTTCGAATTTTCGAGGGGTTACCACTCTTTTCTAGTCAGAATAGGGCTGTTGCCATTTCTTTTTTTGAAAGAAAGGTCACTATCCCTAGTGAGAATCGAACACACGACCTTAGGCACGAAGTGCATACGCCTTAGCACACACGGCCATCGGGCCTCCGGCTTTGTTTATTGTTAGTACATTAAAGATCAAATAGTTTACTCTTCAATTTTAAATATTGTTTGCATTAAAGGACGTTGCACCGACTCGGTTCAATAGCCCAGCCATCGTGAAGTCGTTAAATTGTCCTAAATGAAAAGAGGAGATTGCAAAGGCGCCTTAGCCATTTCACACCACAAATCCAATGATAGCTCTCAATCCAATTGGCACATTTGATTGGACTCTTATTCCTATTGGCCTATTAGCACTAGATCTGTCCTAGTTCCTGATAGGACTAACAGGCTATCGATTTCTGCCAATCAGCATACAGATAGACTATTGATACTCTCCTTATCATAAGCAGTATTGATAACATTTATTGATCTAATATATCAGGAATAACGGAAGGGTGTGTATTGGAAGTCCATCATCAAGATATTTGGAAGCTTTTTGGACTAAATTATTCAGATGAGTATTAGTCCGGGGTACATCTGTTATTTTCTTTTTTTTTTTATTTATTTTTTTTTTTTTTGAGAAGAGTCAAGCAAAATATTTCGGGAATATCTTCTGAACAACTCAAATTACAATAATTGAAGGGCTCAGTACCAAAGGTGACTAAAGAAGAATGTGAAAAAAAAATATTTTTTGTGACAGAAATGGTGTTAATTGGTCGTATTAAAATAATTTCTGTCATTAACAATAATTTTTTTTCACATTCTTCTGAGCTTTAACTCCAAGTTTCTCAGTTATTTCTAAGTGTGGGTTAGTCACCCTTGGCACTGATCCTTTCAATTGAGGTATGCGTAAACAAAAACAAACCATATATTTGTAAATATATGACATTAAAAAAAAATAATCAAGTTTTTTTTTTTTTTTTTTTTTTTTTTGTTCTTTCCTTGTTCATAATTCCAAACCTATTCACGCTAAAGGCGTCGAAAAAGTTGCAATTAGTTTTCCTATAATGTTCTATACGGAAGAGACCATGTTGTCTTAACCAGGCTAAGAATTGGACACTCACTAATAACACATTCTAGTGGAAAGACAGGACAGACCCGTGTGCTCACTGTGTAATGTTGTCCTGACGATAAAACACATACTGACAGACTGCAGAAGACGAGACAATTTACTCATCCCACACGACTTACACACATTACTCGCAGAAGGAAGGCCTCACATCAACACTATAATACATTATTTAAAGAACGCTAACTGACACAGAAAAAACGGTCAGCAAAAAGGTGTTTTGTGGTCAGAACTATCAATATAAAATTCCGACTCGCAGGAACTGCGTCATCTTAGCGCGGTAACAAACATCTCGAAGAAATGGAATAGATTAGCATCACAAATCACAGGAAACTGACAGTAGTCAACATACACAGAAGCGGATAATTCTTAATCTGTATAAGTCAATACAATTATGTACTGAAAACGTACTTACTCTTCGACTACTGCTGAGACATTTTAAGTATCTTGTTATACTTTGCAAATTCGTTTTACTGTTATAATCAACTGTAAATATGTGCTTCATGGCGAATAAAATTCCATTCTGAATATTCCTTCAGAACCTTTTTTTGTAGAGAATTTAGTAAGCATTCGAATGGCCACCTTCCACTTACTACAATTTCCCAACCGTTATCGAGATATTTTCGAAAAATATATGAAGATCCGAAAACGTTTCATAAATAATTTTTTTTTCCGCATTCTTCCTTAACTCCAAATATAACCAAAATTTAAAAATCTTAGTTTGGATTAATTTCCAATATGTAAAAAATATTTTAATTGAATCCCGCGATTCTAAGTACCCACAAAAAAATAATGACTTACAAAAACATTGATTCCACTTTTCTCAAAAACGGTTACAGATATCGCCTTAAAAATTGTTTCATTCGTTTTCCTATGTTAAGAAACTTATAAAACAAGTACCTGCAAGCATGTAAACTCAAAAACATAAGCGTTAAGATTTTTTTGCGCGAATTTCGCCCCAAACACTATCTTCCCGTGGGCGAATTCTGCTGGTTAACGAACTTGACCTTTCAAATAAGAAGACAGATTTTTGTTCCAAATTTCATCAAAATCGGGCCATTTTTGTGCTTGCTAGAACGTTAAGAGACAAGCATATATATATACAAATTTGAGCCACCTATATTGTCGTGATCTATGGGGTCTGAAACGAGAAAGTTTCTAGTCGGCACTTCCGGATTGCGTCGAGAGGTCAACCTCATAAGCGGGTTCTCCCTATGGAGATAGGGAGTAACCGCGCTAATTGAAAAGCAATATTAGAGCAGTATTCCACTACTAATTATTTATCAAAAAATGTTGGTTCAAACGGGATTGAACACCTTCGGTTTTGGAGGTTTTCCCCAGGGCCCCACTGTCCTCCGTGCAATCCAGTAAAGCCGCGCGGTTAAAAATTGAAAGTATATCCAGTGCGTTCGGAGCTACCTTCAGTTTCTTGTTTATATCAGATGGACCGGATCAGGTGTTGTTTTTTTTTCTATCTGGTTGCTGAAATTGCCTCCACCTTACAGGAAGTTAACTTTAAATTAAGGCTTACCTTATATGTAGAATGCCTGTCAATGGTTTCGCTCCCCAACAGGAGAAAAGGAGAGAGAATTAAAATGCTTGCAGATAGAGAAGTGCCTAATTGTATCCAAAAGCCTGACCAGAAGGTGGAATAGGTTTAGAGTCGGTTCTAACTCTGTCTCTAATAGAATTAGTCTTGTCACCACACAGCTGTCTCCTTCAGACCGCTAGCTACCCTCAGGGTCTATCTCACTTAGCCACCTGCTCTACTTAACGAGGGAGTGATGCTTTATTCTTGCTCAACATTTGTAGGTGATTATTCTGGTGATAGTGTGGTCCAGATAGATTTGGCTTAATTTTGAGGGTTTTACGTAAACTGGTAAAGAACACTCTATTATTCTTAAGAATTCTAACTTTTACTGTTTTAGCGCGGTTCCTCCCTCCCCCATAGGGAGGAACCCCCCCCCCTTGCTTATAAGGTTGATACAATGAAACAATCCGGACTTGCCGACAAGAAAATTTCGCGTTTCAGAACCCCTAGAGAACGAAAATAACGGTGGTTGAAATTTGTATATATATATGTATATATTTATATATATATATATATATATATATATATATATATATATAAATATTTGTCTGTTCGCTCATTTCTGGCTTCCCTGATGGTCCGATTTTGATGACATTTGGTGCAAAAATCTGTCGTCCAATTTGAAAGGTCAAGTTCGTTAACCAGCTAAATCCGCCCACTGGAAGATGGCGTTTGGGGCGAAATTCGCGCAGAAAAAATCGTAACGCTTACGTTTTTGAGTTCATAAGCTTGTAAGCACTCGTTTTATAGGCTTCTTGGACTAGGAAAACGAATGAAACCATTTTCAAGGCGATAGCTTTAACCATTTTCGAGAAAATTGGGAAAATAGTTTTTGAATACCGTTTTTGGTTTGGGTACTTAGAATCATGGGATTCAGTTGAAACATTTGCTGCACGTTCTACTTTCATTAAAACTAATATGTTGAAATTTGTGTTACGTTTGGAGTTAAGGAAGGGTTAGAATAAAATATTTTATGACAGACATAAAAAGTTTTGGTAACTTTGTATACTTTCCTTAATATCTCGAAAAACGTTGAGAATCTTGGGAAACGGAAGGATACCATTAGAAAGATTACTAAATGCTCTACAAAAAAGGTTTTGATGAAAGTTTTGATTAGACGATGTCAATCGGAGAAATTGCATAAAACTTTAAAGTAATTGATTTCGCTTATTCGAACTGTTCTTTTTGTCTGTTTTTATTCCTTGTTATTTTTTAACTGCTTATAGTTGGATAATGTATTTGATAATAAATCAGGTTAAGAAAAATAAGAAAAACAATTTAATCTTAGAGATATGGATTTCCAAGATATAGCTTTTCAACTTACTAGCAGGGTCCTTCCTAGGGCGGTTTGGCCGACCCATCCAGGTAGGATCGTAAATAAGACCTTCCTTGAAAGTAAATATGGAACTGTCAACCTTGGTCCTCCTTTGCCTCCCGGCACTTTCATTGCTGACGAAGGCTACCAATGAGTAGCCTAAACGTCCTAAATATAGATTTTTTTAAAAAAAATCGTATTGAGGTTTCTTTAGCCGAATCCCAACCATTCCATATTTACTTATCGGCTAACTATCTAATCCTTATGCTTTCTAGAAATGTGGACCCAAAATAATAACAGCTTGTATTTTAATCATTTTAAATGAGTCTAGAGATAAGAACGGAACCGCGCTAAGATGATGCAGTTCCTGCGAGTCGGACTTTTTTATTTGTTATGTTGTTGTCAACAGGCACTGATGATGAGATTGAATCTCGAAAGCGCTATGTGAAATAAAACTTTTATAACTAGTGAAGGTCGGCCTAATTATTTATCTACATGATGATGAACTTTCACCAACCAGCTCCCAACACCTGTGACTCTATTATTATATTTTGAGCTGGATACTGAGGCCGTTTGCACACCTCTGCCTGATTTTTTATTGTTCGGTGTTAAATTGTTAAAATCTCAGACTATAAATAGTCAATCAATATGAAAAAAGCAGCACAGTGCAGCTCTGAGAGGAAAAGAAGGATATCTGGTTAAGGCATATCTTGAAAAACACGAGAAGATGTGTGGATCCTCCTTCAGTCCAATTTATCCAAAACTAAAGACATTTTAAGGAGAAGAAAAATTCTTCCAACTCAGAACTTCCTTCTAAAAAGTAGGACTTTTATCTCAGCTGAGAATTGCCGGAAGGATGGAGCTGAGAATACTTATGAATAGAAGCCAGTAGAGAATATGAACAACAAAATTCAGTCCCGTAACAGGCCACGAAGGCCCTGAGGGGCAGATACTATAGAGGTATCTGATTCATGACCATACGGCACACTAGGGAGATAGTGTTGAGAGTACTTTGCTCCGGCCACCTGATTTTCCCCATGGCTGCTTCGACTGCTAGAGTCATTAGCACCCAAGGTACCCATTATTAAATTAATTAAAGGCTGGGTTGACCTAGGGACGGTCAGGGAGGCCGAATTCAACCCATGAACGAAGACACTAGAAGAAAAAATCTGTAGTGCTTACTCGGGATTTGAACTCAGGTCCTCCAACTTATTAGTCCAGTGCTCCAACACTGAGCTAACCCCGCCCCCAGAGGATATATCAGGAAGTGTCAGGCGGTTACACCTGACACTTCTCGCAGGAAATATATGTCAGGTGTCGGATAGATATTCTTTTGCATGTTTACATACTGACAGAAATAGCTAGACATTTATGTCATGGATATGTATACGACAGCTCTGGATTTGTTCAAATTTGCGATAAATGGAGGGCTAAAAATAGGTCATGGCGCAAATAATCAGTATTTACATCTGTTGGTATAGAAGTGACGACAATACAGCTAGTAGCCAAGATATTTATCTCTGACATTAAATTCTTCTCTTTATAATCAGTGTTTTCACCTGATGGTATAGAAGTGTCGACACTTATATAGCTCGTCATAGAAATATATATCTCAGACAGTTTTCATAAGTCACATTTTCTGACATAAATTTCCTGCAATAAATATCAGGTGTAAACGCACCCTAAGGAAATACCGAGATGACTAAAGCTGCACAACTGCTGTTTTACGGATTTTGCAGGTCACTTCTTCGGCAGTTCACTCTATTGTCCCCCCCCCTAATAAGTTTGATAATTAGAAAGAATTACCTTTATAAATTTCCATTCAGTCAGATTCCATTTGAACAGTTATTTACTGCCATAATGGCCCATAGAATTGCATATGAGCAAAATGTCCTCCCATTCCAAAAAAGAGCCACTTTACGATAAAAGAGATACAGCCGAATTGAAGAATAGCCTGAGAGAACTCTGACATAAAATTCGATGCCCCCTTTCATCCCCCTCAGGCAGTGGCTCGGGCCCCTCACACACACATACCAACACACACATGGAGCCTATGTGACCCTTCGTGTGTATGTAAAACGCTAGGGACACCTGCGCACCCCCATATATCCAGACTAGGGAAGTCCTCACTAGAAATTGGAACCGATCGACTCCGACAATGTCCGCTACCCGTGAAAAGGGACGGCGGATTCTACAAGCAATATTAGGCTCACAGAGGATTACAAAACTCGGATAAAAAATAAATCTCACGCTTAGGATATTTGTGTTACATTTTAAGGTTTTTAGGGCGCCCACATTTCCATTATTGGCTACAAAGCAAAACTTAAGAACCGTACATTAGAATGAACTATTGGGCTTATTGATGTCTGAAGGTTATCTTAGGGCTGCTAAACTTAGATATACAATACCTAAGTATTTTGTGTTGAAAGGATTAGATTGGGGGAAAAGGGATAACAATTAGACAGAAAAATAATGGGAAAAACAGACGTATAAAGAACAAAAACTTTGTAAAAATAATAAACTGCATACAAAATTAATAACAAAATACAAATATACAATTACGTAAAGCTCTTCCATCTTTTAAAGTTATTATTAGGACTTTTTGAGATTAATACAATGCACGCCTCTCGGTTTCCAGAATTAAAAAAAAAAAAATTACTTCACTCCAAAATATAGACCAGTAACGAAGGTATTACAAGACACTTGGACATTACTGAAACCAAATGAAATTGGGCATTACTTGGATAAATAAATGAAACTAATGAAGAAGTTCATAAGGCTTTTGAGTTTTGCCTCGAGATCGCCAGAAAATCCACTGTACACCAAACAGTGGTTACGAGGAGTTGACGGCTCTTTGTTGGCAGGAGAGGTCGAGCTGTCTGATTCTTGAGGTTTCGGATGAAAGCTAAACACTAATATAAAATTACGACAGGCACACACTAGATTTTCAAAACTATACCCACTGACCGGCGGTAATGGCCAAGATGTAGATGCGCCGTAAAAAAAAAAAAAAAAAAAAAAAAAAAAAAAAAAAAAAAAAAAAAAAAAAAAAAAATATACCCACTGATGAACAGAAAAACATCACTTCATCACTTCGACCTTCACTAGTCACACTCCTTTACAAGACCATGATCCTCCCAATACTGACTTACGCCTGCCCTGTGAGGTATGGAACAACCGCGACAAACATCAGACGACTTCAGACCTTACAGAACAAAGTCCTACGGATAGCAGCCAACGTTCGAACGCCTCTTGGTTCGTTCGAAACTGCTCCATCGGGAACTGGGAGTTAATCCTCTCGCATTTCATATAGAACAATTGACCCGCAGATACCACGACAAACTGGATCTCTCTACTGGTGCCACGAACTACCATCTAGGAGAACCTACAGCCCGACGCCTCAAGCCGAGGCTGCATCAAGACATTTTTTTTTAATCTTATTTGATCTTTTTTTTTCTTTTCTTTTTTCTCTTCAATTAGTGTAAAAAACTATTTGTTTTGGTCCAAAATAAAAATGATTTTTGTTTGTTTGTTTGAGGTGTCGGCTTCCAAGGTTTTTAACTGATGCGCTGTATTTTTTGGACGAATTTAAAGTAAAAAATAAACAGCCTGAACTGTTTATACGTTATTCATTGATAATGTCACAAAGATAGTTATAGTTATAAGCTTATGGCAAGGGGTGAAATATTTAAAGTCACAAAAAACAGTGTGGAGCAGATTTAATTGTTTTTTAATCACTGACCTCTCGCCGTTTTTAAATAAAGGTCTCTCCATTCGAGTCACATAAAGGTCACGATTCACGTCAATAAAAACAGTATTTGATCTAGAAATAGATCTGATGGTCCTTCAACCATGGTGATCTGATTTGTTGCCACATAAATTTTCCTTTTTTAGAAGGAAAATATATAAAAAGAAGAATAATACTCTCAAATGACAAGGTAAAATTTGCTTTTCACGAATTTAGTGACTCAAGAGAAATTTGTTACATTTAATAGGGACTAAAAAAAAAACTTTACAAATGGACAGAAGCTATCCGGAAGTTAATTTAATGCAAACGATGCTGGGTAAAATGCTTAAGACTGACATCAATGTTGGGCACAACTAAAACCATAAACAAAGTTGTGGAACACCATAAACAAATAAATAAAAATTAAAAATCAATACAAAAACAAAATCCAATTTATTAACCAACTTGAGTTGGTAGAGATATATTCATCTATATAATTTATTCAAAAGCAATTTTCTGACAGTCAAAAAATAATCACACGAAAATAAATATTTCTATGTTTATATAATAAAGATATATAGCTATCAAGAACCAGTTCTTTATTTTATAATAATTGAGTTATGTTTTGAGAGCTGCGCCTCTATATTTTCACAGATATTGATCAATTAATATTGGATTAAAATAATTTAATCTTTGAAAAAAAAAAAATTGAAATTTACAGAACAGGTTCTATTGGTTCAGCTTTGGCCTCGTTGTTCGAGGACAGATTTTGATTGCGTTTCTTTAATTAAGAGAACGTGTTAAAACAAGTTGTTATGTTTTTTTTTAATTAACTTATATACAGTTCCTGATTGATATCCCTAAATTGGATTTATGGATTTTAAGATTTGCCTATATATGTTCATATAAATTAGTTACTATGATTAAATCCCTGAATGGATGTTGATTGAATGGAAATCTTGATTTTAAAAATAGCTAGACCATGGTACGTACTTCCTCGTCTTGAAGTTTGCCCTAAATTGCAGATCTAATGTTTAGAAAGGAAGCCCGCTTATAAGGTTGATCTCATGACGCAATCCGGAAGTGCCGACTAGAAAATTTTGCGTTTCAGAACCCCTAGAGACCGAAAATGATAGTGGTTAAAATTAGTATATATATATATATATATATATATATATATATATATATATACATATATTTGTCTGTTCGCTCTGTAGCTCCCAGACGAATGGTCGGATTTTGATGAAATTTGGTACAAAAATCTTTCGTCTAATTTGAGAGGTCAAGTTCGTTAACCAGCAAAATCCGCTTACTGGAAGATGGCGTTTGTTTTTGAATTCATAAGCTTGTAAGTACTCGTTTTATATGCTTCTTGGGCTAGGAAAATGAATGAAACCATTTTAAAGGCGATAGCTTTAACCGTTTTCGAGAAAATTGGAAAAATAGTTTTTGAATGCCGTTTTTGGTTTGGGTACTTAGAATCATGGGATTCAGTTGAAACATTTTCTGCATGTTCTACTTTCATTAAAACTAATATGTTAAACTTTTGGTTACGTTTGGAGTTAAGGAAGGGTTAGAATAAAATATTTTATTAACAGACATAAAAACTTTTGGTAACTTTGTTTACTTTCCTTAATATCTCGAAAAAGGATGAGAATCTTTGTAAACGGAAGGATACCATTAGAAAGCTTATTAAATGCTCTAAAAAAAAGGTTCTAATAAAAGTTTTGATTAGGCGATGTAAATTGGAGAAATAAGAGCTTAAAACTTTAAAGTAATTGATTTCGCTTATTCGAACTGTTCTTTTTGTCTGTTTTTTATTCCTTGTTATTATTTATTTGCTTATTGTTGGATAATGTATTTGAAAATAAAACAGTTAAGAAAAATAAGAATAACAATTTTATGTTAGAGATATGGATTTCCAAGATATAGCTTTTCAACTGCCTAGCGTCCTTCCTAGGGAGGGTTGTCTTTGATTTTGGTACTTAGAATTATGATATACAGTTGAAACATTTTCTGCATGTTCGAATTTCATCAACACTAATATGTTGAAATTTTTTTTACGTTTAGAGTAAAGGAAGGGTTAGAATAAAATATTTTATTAACAGACAAAAAAAGGTTTGGTAACTTTGTATACTTTCGTTAGTATCTCGAAAAACGTTGACAATCTTGTGAAGCGGATGATTACCATTCGAAAGCTTACTAAATACTCTACAAAAAAGGTTCTGAAGAAAGTTTTAATTAGGCGATGTCAATCAGAGAAATAAGTGCTTAAAACTTTAAATTAATTGATTTTGTTTATTCCAACGGTTCTTTTTGTCTGTTTTACTCCTTGTTATTTTTTAATTGCTTATAGTTGGATAATGTATTTGACAATAAAACTGGTTAAGTAAAATTACAAAAACAATTTATTGTTAGAAATATAGATTTTCAAGATTCCAAGACGTTGTAACTAGCGGGACCTAGTGTTAGCCGACCCTTCCAGGTAAGATCGTAAATCATGAACTTTCAAGACTTTACTACACACAGGAATGGCGTTAGTGACCTTAAGGTTTGACACGCCATTATAATAATTAATTAAAAAAAAATGCCTGGTGGAACCAAAATAATAACTGCTTCTATTTTAATCTTTCCAAATTAGACTAGGGATATGAACGGAACCGCGCTAAGATGATGCAGTTCCTGCGAGACGGACTTTTTTTTATTATTTGCTTCTATTAGATAGTTAGATATTTGCTTCTATTTGATGATTATATTGAATGGTTGCATCCTTAGCTTGCATTGTATGTTTGCAACATTAGCTTGCATTGTATGTTTGCAACATTAGCTTGCATTGTATGTTTGCAACATTAGCTTGAATCAGTCGGTTGCAAGCATTTCTTGGATCGGATAGTTGTCGACAACTACCCGACTGCTTGGTAATGCTCGCAAATATAATGGGTGTTTCCAAATGACATCTGAGAAAAACAAATTTTTAAATTATAACGTACATTTATTATTGACAAATAATTTTAACCTGTGCTGGTATAACTCCTGTTGCTGGTTACCTATAGATAACGGGTTATCTCTAGGTTATGTGTTTATTGACACTGGTCCGGAGCGCCCCATTGTCAAGAAACATTATACTTTGATTACTTATCAATTGATCAATAACTTATAATATGGCGTTAGCGGAGCTATAATAAACTGCAAAAAATTATATAGTAGCGTTAATTTTGATGATACATTATTTAGACGCAATAAACTAACTGCTTCTCTATCGAGACGAAGCACGGGCATTTAGCTAGAATACAATTTAATGTTTTCATATATTTAATAACATTTAATTCAAAGATTAAAAAAAAAAAAAAAACTAAAATGTATTTTTAAATAAAAACCTAAAAAGACCTATTATGGCTGTTGCAAAAACCTAATTGGATGCTTATTTTATCCTAACAATTCCGGTCCCTAGCTATTAGCGTAAATCATAAAAAAATTATTATTGATATTTATATTTGTGCATACACATATATTTATTATTCCTTGATTTTTTTAACTCTGCTGTTTTTTACTGAAAATCCAAGGCTAAATAAAAACTTGTAGCCATTTAGTGGAGAATTAATTGGATGAAATTCCTCCAACGAAATGGATGTGTTTCTGCGGTTATTGATTCAACCCTCCAATTGGATGTTCCCTGGGGAAATGTGGAAGGGAGAGAAATGCATCGAAATGCACTTTATCCTCATTTATTTCTCTCCCCTACCCGCTTTATTAAATGTTTGTCCGCTTGTGTATTCAATGTGGAATT
Source organism: Gonocerus acuteangulatus (assembly GCA_946811695.1). Lineage (NCBI taxonomy): Eukaryota > Metazoa > Arthropoda > Insecta > Hemiptera > Coreidae > Gonocerus > Gonocerus acuteangulatus. The sequence goes on along the minus strand of OX328130.1, from coordinate 73,031,065 downwards.
GTTATGTTAATTGTCTTATCCTGTTTATTATGCCTTTTCTATCTGCTTTATATACTACAGTTTCAGATACACCTCTGAACAATATATATATATATATATATATATATATATATATATATATATACATATATATATATATATAAAACGATCGTTTGAAATATAATTCTTATATTTAATTTTTAAATATTTTATTATGGTAAGGGGACATTAAAAAAGTGAATCACAGAATTCGAATTTTCAACAACTTGATTAAATTTATTTTTCCCTACATGTTTCGTGGCCTGAATTTTACCACGTTTTGAGGGGGCATTCACACCATAAAACAATAGATGAGATCGCATATCATATATGTATATAACTTGAACTGTGATCATACCTCTGGCGGACCTTTCACGAGAAATATACAGGTTGTTTCGCAAGTTCAATGCTGTAAACCGCATGTCCTGATCAGTTTTAGTTCTAGAAATATGCCGTTCCAAAGGTTACTTAGAAAAAAATATGTTTTTTTTTTTTTTTTTTTTGTAGAAAACCCTCATTTTTTTCTCCTCTACTTATAGACATCGTTTTTCAACCTTACATCATTTTTTTTTTTTAAATCAGCATTAAATATATTTAAACCCTTAATTACTAACCTTTACTTTATACCACTCAAACTAACCTAAGGACCTGTAACTTGAAAAATGAGAAATAATTATAAAAATACAATAAAATATGAAAATCTTATATTTTTTAACTGGTAAATATTATACAGTTTACATACATATAAACATAATACATGGTCTTTAAAGAAGGTTAGTAACCAAGGGTTGAGGCAAATGCACTTTCAATGTTCAAAAATTTATTTTTCAAACCGTACTATATGTCCCAAAAGTTGATATTAAGCAGAAAATTCCAGTTCACGATAAAATTTCGAGAGAAAAAAATTTTTTTTTTCCAAATGACCTTTGGAACGGCATTCCTCTGCAACAAAAATAGATAAAAAATTTCAGTGGGCACTGTATAGAAGTACATTTTTGATCTAAGCAAACATAGAATAGTTGGGATTCGGGTAATTTTTTTTTTTTTTTTTTTTTTTTTTTTTTTTTTTTTTTTTTTTTTTTTTTTTTTAGCCGAATCCCAACATTTCCATGTTTGCTTCTCACCTCGACGGCTATCCATCAAATCTTCATGATTTTTGATCTAGTGTCTCTCCTGAGCATTGTCAACGACTTTCGATACACCAAGCAGAGTAGAAGTTTTTAAGTTGAAGTTATTGCTAGTTTTGTCACTGATAACTGTGATCATTTAAATTGTTTTGTTTTTTTTATTTAGAGCTTATCACCTCGACGGCTAACCATCTAATCTTCATGATTTTTGATCTAGCTTCTCTCTTGAGTATTGTCATCGACTTTCGATACACCCAGTGTAGTAGAAGTTTTTAAGTTGAAGTTATTGCTAGTTTTGTCACTGATAACTGTGATCATTTAAATTGTTTTTTTGTTTTGTTTTGTTTAGAGCTTATCACCTCGACGGCTAACCATCTAATCTTCATGATTTTTGATCTAGTTTCTCTCTTGAGTATTGTCATCGACTTACACCAAGTATAGTAGAAGTTTTTAAGTTGAAGTTATTGCTAGTTTTGTCACTGATAACTGTGATCATTTAAATTGTTTTTTTGTTTTGTTTTGTTTAGAGCTTATCACCTTCCTTGCGAAGCTCTTAAAAGGAATAAATAAATTGAAGTTGGGATTGTCCGTGAAAAAAGGACACATGTAAGGAAAAAGGTTTTTAATTACGTCATTGTAAAATCAGACGGGGTAACACTTTTTATTGATTCTCTGCGAAGAGATATTGTAATACTTTTTTCAATAATATTATATTTTCCGTTGGTTTCAATTGACTTTGGCTAAAATTGTTATCAATTAGCGTTTGACCTAATCCTTCCTAAATACTAACGTTTGAGTGCTAGATTTTGACCAATTAGTGCGGTTCATTAGTGTTTCATCGAAAATCTGTCGAGCTTATCGCCAACGGCCCGTTAACAGCGTAAAGTCAATATCTTCCAAGCCTTTTGACCGCTTGACCAAACACACGCCCTTCATCGGCGTCAAACACCAGGAAGGCGTGTGACACCGACATATCTACACCTCTTTCTTGTCAAATATTGACTCCAGTCAAGGGAGGCCGTGGAGGTAAACCAGATTAGGGCGGGTCTCTTGTTTGTCATCAGATACCGTGGGCGGGACTTTTCTTTATGTTTGACGACAAAATATCTTTTTTGTCTTTATTTCCGAAGAGGCCTCGTTTACACTGGAGGTAAGAGATTTTACAATATTTGACTTTAATGGTCAAATATTGTTCCGCAGCGGCATTCTTAAGTGCACTTAAGATAGGAAACAATTTCTTTAAATATTTACCAAGCAGACAACGGCCCCAGTAAAGGTTTTTTTATTTTGTTCTTGGACGGGTTACGATAACCATATGCTTGTTAAATCTTCTAAAGAAACGGTTGTTATGCAATTTTAGATGGTCTCATTCTCGGGAAAATCTTAAGCGTCGGTTTTGTTCTTTTGAGCGATTTTTTGTTTCTTTTTTCCTTAATTTATAATTATTTATTTATTTAAATTTTAACGACCATTTATTATTAACTATGAATTTTAGGACGGGTTATCTATAGGTTACCAGCGTTTCCTAGCTAGGATTGCGCTGATACCTCTTATTTTTTCGAAATAAAAGCCACCACCCCTAGTGGGAATCGAACCCAGGACCTTTGGCTCAGAGGGTTAAGTTCTCACACCTTAACCCTCACGGCCATCGGGCCTCCTAATTGGGCCTCATAATAATTTTTTAATTATTGTTACATTGACGTCCACAGTCCTCCCGATTCTGAGGTCTAACATGACCCAGACCACCAGCCAGCGACGTCCACAGTCCCCTCGAGCCCGGGGTCTAACACGACCCAGACCACCAGCCAGCGACGTCCACAGTACCCCCAAGCCCGTGGCCTAACACGACCCAGAGCACCAGCCAGCGACGTCCACAGTCCCCCCAAGTCTGTGGTCTAACACGACCCAGAGCACCAGCCAGCGACGTCCACAGCCCCCCCGAGTCTGTGGTCTAACACGACCCAGAGCACCAGCCAGCGACGTCCACAGTCCCCCCGAGTCTGTGGTCTAACACGACCCAGACCACCAGCAAGCGACGTCCACAGTACCCCCAAGCCCGTGGTCTAACACGACCCAGAGCACCAGCCAGCGACGTCCACAGTCCCCCCGAGTCTGTGGTCTAACACGACCCAGAGCACCAGCCAGCGACGTCCACAGTCCCCCCGAATCTGTGGTCTAACACGATCCAGAGCACCAGCCAGCGACGTCCACAGTCCCCCCGAGTCTGTGGTCTAACACGACCCAGAGCACCAGCCAGCGACGTCCACAGTCCCCCCGAGTCAGTGGTCTAACACGACCCAGAGCACCAGCCAGCGACGTCCACAGTCCCCCCGAGTCTGTGGTCTAACACGACGCAGAGCACCAGCCAGCGACGTCCACAGTCCCCCCGAGTCCGTGGTCTAGCACGACCCAGAGCACCAGCCAGCGACGTCCACAGTCCCCCCGAGTCCGTGGTCTAACACGACCCAGAGCACCAGCCAGCGACGCCCACAGTCCCCCGAGTCCGTGGTCTAAACACGACACAGAGCACCAGCCAGCGACGTCCACAGTCCCCCCGAGTCTGTGGTCTAACCCGACCCAGAGCACCAGCCAGCGACGTCCACAGTCCCCCCGAGTCCGTGGTCTAACACGACCCAGAGCACCAGCCAGCGACGTCCACAGTCCCCCCGAGTCCGTGGTCTAGCACAACCCAGAACACCAGCCAGCGACGTCCACAGTCCCCCCGAGTCCGTGGTCTAACACGACCCAGAGCACCAGCCAGCGACGTCCACAGTCCCCCCGAGTCCGTCGTCTAACACGACCCAGAGCACCAGCCAGCGACGCCCACAGTCCCCCGAGTCCGTGGTCTAAACACGACCCAGAGCACCAGCCAGCAACGTCCACAGTCCCCCCGAGTCTGTGGTCTAACCCGACCCAGAGCACCAGCCAGCGACGTCCACAGTCCCCCCGAGTCCGTGGTCTAACACGACCCAGAGCACCAGCCAGCGACGTCCACAGTCCCCCCGAGTCCGTGGTCTAGCACGACCCAGAGCACCAGCCAGCGACGTCCACAGTCCCCCCGAGTCCGTGGTCTAACACGACTCAGAGCACCAGCCAGCGATGTCCACAGTCCCCCCGAGTCCGTGGTCTAAGAAGACCCAGAGCACCAGCCAGCGCTGCACTCAGGCCAAAACCTGAGCAGGAACCCGGTGATGCCACCGGTATACCCGTGTCTATATTCTGCTAATTAATCCCGTCTCTCTAATAAAATTCATTAAATTAATTACAGACTCTACATTCTTGCCAAGAATTTTGTCTATGGGTTTGTTTAATTTGTGCTTGGTTACTAACCGTAGTATTGACTCTGTCGCCCTTGTTTTTGAGCCCTCATGAAGCCGAAACATCTGCAATAATAGAACGCTATTTCTTATAAAAAAAAAATCGGGTTTTATTAAGATACCAAGACCGAACCCTCATTAAATCTACCTTCGCAATTACAACGGTCAACAATCTCCCCTCAAGAAAACATTAATTGTCTCTGTTCTAAACTTTCCGAATGACACTAAGCAAAAGAGCAGGTACTTGTTAACGTAACGCAGTTCCTGAGAGTCGGACTTATATTTGTTGTTATGGACTTGAAGAGGCCTCGGAAAACTTGTAATCTCTTGTTTCACATGTTATCATGAGTGTACCCGTTTCATCCGTTCCCTGATAACATCCTCCCCATGAGATCCCACCTAGTGATTGGTCTATTGATCTTCCTGACAGCCCCCTGTTACCCGCCGTACCTGCGGAAGCACCCGTCGCTCCCTTTGAAGATAAGGTCCTTTGCCTAGGATACCGAATTAATATCTCGTTAGAACTTGCTTCAGACATCGCCTCCAGCTAAGGGCCTTACCTAGGGGTAGTTGCTATCGTCGCCCGTTCTTCTCCGAGCGTCGAGTGTAATCCACTCAATAAGCTGTCTGTGAAGTCTGTAATCGATGAGTCTGTTGATGGTTTGTTGTTGACGTTTCACCATCGTGTAAGGATAAGATAGCGCCTGTCGCCGCTGATGTCATATGTCACGCACCAAAATCACTTCTAAGAGGATGTGTCTTCTTAAGTACCCGTTGATGCATCAAAACAACACAGAATCCTACGGATTTTATTTTGAATTTTTTTAATTTATTCGTTAAGTTCCACAGCCATTACTTGGAAACAATATTTGAATATTTACATTATAGAGGTATATATGACAAAATATAACTAAAATGCACTAAATTTGACTAAAGATGTTATTTTTATTTTTGTTTTTTGAATTATTATTTCTTTTACATTTTATTTTATTTATTTTTTACATTTTCTTTTCATATCAATTTACTTGGTTTTATATTTTTCCCAAACTTATATATAAGATTATTATAATTTATTCATAATTTAATTATAATATTTAAAACTCTAAACGTTTAAAAGCTGACGTTTCCATGCACACATACATTCTTGTAAATCGCCATCGCTACGGTCTTGCAAGAGAAATAAATAAATAAGTTCCACATCGTTGGCTAAAAAAGGACTTAATTATTAATTAAATGACCCTTTAACGTAAAAACAGTGACAACATCTGACTTAAACAAAACCATACACACTAACACACTGTATGAATGGGAAGAAAATTGGCTGAAGAGTGAATGCAAATTAAGAGAAATTAAGAACACGATCTAAGCCTGGGTAACAAAATCATTCACTCGACAAGACGAAGTAATTTTATGCAGACTACGTATAGGCCACACGTACCACACACACCCACTCATAGCCGTCGCCACACGACTTACCCACTCATGCTTACTGGACAGAAAGGAAAGACCAATGTGTAGACTATGCAACAGAACATTAACTGTAAAACATATCCTGACGGACTGTAGACAAGGCAGCAACTTAACCATTCCTCATGACTTACATGACTTGCTGACAGAAGGTAGTCCGTACATTCAAACACTTCTAACATATTTAAAATATACACACATTCACTCGAAAGTATAACTATATGTCATTTTTAATGGAAACATTTTATTCTTTATTATTTTATTGTATATAATATTTTTATATATTTTTTTTTTTATTTTATTTTCTTAATACTTTTTGTTACCTTCATTTATTTTATAACCAACTGACTATCACTTGACTACCAACTGACTGACTTTGATTCTGCCGTTCTTATGAGGTCGTCGCCCTTGACTACCAACTGACTGACTTTGATTCTGCCGTTCTTACGAGGTCGTCGCCATTGTTGCGAAACTCAACAACAATAAATAATAATAATAAATGACCCTTAGCTCAAATATATATAACTGGCGAATAAGGCGGAAGGTCAATAAAATTACGCCACACACTTTTACACTTTTTATTTATCTTCCCTACATGTTTCGCACCCTTTTTGGTGCCTCTTCAGGGGAACACACTTAAACATTAAATTCAGCCTTAACTTGAGGAATGGAACCTTCCACTAGCAGGGCCTCGTGTAGACTGGTCATTGACTGGGTGCGAAACATGTAGGGAAGATAAATAAAAGTGTAAAAGTGTCTGACGAAATTTTATTGATCTTCCGCCTTATTCGCCAGTTATATATTCAGGACGTTCCGGCTACTCTTTGGTAGCCTTCGTCAGCAATGAAAGTGCCGGGAGACAGAGGAAGACCAAAGTTAACACTTAAGTAACCAAAGTGGAAGTATGTGACTATCCAGACATGCTTCCACTATGGTTACTTAAGTGTTAATTGGTCATCCTCTACCTCCCGGCACTTTCATTGATGACGAAGGCTACCAAAGAGTAGCCGAAACGTCCTGAATATAGAGTTTTTTTTACAAAAATCGTATTGAGGTTTTTCTTTAGCCGAATCCCAACTATTCCCTGATTGCTTATTTTTTGTCTAGTTTTACCCCCTGAAGGATTGTCATCTACTTGCGATGCACCCTGTATTGTAATATTTAACTTAAAAATACTTCAAAATAACCTCCTAAAGGCTTAAAGAGAATCTTCTATGGTTTCTAAAGGTGAGTTTCCCCTTCTATGATTGCTAAAGGTGAGTTTCCCCTTCTTGGCTAGCTGCCTCGAGATACTTGTTGATCCTTCGCTAACTAATGGGACAAAGTGGTTCCCGCCTTAAAGGAAATACTTCTCGTCCTAAGAGGGAATTAATTAAAACACAATTACCTCTCCTACAGCTAACAACAACTCAATGTCAGATCATTACTAGTTACAGACTTTTTGTTGTTTTTTTTTTGTAATGTGTAAGAAGGTACTGCACGTTTTACTGTAGAAATCTCTAGAGGTTAAGTAGTAGGCACAATGTTGGGGAGAACTAAAATTAAAACTACATTCACTTTTTAGAAGAGACTAAATTTAAACTGAAAATTGCAACCCTACAAAAAAAACTAAAATTAAATCAACTAATGGATATTAGTTGAACTAAAACTAAAACAAAATCATTGGTAATTGATTAAAAACTGAATTGAAGCTTCATTTTAGTTTAGTTTTACAAAAACAACGTGAATTACTGTAAATCATATCCTCGATACAAATGCTGAGTAAGGAGTGTGCAAAGTTGTTGGTACCATATAGATGACTTTATATATTTTTTATCCTATGATATATTTTAATTAGACTTAATTCACATTCGTTACTTTGATTATCTGTAATTGATAATTATTTTTCTTTAATTTTCGAGAGTTTGCCATAATGTACACTAGTCCAAAAGCAACCTGAAAAATAAAAAAAATAAAAAAAATGCATTTTTTCATATTCGATACTTTTGCATTTGTATTGACGATATGTTATTTCGGTAATTAAGAAAACTATTAAAACTAATAGAACTTGTTTTCATCTGAATTTTTAGCTGTAAGTTATAAAATCATTTTCCCCCATTATAGTTAATAAATAAACAATCTTTATTTAAACAAAAATACATACATAACTATTTTTTTACCCTTGTTCTGAATCAAAGAATGCAATAAACTAATTAATGAATTAAAAACTTAAATTAAGGTCATAAATTAAGGTCACATTTGCTTAAATTAAACAAATTACCATACTAAAAACGGATACTCCTAAACATGATTAATAATTTTACAAACCTAAAACTAAACTAAAACTAAAACTAATAATATAGCGTGTGTTTGTTTTTAGTTAGAATGAATTAACGTTAGCTTAGTAAACTAAAGTTAGTTTTGCCCAACACTGAGTAGGCGTTGATTTGAGGATATGAATGCCTACTATACACAACTAGATATTATTTCCTTTTTTTTTTTGGTTGTTTTTTTTTAACAGAGCATCATCAAATCTAGGCCATTAGCGCCGAGATCCAGGGTGCAGCGAAAATGTTCTCAACGAGCCCTGAGATGAGAAAATTTGTTTGATAATCCATATAACAATGTTCTATATTGTTTATTAATTAACCAAATAATAAAAAGCCCGTCACGCAGGAGCTGCATAACTAAGCACTTTCCTCAGAATTTGGGTAGTGTAGATTGCTTTCCAGAACAATTTGCTTAAAATATCCTACATAAATAAAATAAAAACATGAATAGTTCTCTTTTAAATTTGTAATGAGTAACTGATCAATTAATAATTTGCTTCCAGAGTTATGTTTACACATGGTACCTATTACACTACGTAATAAATACAAAAAACCTCATATTATCGTATTTTGATCTAACACAGGAACAGGATACAGTCACTTTAAGAAAGCGCTCCTTGCGGCGGCTTTGTGAACCTACGTCTGACGGGCTTTTCTATTGAAATATATTACAAATTAAACCCCCGCTTTCCGATTGACCGATTCAGCTCATTTTTACAACACTTCTTTCTCATGAGTTACCCACGACGTATACTGCGTTTCGTTACAATACAGCAGAAATTACGACCGGTATGAGTATATTAAGAATGTGGGTCAAGAGTAAACCCCCCCCTTCTAATGAACCGATTTAGTTTATTTTTACAACACATATTTACCTGTAGATTACCACTACGAATACCGAGTTTCGTCGAAATATACCAAAAATCACGGCTGGTAGTGGCGAATTGGTATTGTGGGTCCGGAGTAAACCCCCCCTCCTAATGAACCGATTTAGTTTATTTTTACAACAGTTATTTACCTGTGGATTACCACTACGAATACCGAGTTTCATCGAAATATACCAAAAATCACGGCTGGTAGTGGCGAATTGGTATTGTGGGTCCGGAGTAAACCCCCCCTTCTAATGAACCGATTTAGTTCATTTTTATATCTCACTTTTTTCTCTATATTACCACTACGAATACCAAGTTTCGTTGAAATATAACAAATATTACGGCTGACATAGTCAAATTAGTGTTTTGGGTTCGGGGTAAACCCCCCCTTCCGGTGGACCGACTTTGGTGGTTAACGAACTCGTTCAATCGTTTGCTAATTGAATGCTATATACCAAGTTTCGTGACGAAAAAACAAAAACTCTGGCCGCTATCGTGTTAACAGACACACATATATATATCTATATATATATATATATATATATATATATATATATATATATATATATATATATATATATATATATATATAGATATATATAAATTTTAACGGGGGTCATTTTCGGTGTCTACTTGGTAGGATCGATAAAGATTTGAAGAAATTTTTCAAAAATTCCGTCATGAGACCAACCTCAATAGCTACTTTCCTTCGGAGGAAAGTGCTAAAAGCAAATTAAATTATATAGTCTTCAGTATTTCTTCTCTCTAATTGTTTTGAAATGTTTTATTCTATGACGAAAAAAAAAATATATCTCAGTGGTAGAGCACTGGACTAATATGCTGGAGGACCTGAGTTCAAATCCCGAACAAGCACTAAAGGTTTTATCTTCTAATGCCTTCGTTCGTAGGTTGGATACAGCCTCCCTGACCGTCCCTAGGCCACCCCGTTGGTTAAATTAATCCAGGAGTTATAATACCTAACAAATCCAGGCCTAAGGAAGAAAAAACATTGATGCAGAAACATTCCAGAAGCAATAGATTGCTTATAATAGCTGAATTCACATTCAAGAGAGTATTGTAAAATGGAAAAAGAACCTAGCAATTTAAAGAGATCCGTAGCCGAGATAAAAAAAAAAAAAGAACCTAGCAATTTAAAGAGATCCATAGCCGAGATAAAAAAGAAAATAATAAAAGATAAAAAAGAGAAGTAAAAATGTATCTGGAAGTCAAACAATACCCAAGAGCCCTCGACTGCCGAGAACTCTGATCAAAATGTTAAATGGAAGAGCGAGGAATAAAGTCAATAAAATTACAGATTCCTAACCATCACTTTAGAGGAAATTCTTCTTGTGGCTTTTCTGATTCGACATTAAATATATGAAAAATGTAAATACATACTTAGATGAATTCATTTATAAACATATAACACTAGTATTACTTAAAACTAGACCTGGGCACTACTGGAATAATTTATAAACATATAACACTAGTATTACTTAAAACTAGACCTGGGCACTACTGGAATAATTTATAAACATATAACACTAGTATTACTTAAAACTAGACCTGGGCACTACTGGAATAATTTATAAACATGTAACACTAGTATTACTTAAAACTAGACCTGGGCACTACTGGAATAATTTATAAACATATAACACTAGTATTACTTAAAACTAGACCTGGGCACTACTGGAATAATTTATAAACATATAACACTAGTATTACTTAAAACTAGACCTGGGCACTACTGGAATAATTTATAAACATATAACACTAGTATTACTTAAAACTAGACCTGGGCACTACTGGAATAATTTATAAACATATAACACTAGTATTACTTAAAACTAGACCTGGGCACTACTGGAATAATTTATTAACATATAACACTAGTATTACTTAAAACTAGACCTGGGCACTACTGGAATAATTTATTTCTCAAATAACACTAGTATTACTTAAAACTAGACCTGGGCACTACTGGAATAATTTATTTCTCAAATAACACTAGTATTACTTAAAACTAGACCTGGGCACTACTGGAATAATTTATTTCTGAAATAAATAAAATGGTTATTCATGAAATAATTATTTCCGGAATAATGGAAATTCTTTAAATGTTATTTCATAGTTAAATAAAAAAATCTTCATCAGATAACTAGATGTAATTATTCCTTGAATAATTATTTGAAAATTTGATCATTCTTTGAAATAAATCAACATATTTCTAAAAGCTTTATTTCTGATATTGATATTTCTGTATTTTTTATTTATGAAATAAATTATTTCACAGAGAAGCAAAATAATTATTTCCGAAATAACTTCATAATGAAATAACGTTTGTAATGGATGAGAATAATGGGAATGGTTAATACTACCATCAAAACAGGAGTTAAGGAGATAATCCTTCTAACATTATTATTGGGGTCTCTCCGTGGTCTAGTGGTTAACGCCTTAGATTCTCATGCGGGAGATGGTGGGGTAAGAAACATGGTGTAGCTTCTGAAATTGATTTATCTTAAGCCTAAAAGTTTTAGCATGCTTTTTAATTTGCACTACCAGGCTGTTGTACCTTTGACCACGACTAGTTGTTGTTCCTTTGACCAGGTCAAAGGTACAACACCCCTGAGTAATTTTTTCATAATTCAACTTTTATGTTCTTCTGCTACAAATTTTTGAAAAATAATTAATATTGGTTGCTTAAATTGTTCAAAGAATTTCAAAAATATTAAATGAAATAAGTTCAAACTGACTTTATCAATCCTGAGTGTAGCAGTTCCAACCTATCGCCTCTTATTGTTCCACTTGAAGTTATAAGACCTCATCGAAAAGCGGAGGCAAGGAAAATGTCAAATAGGGGCTGGCCTAAAGGGAAACCTCGTATCCTGACAGATATTCCTGAAAAGCTAATTATTGAAGCTGAAAAAAAAACAAAAAAAACGAAAGCACCACCCTAAACGTAAGATACCACATACAAATAAACCCCTTCCTAAAAAAGTGGCAAATAAAAAGAGAATTATTCTAATGACTGTTTACATACTGATACTAACACCGAAATTTCTTCAGGAGAAAGTGACGTTGATCAGTCTGATAAAAATCGTGATTTAAGTCGATGACCAGCAACAATTTGAAAAATATGATTTGGAAAAACGAAATTTTATACTTGTTAAAAATAAAAGTAAAAAGACTATTACATATTTAGTCGCAGAGATCTGTGGTATTAAATATCCAATGTTTAAGATCCAATATTTGAAAAAACAAACTTTAAGTGACAAGTTTTCGAGAGAAGATGAAAATTCGTATGATATTGATGTTGAAGACATTGTGGCTAAACTTCCATACCCTACTATTGCTAGTGGATCTGCTTGACAGTTAAAACGTTTATCGGTTGGACTGGATTTTTTAGCATATTAAGCATAACATAAAATCAATAATAGTTTTTTTTATTATGCTTACATCCTTGTCCTGTATTTATTAAACTTACAATTATTTACAATATTACTGAATACAATTTTTTTTCTGCACTGCTGTGTTGTTTTTACGTGGTCAGAGGTACAACACCCCATGGCCAAAGGTACAACTACATGTTGTACCTTTGACCACAGAACGATTATTTTTTTAAAAAATAATAAAAAATATTAAATGTAAAGCTAAAACCTTGAAAAAATTAAATATGATAATTAAATATGAATTTAGTCTTAATATTCAGGCTAAAAAAATTCAATTTTGCAAAGTGTTTAAAGGTACAACACCTTCCCCTATATATATATATATATATATATATATATATATATATATATATATATATATTTGTAGATAAATATAGATGCCGTCTCAATTTACCTTTGAAGGAGTTAACTTGTGCGTTGACAATGTTACAGATATTTAGTGCTATCTTCCTTATACTTTTACTTTAGCTCTTATTACTAATTATTTACTAGACTATAGTTTTATACTACTTCTAGCTAGATTGTGTTTTTATTTATTTTTTTTTCATAAACTTCATTGAATTCCCGAATTCCCCATCTAGGACTAATCCATTCCTTCTAAGCCTATTTCTCGGCTGGAGGTTATCCACCCTCTTCCTGTGATGAGAACTCTAATCGCCCCTGGATAGAGTTAAACCTATTCCGTTTATTTAATAAGCTTTTTTATTTTCCAGTTCGCTCACTCCGGCCCTAGAGGCCCCCCGTCAGAAAATTATTCACTCCCCCCCTCCACTTTCATCCCTCGCTTAGTTCTGTCCTTTCTCCGTCTTAATTCATTCGTAAAAAAAAAAAAAAAAAAAAAAAAAAAAATCTTCAAGGCCCTCGGGTTACAGTTTCTCATCTTGGTGTATTTTATTTTTTATTTTTTTTTATTTTAATTTTTATAAGTGACGGCTCCATAATATCGTCAAAACAATTTCTTTCATTGAGTTTACCCTAGGGAGAGAACCTCAGAAAATAAGCCAGAGATGAAACATTTAAAATAATTTTACCATTGGTAAATTTCATATTTTTCCCGTGGTTCTCCACCCCAATATTTTGATCAGTATTTATGTACACCTTTTTAAAAATATTCTAATTTTATGGATTGAGTAATTGCTATCTTCGGAAGAAAATAAGTCATCTGCTTAGAGGTTTTAATAATACTAGTCCAAGAGTTGGTAACGCAAGTTTCATGAAGTGTTTAATGCACCATGAAATTTTGCTATACTGCAGCTCTCGGTTACATAAGAAGGTAAATATGTGATGGCCAGACTTACCGCGGAAAACCAGGTACTGCGCATAGGGGAAAGGTGCAAAACAATATTGTTTTATTCAGAAGCCAACAATCTTTATTGTCAAATTAATGAAATTTTACAATGAATAATAAATAAGGCAGGCTCTTTTAAGGAGATTAAAATGCAAATTAAAAAAAAACAAAACAAACAAAGTTTTTATTTTTAATTTTAAATGAAGTGCTTTATTCACGCAGCGAATTAAACAACGTCTGCACAAAACATAATTCAAAATAATTGTCCAATCGTTTTATATTTCTTCTTATTTTTAGCGCGGTTCCTCCCTCCCCCATAGGGAGGAACCCCGCTTATAAGGTTGATACAATGAAACAATCCGGAAGTGCCGACTAGAAAATTTCGCGTTTCAGAACCCCTAGAGACCGAAAATAACAGTGCTTCAAATTTGTATATATATATATATATATATATATATATATATATATATTTGTCTGTTTGCTCTGTAACTCCGAGACGAATGGTCCGATTTTGATGAAATTTGGTACAAAAATCTTTCGAAAAAAATTTGAAAGGTCAAGTTCGTTAACCAGCATAATCCGCCTACTGGAAGATGGCGTTTGGGGCGAAATTCGCGCAAAAAAAATCGTAACGCTTACGTTTTTGAGTTCATAATCTTGTAAGTACTCGTTTTATATGCTTCCTGGGCTAGGAAAACGAATGAAACCATTTTCAAGGCGATAGCTTTAACCGTTTTCGAGAAAATTGGAAAAATAGTTTTTGAAAACCGTTTTTGGTTTGGGTACTTAGAATCATGGGATTCAGTTGAAACAATTTCTGTGTGTTCTACTTTCATCAAAACTAATATGTTGAAATTTTTGTTACGTTTAGGGTAAAGGAAGGGTTAGAATAAAATATTTTATTAACAGAAAAAGTTTTGGTAACTTTGTATACTTTCGTTAATATCTCGAAAAAGGTTGAGAATCTTGGGAAACGGAAGGTTACCATTCGAAAGCTTACTAAATGCTCTACAAAAAAGAAAGTTTTAATCAGGCGATGTCAATCGGAGAAATAAGTGCTTAAAACTTTAAATTAATTGATTTCGTTTATTCGAATGGTTCTTTTTGTCTGTTTTATTCCTTGTTATTTTTTAATTACTTATAGTTGGATAATGTATTTGACAATAAAACTGGTTATGTAAAATAACAAAAACAATTTATTGTTAGAAATATAGATTTCCAGGATTCCAAGACCTTGTCACTAGCGGGTCCGTTTCCAGTGTTAGCAGACCCTTCCAGGTAAGATTGTAAATCATGACCTCTCAAGACTTTACTACACACAGGAATGGCGTTAGTGACCTTAAGGGTTGACACGCCATTATAATAATTAATTAAAAAAAAAAGACTGGCGGAACCAAAATAATAACTGCTTCTATTTTAATCTTTCCAAATTAGACTAGGGATATGAACGGAACCGCGCTAAGATGATGCAGTTCCTGCGAGACTTTAATTTATTTCTTTAATTTATTGATTAAGGAACCGCCTGATTGAATCTTCTCCGTGAAAGATTAAAATAAAAAAATACGGTTTTTGAGCAAATATTCTGAAAACGTTTAGAGATAATTTGGTAAAGAACATAAATATGACACAAACATAAGAATTGTCACACTTTTAGTATGGCAGGAGAAACGCGTAAATAAAAATGTATTTATAGTGAGAATCCAAATCAAAAAGATTGAGTCTGCTTATAGTTTGATGAGTAGAATTGATTCGCAGATAATAGGAGCTTAGGAATACATTATACCTACAGATTTCTATGTTTTGGAAATATTCTAGGCATGTGTTTACATGTGTACTGTCCTGTTGTCAGTTCTTGATGTCATAAGCAGGGAACGGATGTTATTCTTAAATCGTAATTGTTGATGAAATTCTGCACGTTTTTCAGTGATTTTAAATCATCAAAACAGGTTTATATTTTACATAGTTTGTCAAAAATTCATATTTTTACATATTCTGCCATAAATAAAGATTTTCATATTATTTTAATTTTTAATCGAAAAAATAAAGGAGAAACCGAGAAAGAAAATAATGCTTTACCCATTGAATCTAGATCACTGTGTCTTTTCTAATTGCAAGAAGCAAAGGTGGCTGGCAGCCATGCTTCCCTGGCGCTAATGGTCTAGGGTAAGATGCGTTTAAAAAAAAAAATAACAAATTATTGTTGAACAATTGTATTTTTCCTTTAATCTTCTCTCTAAAGGAAACATAATGGTGGTAGAATCATGTCGATATCAATTTTCAAATTCTAAATCTAAAATAATGAATGGCGTATTGTAGGAACCACTCGGACAGGTGTCGAATATTTTTCGATGCAGAATCACCAGAACAAAAATGAGCAAAATAATAAAATGTATTTATGTTTTATTTTTCAATATTTTACAGAGTTAAAGTTATTTCGTTCTATATATTTTCAACTTTTGTGCTCTCCATTTATAATAACAGAGTTTGGGGTCTCGTGTGGTCTAATGGCTAGCGCCTTGGGCTCATAATCGGGAGATGGCGGGTTCAATTCCCATCCGGCGGCAGGAATTTTCTCACCTCATGGCTCGTTGGGAAAATTCCTCGCTGGACCCTGGATGTAGGCGCTAATGGCCAAGATGTTGATGCGCCGTAAAAAAAATAATAACAGAGTTCCTACACATAATTTATGCTTTTCTTTTTGATATTATATAGTATTTCAGGTATTTGTTTACTAAATATTTTAAATTTATGATTACATATTTCATTATTAATAGTTACGCTTATATGTACATATTTTAAATCTTATTTTACATGAACATCTCTAGACATAAGTTATGTGAAGCGCATTGCTCCCTCTGCATGGGTATGTTTTAGAGTAAGATTTATGTTACAGTATTCGCAAATAGAGGCGTTTTATTAATTCATTACGTACTTTTGTGTCAGAATTGTGTGTCCAATGCGTTGTCTGGTCAATATGACTCGATTTCCTCTTGTTGAGGGATCATTTATATTTCTGGCCAAGGTTCTACAGGGAATTATCAAGAGCTGTTACAGGCCTGGTTGTTTCTCGAAGTCCAATTTACATCCGAACCAGTAACAAGACGAATGTGCAACATCGCCTCGGGCAAAGACTTTCTATAAGTTATCAACACGAATCCCAAAGGCTAATAACACCAATATGCAAACGCTGCCTGAGCGAGTAACAGGGAGCAGTCTGCAATAAAGGAGAAGCATGACGCAGACTATGCAGAATCCATTATAGCAAGCGGTGTCAGTAAGCGATTTGAAATGCTAAAGATATATAGGGTTAGATAAAACCTTTGCAGGATTTGATTATGATTGATGTGTTATGGAAATGTCTCGCTGAATGGCAAAGCCCACCTTCTCCGGTGGTGTTATTGTGGTTTGCATGGCGGATGGTAATCTTGTTACAGGCTACATGAGGTCGTCTTGAATAATCTCATATTTTCCTTAATGTCACTCGTATGATTTTATATATATATATATATATATATATATATATATATATATATATATATATATAGGGTAAGTGACCCAATAGTTGACACTTTAAGGAAAGGTTATTTTACTTAAAATAATTCTTCGCTTAGTTTTTGAAAATAATAAACTTTGAATATATCAAGTTATTCGTCAGCTCATTCTCTATGAAATTCACATAAACCAATTTTAGATACATTAAGTATTTCAAGTAAAATAAATCATTAAATGCTGCCTTACTCTGGTCCTAATGTTGACACGTCTGCAGTAGGTCGGTGCCTAAGTTTGACTTTTCTCTTCCTAAGGATGACAGTGAGGGAAAATTAAAATAATACAACTTTATTCTTTAAACAAACAATCAAATTTGATTGAAATCGTGCTGTTTTTCCTTCAACTTGAACTATACAATAATCACCTACTCTAATAACGTTAACTTTGTTTATAACTTGCTTATTACAGCCATTTTCATCATTCATCCCTGGGTCATTTTTGAACAATCGCTCTTCTTCTTTAACTTTTTGTGTAACTCATTGATGATGGTTTACTTACACCTGTTGATTCTACACAGTTCATGCTAGTGATGTCCTTCCTTCTTGAGGCTTAATGGAGGAGTCACCATCTTCCTCAGACATGGAGTTTCTCACCTTATTTTTCCGACGAAAAGAATTTAAAAGTTATTTCTTGTAAGGAATTTTTCTTCTTTTTTGTTCAATCTAGCCTTCGCTCTTTTTTCTTGGCGATTTCAGCTGTGTTTTTTTTTTTAATGCAGGACTTGCTCCATTCATGAAATTTTAGCTTCCAACCTTCTTTAAACGTTCGGAAACCTGATACATCCATAGGTTGGTTAGTGTGAGAAGCATTTGGAGGTACCGCCTGTTATAACCATTGTACCACAAATTGATTAAGAAGTTGTGTGACATTTCAAATTGCAGAAAACTATTATAAAAATTTGCCTGTCAAAATTAGGAACAGAATGTCGAAATTAGGAAAACATGTTGTCAACTTAAGGTTCCAGTCATAAGAAATTAATAAAATCAGGATACATGAATTTCTAATGAAAATCTCAACTAAATGTTTTAGTATTCATCACTTACAACCGTTTTCCTAAAGTTGATATTAGTGTCAAGAAAAGGAGCCCTGGTTGTTTATTGTGTTCCCAATGTTGACACTACCATAATCTCAAGATTTTTTTATTTAACTTGAGTCAAACCTTTTACAGTCCATAATTTAAGTATCATGGAGTTCATAGAAATCACAAAAATACAATTTAATGCACGCTTTACAAAAAAAAATTCTTAAGAAATATTCTTAATCTCTTATCAAATTCACTAAGCAAAGAGAGCAGCAGGAGTTTACTCCAGGATTTTTCATACTAAAATGGCTGCAGATGTTATTAACGGAGTTGCATAGTTGATAGGGTCAGTCGACATTATTCTTCAACACCTGTTCTTTCATTTGGATGCAAACTTATTGAATTCTCTTGAATCTAATTGTTATTTTTCAAATTTAAATT
This sequence comes from Gonocerus acuteangulatus, assembly GCA_946811695.1. Classification (NCBI taxonomy): domain Eukaryota; kingdom Metazoa; phylum Arthropoda; class Insecta; order Hemiptera; family Coreidae; genus Gonocerus; species Gonocerus acuteangulatus. Next base: position 73,012,204 of record OX328130.1, on the reverse strand, counting down.
TGAAGTGTCAACTTAAGGAGCAGTGTCAACGATCGGGTCATTTACCCTATATATATCTCAAGTCATCCCATAAGTAATGTCGGTTTTAGCTCGGTTACTTCCTCCCTCCATAGGGAGGGACCCCGCTTATAAGGTTGACCTCATGACGCAAATCCGGAAGTGCTAGCTACAAACGTTTACGTTTGAGAACCCCTAGAGAACGAAAATACGGCGGTTCAAATTTATATATATATATATATATATATATATATATATATATATATATATATTTGTCTGTTCGCGCTGTAGCTGCCCAAAAAATGGTCCAATTTTGATGAAACGTGGTACAAAAATATTTGCTGGTTTGTTAACCAGCAGAATCCGTCCACCGGAACGTGGTTTTTGGAGCGAAATTCGCGCGAAAAAATCGTTAGGCTTACATCAGATGCTAGCAAGTACTCGTTTTATAGGTTTCTTGGCCTACGAAAACGAGTGAAAACATGTTTAACCGTCGATAGTTTTAACCGTTTGCGAGAAAAGTGGAAGAATAGTTGTTAAATCAAGTTTCTGGTTTGGTTACTTAGAATCAAGGGATTCGGTTAAGATATTTTCTGCATGTTTGAAATTCATGCATACAAAGATGTTTAAATACTGGTTACGTTTGGAGTTAAGGAAGGATTAGAATAAAATATTTTATTAATTTACATGAAAAGTTTTTGGAACAAATGTATATTTTCCTCAATATCTCGAAAACGGTTAGGAAATCGTGGTAGGTGGAAGGTTAGGATATCGTGGTAGGTGGAAGGTTAGGATATCGTGGTAGGTGGAAGGTTAGGATATCGTGGTAGGTGGAAGGTTAGGATATCGTGGTAGGTGGAAGGTTAGGATATCGTGGTAGGTGGAAGGTTAGGATATCGTGGTAGGTGGAAGGTTAGGATATCGTGGTAGCTGGAAGGTTAGGATATCGTGGTAGGTGGAAGGTTGGGATATCGTGGTAGGTGGAAGGTTAGGATATCGTGGTAGGTGGAAGGTTAGGATATCGTGGTAGGTGGAAGGTTAGGATATCGTGGTAGGTGGAAGGTTAGGATATCGTGGTAGGTGGAAGGTTAGGATATCGTGGTAGGTGGAAGGTTAGGATATCGTGGTAGGTGGAAGGTTAGGATATCGTGGTAGGTGGAAGGTTAGGATATCGTGGTAGGTGGAAGGTTAGGATATCGTGGTAGGTGGAAGGTTAGGATATCGTGGTAGGTGGAAGGTTAGGATATCGTGGTAGGTGGAAGGTTAGGATATCGTGGTAGGTGGAAGGTTAGGATATCGTGGTAGGTGGAAGGTTAGGATATCGTGGTAGGTGGAAGGTTAGGATATCGTGGTAGGTGGAAGGTTAGGATATCGTGGTAGGTGGAAGGTTAGGATATCGTGGTAGGTGGAAGGTTAGGATATCGTGGTAGGTGGAAGGTTAGGATATCGTGGTAGGTGGAAGGTTAGGATATCGTGGTAGGTGGAAGGTTAGGATATCGTGGTAGGTGGAAGGTTAGGATATCGTGGTAGGTGGAAGGTTAGGATATCGTGGTAGGTGGAAGGTTAGGATATCGTGGTAGGTGGAAGGTTAGGATATCGTGGTAGGTGGAAGGTTAGGATATCGTGGTAGGTGGAAGGTTAGGATATCGTGGTAGGTGGAAGGTTAGGATATCGTGGTAGGTGGAAGGTTAGGATATCGTGGTAGGTGGAAGGTTAGGATATCGTGGTAGGTGGAAGGTTAGGATATCGTGGTAGGTGGAAGGTTAGGATATCGTGGTAGGTGGAAGGTTAGGATATCGTGGTAGGTGGAAGGTTAGGATATCGTGGTAGGTGGAAGGTTAGGATTACTAAATTTTCTACAAAAACGTTTCTAAAGCAATTTTCGATTAGGCGATGTCATTCGGATAAATAATTGCCTAAAACTTCAAATTTCTTTGCTTGGTTCTTTTAAACGGGTTTTTGTAGACGTTTAGCTCATTTTTTTTTTTTTTTTAATTTTTTGTTTCTTGTTTTAAATTCCAATTATTTGTAGAATTAGTATTATAGTAGACGAACAGAAGAAAATGTGAAACATTTTGATATTTTTCAATGCATTGAACTGTAAAATAATTATCTCTAGAAGTTGATGGTGTGGGCTGGCCGACCCTGCCGGGTAGGGGCCTTAAATTCATTTCAAGAAAGTAGGAGCCAAAACAATAACTGTTTCTATCTTTCCAAATGAGACTAGGGATAAGAACAGAACCGCACTAAGATGACGCAGTTCCTGCGAGTCGGACTTTTCTAATATAAATTAATTAACTAGGCCTAGACGCAGATGCGCCATTATATAAATAAAAAGTCCGATTCGCAGGAACTGCGTCATCTTAGCGCGGTTCCGTTCTTATCTCTAGTGTTTATGAAGACATAGAATAGAAACAGGTATTACTTTGTTTAGATCATTAGCGAAACGCATATCCAAATGAAATCTCAAACAAACCAGTCTTGAAAGTTCTTGATTTACAATCTTACCTGTATGGGTCAGCTATCCTATAAGTCGGGCAGAAAGGCCTCCGCTCAGAGGCATTTGGAAAGCCTTGGGATCTCTCTCTTTGAACGCTACATTTTTAACAATAAATTGACCTTCTTATTTTTTTGCTTAATCTGTTTTATTGTCAAATACATTATCCGACTATAAGCAATTTAAAAATAACAAGGAATAATAAAGACAAAAAGAACTGTTCGAATAAACGAAATCAATTACTTTATAGTTTTAAGCACTTATTTCTCCGATTGACACCGCCTAATTAAAACTTTCTTTAGAATCTTTTTTGTAGAGCATTTAGTAAGCTTTCGAATGGTAACCTTCTGCTTCCCAAGAATGTCAATGGTTTTCGAGATACTAACGAAAGTATACAATGTTACCAAAACTTTTCTTGTCTGTTAATAAAATATTTTATTCTAACCCTTTCTTTACTCCAAACATAACCAAAATTTCAACATATTAGTGTTGATGAAATTCAAACATGCAGAAAATGTTTCAACTGAATCCCATAATTCTAAGTACCAAAATCAAAGACAAACAGAACAGTTCGAATAAGCGAAATCAATTACTTTAAAGGTTTAAGCACTTATTTCTCCGATTGACATCGCCTAATCAAAACTTTCATTAGAACCATTTAGTAAGCTTTCTAATGGTAATCTTACGCTTCGCAAGATTCTCAACCTTTTTCGAAATATTAAGGAAAGTATACAAAGTTACCAAAATTTTTTATGTCTGTTAATAAAATATTTTATTCTAACCCTTCCTTAACTCCAAACGTAACAATAATTTCAACATATTAGTTTTAATGAAAGTAGAACATGCAGAAAATGTTTCAACTGAATCCCATGATTCTAAGTACCCAAACCAAAAACGGTATTCAAAAAACTATTTTTCCAATTTTCTCGAAAACGGTTAAAGCTATCGCCTTAAAAATGGTTTCATTTTTTCCTAGCCCAAGAGGCCTATGAAACGAGTACTTACAAGCTTATGAACTCGAAAACGTAAGCGTTACGATTTTTTTCGCGCGAATTTCGCCCCAAACGCCATCTTCCAGTGGGCGGATTCTGCTGGTTAACGAACTTGACCTTTCAAATTGGAAAACGGATTTTTGTACCAAATTTTATCACAATCGGACCATTAGGGAAGCCAGAAATGAGCGAACAGACAAATATATATATATATATATATATATATATATATATATATATATATATAAATAAATATATACACATATATATATATATATATATAAATATATACATATATATATATATATATATATATATATATATATATATATATATACAAATTTGAACCACCGTTATTTTCGGTCTCTAGGGGTTCTGAAACGCGAAATTTTCTAGTCGGCACTTCTGGATTGTTTCATTGTATCAACCTTATAAGCGGGATTCCTCCCTATGGGGGAGGGAGGAACCGCGCTAAAAGTAAATAAATTAATTAATTGCTGATTAGGTTCAGCCACTGTACGGTATGGTTGCCTCTTTTCTTCATTACATTCACTAAGTAAACGCAAAAGGCATTCATATCTGTGATTTTAGAGGTGGTATATATATATATATATATATATATATATATATATATATATATATCCCAGAAGGTGAAACAAAATTCAGTTTTTCCCACAAATTTTCTTTCTTTTGCACTAGGCCTTTTAACACAAATGTGCCATCATTAGGTGCTAACAACAAATAGAACCATGCATTAATATTGTTGGACTCAAAAATTAGTACACTTTTTTTTTGTCTTATAGTACAGTAAAAGGACAGTAATTAATGATTAGAATCTATAAAACTAACGGTGATAGTATAAATTGGAACATGAAATAGTATAAATTGGAACATGAAATAGTATAAATTGGAACATAACTTTATGGAATGGAAATTATATAGTCTTAAGGAACTGTCTAATTACAGTTTTTAGTATATAATGACAAATTTATAAACTTTAGGTATGTCTAAATGAAGTTTAAAATAATATAACTTTATATTCTATTATTATTATAGCTATAATACCATATATGTGAATATATATATATATATATATATATATATATATATATATCTACCATTAGCTTTAAAAATTCTGATTATACACCGTCCTTGTAATGTGCTATAAGCCTAAAAATGTACTAATGTTGGAATCTAATAATATTAATGTATGTTTCTATTTTATTGTTAGCACCTGATGATGGCACATTTGTATTAAAAGGCCTAGTCAAAAATAAAGAAATTTTGTGGGAAGGCGAATTTTGTTTTACCTTCTGAAATTAAGCAACACCACTACCCGAAAACATTATATATATATATTTAGTTTATCATATGTACGCAATTTTTACAAATTTAAAAATATATTCTTATACAATTTAAATTATGAGTTTAATTTTTATTTATTCTTTTTCTTTTTTCTTTTTTTTTTGGTTTGTTATTTTCACATATACTACTGCCAGTATACTTCGTTTTTTTTTTACCTTTATCAATGGAGGACTAAAACCAATCCTGGGCCTCCGTGAGTACAAAGCAAAATTTGCATATGAATGAAGATGGAACTCTGCGTATCGACGGTGCTTCCCCCCCCCCCCCCCCCAACAGCAGTCACACGTGGAACTCAAACTCAGGGAATTCAAAATGGAACCGAAATTCTCCCGGCCGAAACCTACAATTAAGTTACATTGCCCTCCCGGGATTCCGTCTTTCATTTCGACGAATAATTTCAACTTCTGTCCTAGTTTTGTTGGGGGGGGGGGGGAGGAGCGACATGAATGACACAGTGGAAGTTTGGATGAGTCTTCCTAGGATGTACTTTCAACTTTTAAATATATTGTTCGTTAAAAGTTTTGAAAAGATTTGTTGAAAAGTGATATATTTTTTCTCTAATTCGATGCATTACACCCGTGCACTGCTTAGTAATGCAGCTCCTACGTGAAGGAGTGTTGTTTGTATTGATAATGTTTTTCTTGGGATTTTCGTTTGTCTCATGTAGGCGCAATTACAATTTGGTGTGGTTCTTGAAATCCGATAAACTACATTGCATCTATACAGGGTCGCCACACCTCAGGGCCGGGCCCAGGACCAGATCACGGGCCCCCACTTCCCAGAGCCAGACTGAAAATTCTAGTACTTTGCTATAGGGTTATGGACATTTTAAAATTATTTTTATCTTGAGTTTTGAGCGAAATGAGAATAAAAGCCCTCAATCGGCGCAGCAAAGGCCACTTTCTGTTTTATTACGACTCCTAATAAAATATACTATTCAGGGATTTCACTTGTTTTGTCGTTTATGTACATTAAAAAAATATAGAGCCAATTCAAATATATCTAGGCGCACGGTAGTGCGCCAGGCCAAGTTCCGGCCTAAGCACACTGTGTGTATATTACAGGAGGTCTTAGAGCCGATTTTTACTCTCTCATAACTTTCAACCAGGTAAAGATAAAGTTATGAAATTTTACACAGGTATTATACTACTAGATGTGAGTAAAACTGGAAATTTTCATAATTCTACATCGAATAGTTTCTGAGATATAAGCGATCGAAAATCGGGATTTATAGGACTCACTCACTCACTCACTCATTCACTCACTCACTGACTCATCAAAATTATTAGGCACTTCCCATGATGCTAGAGACTTGAAATTTTGCATGATGATAGATATGGAGGTGTTATTATAGGAAAAAATCGAAAACTCCTGAAAAGTTGAGTTTGACTATGCTTCCGGGGCGGGGGTGTGCCAGTTTTGTACTTCCTTCGGGAACCCGTCATTCCGTCCGAAACCCATGATGTGGGGTATCAAATGAATCGTCTCGGTATGAAGAACCTATATATGATGTTTTAAGAAACAATTAGACGAATATAGGCTCGGTCAAAATCTTATACCAGCTGTCTGTCTGTATGTTTGTTCCTTATACAAATCCGTACCGTTTGACCGATTTTGACCAAACTTGGGACACAGATGGGTCTTGATGCGGGGAGAATCATAGGCTAGGTTAAATTTTCTATCAGCTATCTGTCTGTCTATTTGTTCCTTATACAAATACACACCGTTTGGCCGATTTTGACAAAATTTGACACACATGTCGGTCTTGATCCGGGGAGTGTCATAGGCTAGTTCAAAATCTTCTATCAGCTGTTTGCCTAACTGTTTATTCCTTATACAAATCCACACGATTTGACAGATTTTTACCAAACATGGTACATAGGTAGGTCTTTATCCGGGTAGTGTCATAGGCTAGGTCAAAATCGTCTATCAGCTGTCTGTCTGCATGTTTGTTCCTTACACAAATTCACTCCGTTTGACCGATTTTGACCAAACTTGGCACGCATGTAGGTCTTGATACGGGGGTGTCATATTACCTATGACGTTTTGTACTTTTTGTTCCATCGGAAAGCCATCGTTCCTTCTGAAACCCATCATGTGGGGTATCAAATGAATCGTCTTGGTAAGGAGAACCTATATTTGATGTTTTAAGAAACAATTCGACGCATCTTAACAACAACAGTTGTGACTTCTTTCTTAAATGTAGTAAATAAAGTCGTAGGGGTTAACTGCATAATACACTTGACAGGAGATACTAAGTTTTTCAAAGTCGAACCATCTAAATTCCAAAGTTTAGGATCTCAAACCCAAAATGTATCGTCTATGTTCTTATCTTTTTCTTGAAGGCCTTCTACACTTTGCCTATTGTGAACTTTATCCTCGGGATAAGGTTCCTGTGTTTTACAGTGTAATAGTTTAGTTATGAGAGCAATCAATTTGTCCTCTAGAGTAATGTCATCTGGAAGAGCTTCTAACTTTTCTAGGCTAGTGATTACATGTATGTAGGTTGATTATTGGTATCAAATATCAAGCAGTAAGGAGAACTTTATGCAGAATCCAAAGACCCTGGTTTTATATGAAGTACAAAAAGTCAGTAGGTATGCGGCAACTAAATTTTAATTAATACTTAGAAAAAAGTAATGAGATCCCAAAAAAAACATAAATGTGAAATAGAGGCCAAGTTCCTCCCCCCACAAAGAAACACTCCCTTCCCCAAAAATATCCCCTCCTAAAACCCCCCAAAACGCCTTACCCTCCTATACTCCAAAAAAGTAGAATGAGTTAGTGTATTAAGTGCACCCTATTTTCAACCAAAAATATTTGCCAATACAAGAGATGATACAAGAAAGAAATGTCCAAGTTCATTACTTGGAAGACCTCATAGTTACTTACTAAGAACAGTAAAGACACTTCAACTGACCTTTAAAAACAACAATAAAAATACTTATATCCAGTTACTAAAATATCACTTTCCTCAACCAGGTATATTCTTAAACTTGGCAATGTTTTATTTGTACCGAAATTATCTTTAGAGAGAAAACTAAACATTGCCAAGTTTAAGAATATACCTGGTTGAGGAAAGTGATATTTTAGTAACTGGATATAAGTATTTTTATTGTTGTTTTTAAAGGTCAGTTGAAGTGTCTTTACTGTTCTTAGTAAGTAACTATGAGGTCTTCCAAGTAATGAACTTGGACATTTCTTTCTTGTATCATCTCTTGTATTGGCAAATATTTTTGGTTGAAAATATGGTGCACTTAATACACTAACTCATTCTACTTTTTTGGAGTATAGGAGGGTAAGGCGTTTTGGGGGGTTTTAGGAGGGGATATTTTTGGGGAAGGGAGTGTTTCTTTGTGGGGGGAGGAACTTGGCCTCTATTTCACATTTATGTTTTTTTTGGGATATATAGGATACGCCCGTCTATATTTCTAAACCCCATTCTTTTTACAAGCTCATAACTAGAGCCCGGAAGTTAGGCAAAATGCCTTTTTTATCTGAATGGATATATTGAAGAATCAGATAAAAATAAATATGTTTCCGTGCATTTAGGAAGTGTAGAGACAATTTTTATTTTGCCTTTTTTGCCTATTTTGGCTATTTTAAGATTTAAAGCCCTTTTTTTAGCCTTTTTTGCCCGTTATCCAATTTTTTCTGCGATTTAAACGTTAACAAAGCACATAAAGAATTTCAGTCGTCGGAAACAAAAATGGTTTCTCAAATTAAATTACATTTTGCCGTCACAAATATCAATTCGAAAGCTTATTTTCCCAACCCGTGGATTGACCATCTGTAAATAACAGAGCCTTCCTTGTTAGAAGGAATGCACAGGCATGATGAATAGCTGGAATGAGAGAGGATGAGAGAAGTACGACTCCTTCCTCACACCCCTTTTGCTGTGACAATGGTGTAATTACCTGGTATTCCGGATTTAGAAATGATAAGATAATGCAGAGGAAGTTTTTCCATAATGAAAACATTTTTTCTTAGAAGGTCTATGAGAGTTGATACTTTGAAAAAGCATCTTGTTGTTGCTTGTAAGAAGGGAAAGTAAGAGTAAGTACACTAATTCTGTGATAAACATATTTTCATTAATAATGAGTGAGATTCCTCTTTGCCTTCACTCCTAATAAATGCCTATTTTAATTACAGTACTGCCTATTTTCAGCATTTCAAGTGACTTTTTGCCTGCCTATTTTTACCATAAATAAATGCCTAACGTCCGGGCTCTACTCATAACCTATACATTTTTCCCAATTAGGGAGGCCCGGCCCGGGCCCCACGGCCCCTTTGTATTCATTATTGATAACAATGATTTATAGAATGAAAATTTGTATTGAATACAAATGATTTATTGAATGAAAATTTGTATTGAATACAAATGATTTATTGAATGAAAATTTGTATTGAATACAAATGATTTATTGAATGAAAATTTGTATTGAATACAAATGATTTATTGAATGAAATTGATTTATTTCACTGAAATTTGACTAAGTCCACTAAACGTTTTCTTATTTTTAAAGAAAATTATTTATTTAGGTGATATTGCTTTCTGAACTTAAAAAATCTAAGTTTGTTGTTCCATGAACCTGATTATAGTCCGAGAGCCAGCAACGCACTTTTCATGAAGTGTTTTATGCATCTTGAAATTTTGCTGTAATGTACCTCTTAGGTATATAAGAAGGTAAATATGTGTTTCCTGGTCATACCTTGGAACACCAGGTACTGCGCATAGGGGAAAGGTACAAAAAAATATTTCCCAAAAATAAAGTTTTATTTAGAAGCCAACTATCTTTAATGTAAAATTAAGACAATTTTACAATGAATAATAAATATGGCAGACACTTTTAAGGGATATAGCACGCAAAAAAAAAAAATAATTGTTTTTATTCTAATATTAAATGAGAGTTTTATTCGCGCTGCCATTAAAACCGGAACATATGAGCACAGCTGTACAAGATCATATGAGCAAGAACCAATGAGAGCACAGAAAACAACCCACACTGCGCGGTCGACTTTTGCACTCTTGCGGTTACGCGCAGTGTATTGCAGTCTATCATAAGCAACATTTATTTTCATGTTTCCTGATAATTAAACCCCACAAAGGTGTCTGGCCTTTTGCAATTATTTTCAAATATGTTTATTGAAGACGCTGTTTAAATCGGAGCGTGAATAAAGCACTTCATTTAATATTAAAAATAAAAACTAGGCACTTCCGTTTTTTTTTTTATTATTATCATTTTAATCCCCTTAAAAGTGTCTGCCTTATTTATTATTAATTTCAAAATTGCCTTAATTTTACATTAAAGATAGTTGGCTTCTAAATAAAACTCTATTTTTGGGAAATATTTTTTTGCACCTTTCCCCTATGCGCAGTACCTGGTGTTCCAAGGTATGTCCAGGAAACGCATATTTACCTTCTTATCTACCTAAGAGGTACATTATAGCAAAATTTCAAGGTGCATAAAACACTTCATGAAAAGTGCGTTGCTGGCTCTCGGTCTATTATTTTAAATGTATAAAAATACTGAATGAAGAATGAAAAATAATTAATTATTAATTAAATAATAACTGAATAAATTCTTATTCAATACAAATTTATATGAACGTAAAATTTATTTGAATGATTAAAACCAATAATTATTGATTAAAAAAATATTGAATAATGCCCGACTTTGCTTCACCTGCATTCATTGATTCCCTTGGTCTTAGATGCACTTCCGCGGTCATTCTCTCTGCCGCCTCAACATTCCGTAACGCGTTACCTCCGAAATTCTCTATCTCACGCCTTCCTTACGGCCTTCATGGCAAACAATGGCCAAAAATACATTTTTTCTAATTGCATGGACATAAGATGGAGCAATGTACAGACATATTTTTTCATATAAAGTGTGTGTAAAAAACGTACACGTCCAAAAGAAGAGCTTTACATTTAAGACTATAGGTGAGTATGTGAATCGAACCTCAGCATTATAAGCCTCCAAGCCTTCCGTAACCCCAGAATTCAAGCACTCGAGAATTCTCAAGCCTCCTTTTCTCTGCCAGCAAGGAATTCCACCCAATATGCTCTTAACCTCTTTCCTGTCCTTCAGATTCTAGAACCAGGATATTTTGGACTTTTTTCTACCTCAGATATATATTTTATAAAATCAAAACTCAACAATCACCGAAATATTTTTAATTGAGTTAAGAAATTATTATCGACACAGTTTCGCCGAAAAACATATACACAGTACTGTAATAGCCTATGCATACAGTACTGAATATAGCTACAAACTAGTCTGTAGTAGTGAGCTTCTGCTGACTCAGTTTAGTGTATCGCTTACGAGCAGCGCGATCTCGCATCCGCTTTAACACTAGAAGTTCATTTGGTGATATTTTGGCTTGACTCTAGAAATTCGGCATCATTTTCTCAATGTTCTGCGTGTGTCAAAACCACCATAAACTGTCCTTAGAAATTATCTTGAAACAAAAGCCTTCAATGCGTTTTATGTTCTTCTTCCAATTCAGATACGGTCGCTGTTCCTACTCCAAAGTCAGCAGCAATGTTCTTCAACGATTCTCCCTTGTCAATTATAGTCAATGCTTCCATCCTTTTTTCAATAGTAGGGACATGGGGTCTCCCGTGGTCTAGTGGCTAGCGCGCTGGATTCATAAGCGGGAGATGGTGGGTTAGATCCCCACCGGCGGCGGTGATTTTCTCATCTCAGGGCTCGCTGAGAAAATTCCTGGCTGCACCCTGGACGTCGGCGCTAATGGCCAAGATTTGTCGATGCGCCGTAAAAAAAAAAAAAAAAAATAGTAACAAAAATGTTTTTACGTTTCGTCTAAATCGCAGACAACGAGGAAACGTAACAAGAAAACGATACTGAACCTCGAGTGACTGAAAACTCGCGTACATTAACCTAGGAAAACTCGCGTACATTAACCTAGGAAAACTCGCGTACATTAACCTAGGAAAACCCGCGTAATTTACCTACTGGGAATAACAATTTATCGTCCATCAATTAAGTCTTCACTTAATAAGGTGAACAAAATGACTTCGTTTAGCACTTTCCTCGGAAGGAAAGTAGCTATTGGGGTTGCACTCATGACGGAATTTTTGAATAATTTCTTCAAATCTTTTTTTATGCGACCTAGTAGAACCAACAATGACCCCCGTTAAAATTTCTCTCTCTCTCTCTCTCTCTCTCTCTATATATATATATATATATATATATAGTCTGTTAACACGATAGACGGCAGGGTTTTTGTTTTTTCGTCACGAAACTTACTCCAGACCCGAAACACTAATTTGACCATGCTTACCGTAGTTTTTGTTATATTTCAACGAAACTCGTTATTCGTTGTTCTCATCCTAACAGAAAAACACGTTTTATAAATAAACTAAATCCATTCATAAGGATGGGGGGGGGGGTAGTCCGAAGCGAAATTACTAATTTTGGCGGTCGTAATTTCTGCTATATTGTAACGAAACTCGGAATACGTCTTGGCTATCCAATTAGAAAGAAGTTTTTTTGTAAAAATGAACTAAATCGGTCTATCAGAAATGGGGGTTTACTTTGTAATATGTTTCAACATAATTAGTCAGCAAGACGTAGATTTGCAAAGCTGCCGCAAGAAGCGCTTTCTATCACTAGGGGTACTGTATCCCGTTCCTGCATCAGATCAAAAGATGGAAATATGAAGATTTTGTGTATTTATTATCAGTATAAGTGGTATAGTACGTTACCATGTATAAATATAACTCTAAAAGCTAATTAATTACAAAATTAATAGTTGCACAGTTGCTCATTACAAATGTAAAAGAACAGAACTATTAATGTTTTTACTTTATTATACACCTTATTTTAAGAAAATTATTCAGGAATGGAGTCTACACTACCCAAATTCTGAGCAAAAAGCTTAGTTATGCAGCGCCTGCGTGACGGACTTTTTTAAAACTAGTCCAGGTTAAAAAGCTCCGAGTTATCGAGGTTTTACTGTGTTCTGAAGTTAACCCCCAACTTCTCGATAGATCGATTTAGTTTATGTATATACATATATATACAGTAAGAAAGAGAGAAATTTTAACGGTGTTGTTTTTGGTATGTGATTGGGTTGGCTCGAGAGCTACTTTCCTGTGTAAAATACTAAAACATTTATAACATTTATTTGGCTATACAGTAAAAATAGGTGAGGCTATTTGGCTATACAGTAAAAATAGGTGAGGCTATTTGGCTATAGAGGTTGTTAAAAATAATAGATTGGGAAAGATTTTAATTAAAACTGTCAGAATGATGGGAACGTGGCGAACTGTTATAATGATTTCCCATAAAAAACCTTCATCTATTTTTTATCATAACACCTCAACATTTATTTTCCCCAATATACCACGGGTTTTTTTGGATTGCTATTATCGCATTTTTTTACGGTCCAGTAAGGTCAAGTTCGATAACCAGGAGAATCCGCCCACCGGAACATGGTTTTTGGAGCGAATGTCGCGCGAACAAAATCGTTGCGCTTACTTCATATGCATGCAAGTACTCGTTTTATAGGCCTCTTGGGCTAGGAAAACGAATGAAACCATTTTTAAGGCGATAGCTTTAACCGTTTTTGAGGAAATTGGAAAAATAGTTGTTGAATAACGTTTTTGGTTTTGATACTTAAAATCATGGGATTCAGTTGAACCATTTTCTGCATGTTCGGATTTCATCAAAACTAACATGTTAAACTTTTGGTTACGTTTGGAGTTAAGGAAGGGTTAGAATAAAATATTTTATGAACAGACATGAAAAGTTTTGGGAACTTCGTATACTTTCATTAATATCTCGAACCAGGTTGGGAAATCGTGATAAGTGGATACAGGTTGGGAAATCGTGATAGAAATTATTTGAAAGCTTTATAAATTCTCTACAAAAAAGATTCTGAAACAATTTTTGATTAGGTGATGTCAATCGGAGAAATAAGTGCTTAAAACTTTAAAGTAATTGATTTCGTTTATTCGAACGGTTCTTTTTGTTTTATTCGTTGTTATTTTTTAATTGCTTATAGTCGGATAATGTATTTGACAATAAAACAGATTAAGTAAAATAAGAAGATCAATTTATTGTTAAAAATTTAGCGTTCAAAGAGAGAGATCCCAAGGCTTTCCAAATGCCTCTGAGCGGAGGCCTTTCTGGCCGAATAATGTGTTAGCCGACCCATACAGGTAAGATCGTAAATCAAGACCTTTCAAGACTGGTGGAACCAAAATAATAACTGATTCTATTTTAATCTTTCCAAATTAGACTAGGGATAGGAACGGAACCGCGCTAAGATGATGCAGTTCCTGCGAGTCTGACTTTTTTATTTATATAAGTAAATATCACTAAGTGAGACAATGAAATATCAACACAGAATTAAGTTACTTTTCTCACAGCTATTAAGTACTACTCTACTTACGACTCTTAATATTTATTTTTTTTTAAATCATTGACTATATTTTTCACATTCCTGTACATTTCTCAATTCTATATTGTCGCCGTTTAATCGCCTAAGTTGCGATAAACTTAATTAAAAAAGTCCTTCACGCAGGAGCTGCATTACTAAGCACTTTCCTCAGAATTGGGTAGTGTCGAGTGCATTCCTGAATAAGTTGCTTAAAATAACCTATATAGATAAATAAAATAAAAACATAAATAACACCTGTTTCAATTCAATTCAAACATAGTTCAAAAATCCCCCCCTTCCGATAGACCGATTTAGTTCATTTTTACAACACTTCTTCCTTATTAGATACTCAGGACGTATACCGCGTTTCGTTACAATACATCAGAAATTACGACCGATATGAGCAAATTAGTAATTTGGGTCCGGAGTAAACCCCCCCCCTCCCTCCTAATGAACCTATTTAGTTTATTTTTAAAACACATTTTTCTCTTTAGTTGACCAGAACGAATACCGAGTTTCGTTGAAATACAACACAAGTTATGGCTGGTATTGGCAAATAACTACTTTGGCTCCGGAGTAAACCCCCTCTCCACATGGACCGATTTTGTTGGTTAACGAACTCGTTCAATCGTTTGATTGGGGAATACTACATACCAAGTTTCGTGGGGAAGAAACAAAAACTCTGGCCGGTATCGTGTTAACGGACACATATATAACTATACTAGCTGACCCGTGCTTCGTCACGGCAGATAAGTAGTTATTTTATTGCGTTAAATAATGTTTCATTAAAATTACGTTACTATACAATTCTGTGCAGTTTATTACAGCACGGTTCCCGTCATACTATATTTTATTCAATGGGCGTTAAAATTTAAAAGTTTATGTTTCCAAGAAGTCATATGGTAACACCCAATATATTATTATAGTACCCAGTATATATTATAGTATTACCAAGGTTATAGGCGAGGAGGCTGTGCAAGGGTTCCGGATATTATTACCTCGCCTGGAAAACCTAAGGATATGCCATACATCACGGTTTGAGCGGGACTGTCCCGGTATTTTGCAATTGTTTCGGTGTCCCGCCCAGTTTTATCAATGTCCCGGAAAAGGCTGTAAGATGTGAAAACTAATGAATTCATGTTTATAAGAATCTTTTTTAAATCGGTTACTTTTCTACAATCAACACTTTTACTACTGCTCACAGTGTCAAAGATATGAGAAGTAATCTAACTGTAAAACGCTAGAACTACCTGCACAGCGCTGCCAGCTGCCAGACACTACTATTTGGCTGAGAGATTGTTTTAAGAAAATCAAGTAGCAAAAAAAGTTTCGTTCTTATTTTTAAGGTTAGGGTAGACTAAGAGTTCAGGATCCCCCCTTCCCGTTACTTGCTAGGCTTAAAACTCACCATTTTGCTTATAATATGTACTGTTTTTATTCCCAACCCCCCCCCCTGGTATGCCCATCCCATATTAATGTGTCTCGGTTTAACTCTCCAAAAATATGGCAAGCCCATCTGACGGGAACAGGGAGAAAAGAAACGCAATTAAAACTCTATGAGTGACAGTTTATTTCTAGTAATTCAAGGACTTCCATCATAGTTGAAATTAACCTCAATTAGAAATAAAACTATGAGATAGATAATGTAAGGTAACAGCTGTTCTTTATCGTCCTAGCAACGCTTGCTGCCTAGGCTTGCCTTCTCTAACCAACTCAAACTTTAAACCCCCCTAAAAATGGTTAAAAATACGAATATAAAAAAATCCTTTCTTAGCGAGCGCCTACGTTATATAGGGAGTGTCCATGCAAAATTTCAAAATTTTCTGTCGAGCGGTTTGGGCTGGGCGTTGATAGATGAGTGAGTGGTATTTGACAAATATATAGTAGATATATATATATATATAAATTTTAACGGGGTTATTTTCGGTGTCTACTAGGTAGGATCGATAAAGATTCGAAGAAAGTTTTCAAAAATTCCGTCATGAGTGCAACCTCAATAGCTACTTTCCTTCGGAGGAAAGTGCTAAACTGAAATAAATTTAGTTTATTATTTTTTATTAAACGGATCCGTAACTCTCATGAAACACTCTGGCTCAATTCATGCTCTTCTCAAAGAGAAAACCATGAATTTGGTATCGACCGGCTTCGTAGGTTCTGAAGTATGCGAAAATTGTTCTTCTCCATTAGATTTCATTTAAATATTTACTCATGTTCACAGTTTTCGCAAATGATAAAAAAAAAAAAAACGAGAAATTGTTTTTTTTTTTTTTTTTTTTTTTTTTAAATCGGGATAAGAAAGGAAACGGCACTTAGTCGGACATTTTTTTTTTTTTATATTTAGAGTTATTTTTAGAACATTCAATAGCTACATACAACAGTTAATGTGCCCAATTTTGGTAGTATAATATTCGGCAGAGTGTAAGATAATGGCAGACCTAGCTAAGTATATACTAGGTCGACCGCATATATCTCTCTTAGGATAATTAAAGGTCGGAGCTTTCAGAATTAATTTATAGCTGTAATTAGCATAGGGGAATTAATTAGTGTGTTCGATGATTGTTTTTACTAGTTCAAGGATGGGTTTGACAGATGTAGATGTACAACCTTGACACGGTTTTCATCGGAGCATTTTTCGGATCGTTTTTGGCTTTTCACGGTACAATATAAAGTAACCCCAAGCTGGTAACGTTCTTCATAATTACTACCGCAAAGAATAGTCCTTCGTTTTACTCATTTTTCGGGATTATTCCTATCAATTGGTTTTACTAGTGGTGTGGGCACCACATGAACACCCGTATGAATATATGGTAAAAATGAAGTTTCACGCCCTCAAAACCGATTTTGTATTTTGATGCACTAAACACGAATACGTTAAAAACCCCTTCGCATTTAACTAGGAAAGAAGTTATTAAGCACTAAAGTTAATAGAATAATTAATAGAATTCTATTAATTTTAGCGACTTGGATTGACTGGGGTTTTGTTATCTTCTTGAGCGAGCGGAAACGCATAGCACGTATGCCCTTAAGCGACAGGTGACGACGGGTGATGATGCCCTTAAATTTAACAATATTTTTGAATAAACGGTTTCTGAACATTTCAAATGGAAGTTCTCTGTTTCCCAATGTTACATATCTGCGCATGCGCGTGTTTACAAATACGATGTTGACGCCTAGTTTTATAACCTTCCTAACAGTGAATTTTAGTGCTTAATATTATATTCTATTAATTTTAGCGAGTTGGATTGACTGGGGTTTTGTTATCTTCTTGAGCGAGCGTAGCGAGCGGAAACGCACAGCATGTATGCCTTAAAGTCGTCACAAATTTAGTTGTTTACATTAGCTCTCATAACCCACATAACAGTGAACTTTAGTGCTTAATAACTTCTTTCCTAATTAAATGCGAAGTTTTTTTTTAACGTATTCGTGTTTATTGCATCAAAATACGTTATTGTACAAAATTTGAAAGAAATCGGTTTTGAGGGCGTGAAACTTCATTTTTACCGAAGGTATCAAGTTTTTTTTTTAGTTAAGGAAGAATTTAAGCCCATAAAAAAGAAAATGGTAAAACAAAAGTTACAATGTAGTATTACCCCACAAGTGTTAAGGCCTTGCCTCGGGTCGTGGGTGCGATTCGCACTAAGGCTTTTCTTTCTAATATAAAAAAGCCATAGAGAAGTGTAATAAACTGTAGTTGACCCGTAATAAAAAGCTGTACATTGTCTAAGTGGCCGTAGTAATCTACTATATATTTGTCAAATACCACTCAGTCGACAGACAATTTTGAAATTTTGCATTGATATACACTTTAGTATGTGAACACTCGTTAAGAAAGGATTTTTTGACATTAAAATTGTTAAGTATTATTAGAGAGGTTTGAATTTTTAGTTGGTTAGAGCAGGCAAGCGTTATTAGGACGATAACAGGTCAGCTGTTACCGTACTGTTCTATTTCATAATATTACTTTTATTTGCGGGTCATATGAACTATGATGGCAGTCCTTGAATTACTAGAAACAGCTGTGATTTTGTCCCTCATAGAGTTTACGCTGTACCTGGTGATGGCCCATCCGAGGTAATAATATCCTGAACCCTTGCACAGCCTCCTCACCCATCAGCATCCCCAGTCAGAACACTTCTTGGTAATCCTCGCAAATATATTGGGTGTTTCCAAATGACATCTTGGAAACATAATTTTTTAAATTTTAAACGTACATTTATTATTGACAACGAATTTTAACCTGTACTGGTTAAACTGCTGTTATTGGGAACCTATAGATAACGGGTTATCTATTTGTTGACACTGTTCCGGACCGCCACAGTGTAAAGAAACATTATACTTTGATTGCTTATCAATTGATGAATATCATATAGTATGACGGGAACTGTGCTATAATAAACTGCACAAAATTATATAGTAGCGTTAATTAATTATTTACAGAAATAAAATAACTAATTATCTGTCGTGACGAAGCACGCGTAGATAGATTAACATAAATAAATAATCTCGCTACACTATTTTTAGATTGAACCTCTGAAATTATTCAGACACATGTACCATGTTATAATCCAAAAATAAAATACATTTTGCATTTAATTTGCATGATTACGGGTTAATTAGAGTGTTTAAGCAACCGCGCCTGGAATTAAGAGCTTGACTAATTGTACGACACAGCTCCCTTGGGAAAATGTTGAGTCCCAAAGGTCAAGAAATCGCTTTCTGATATTCATGGATATCGTTGGATCTTCTAATGGTTTATCATGGACTCGTGATAGGTTGCCATGGCAATAAGCGCGCACGGACGGCGTAATGGCGCATAATTGCATCGGTACGTGCAATCTTGAGGTAATATCGATGTTACGTCCTCGACCACGGGTCGATACCGTTTTCAATCAGTCCATTAACTTCAATGCTATTAATACGCCAAGCTATTTACAGGTAGTCAACCTGTATTGGAAAAGGGGGTACCTACATTGGTTTCGATCCTATATCCATCGACTGTCGCAAGAAAAACAAACACATGCGTCTCAATGGAGCTGCCTACATTGGTCCTGACCCGATCCGATCCGATTCGATGGCCACCGATTCTCGGCCGTGAATATTTCGTGAGCGCAATATCCGATTTTCCTCAGGAAAGTGGTAGAAAGTAAGAGCTCCTGTTGTTTCTGAAGTCCGAACTTGTAGCAAAGCATTGCTAAAAGCCACATCGAATCCCTAGACCCCCAAACGACGACAAGTGTGAGAATGAAGCCTACAGCAGAGGGAGTTCCAAGTGCGAGTGACTCTTTAAACCAGCGATTTAAAAACAAGTAGAACTCATCACAATTGCAAACGAGCCCGGAACGCTGGCGAACTTCTCCAAACCCTTCTAGAGACCTCCGTGTTTTATTAGCACCATTTTGTCAGTCTCCCATTGTCTTTTTACTCAGTGTTTTTACTCTTTGCAATTTACCTTTCCTTGGGGGAAACCACTATTGTTTATTATTACAAATCCTATTCGTACCTTATTAATCTTCTAATTAAAAGGACAATATCATCCGAAAAAGCACTAACTTTAATATCATCAACAATAAATTATTTACCTACAATATATTCTAGTTAAACCTCGACTTGCAGGAACTGCATCATTTTACCATCATATTATCCCTAGTACTTTTAGAAATCTCGTAATGAAAAAAATAAAACCCCTACTCAGAGGGAAAAGCCCTTTCAAATTCTCCGGACAAAAAACAAAACCTCCGGAATTCGCGCTAAAAATAATCTTAATGCTAACGTTTTTGAGGTAATATGCTTAAAGGTTCTCTTTTTATAGGTTCTCTATAAAACGAATCAAGCCATTTTCAAGGTGATATATGTAACCGTTTTCCATAAATTTGGATAAAAATAGTTTTCCAAAATAATTTTCTGTTCGGGTACTTAGAATCGTTGGATTCAGTTAAAATATTTTATACATGTAAGGAATTCATCCTAACTAAGCTATATACATCTTGGTTACATTTGGAGGTACAAAAGTATTCAAAAAAAATATTTTATTAATAGACGTGAAATGTTTTAGGATCTCCTTTTGTTTTCTTAAATATCTCTAAAACAGAAAAAAAAAAAAATCTTGGTAAGCGGAAGTGACCATTCGAAAGCTTACTAAATTCGTTGAAAAAGAGGTCCTGAAGCAACTTTTGATGGGGCGATTTAAATCGGAGAAATAAATGCTTAATACCTAGAAAGTGTTACTTTTGTTCTTTTGAACGGGTTTATGTTTCTATTTAACTGTTTTGTTTTTTTTTGATTTTTTTTTTTTAAATTGCATTTAACAGTTAAAAAAAGTATTTTAGTAAAACAAGGTAAGAAAATGAGTGTTTTCCTAGGAACAACGTTGAGAATACTGTTGGTCTCCAGTTGTGGTGCCTTAAAGCACCTGTTGGTCTCCAGTTGTGGTGCCTTAAAGCACCTGTTGGTCTCCAGTTGTGGTGCCTTAAAGCACCTGTTGGTCTCCAGTTGTGGTGCCTTAAAGCACCTGTTGGTCTCAAGTTGTGGTGCCTTAAAGCACCTGTTGGACTCCAATTGTGGTGCCTTAAAGCACCTGTTGGTCTCCAGTTGTGGTGCCTTAAAGCACCTGATGGTCTCCAGTTGTGGTGCCTTAAAGCACCTGTTGGTCTCCAGTTGTGGTGCCTTAAAGCACCTGTTGGTCTCCAGTTGTGGTGCCTTAAAGCACCTGTTGGTCTCCAGTTGTGGTGCCTTAAAGCACCTGTTGGTCTCCAGTTGTGGTGCCTTAAAGCACCTGTTGGTCTCCAGTTGTGGTGCCTTAAAGCACCTGTTGGTCTCCAGTTGTGGTGCCTTAAAGCACCTGTTGGTCTCCAGTTGTGGTGCCTTAAAGCACCTGTTGGTCTCCAGTTGTGGTGCCTTAAAGCACCTGTTGGTCTCCAGTTGTGGTGCCTTAAAGCACCTGTTGGTCTCCAGTTGTGGTGCCTTAAAGCACCTGTTGGTCTCCAGTTGTGGTGCCTTAAAGCACCTGTTGGTCTCCAGTTGTGGTGCCTTAAAGCACCTGTTGGTCTCCAGTTGTGGTGCCTTAAAGCACCTGTTGGTCTCCAGTTGTGGTGCCTTAAAGCACCTGTTGGTCTCCAGTTGTGGTGCCTTAAAGCACCTGTTGGTCTCCAGTTGTGGTGCCTTAAAGCACCTGTTCGTCTCCAGTTGTGGTGCCTTAAAGCACCTGTTGGTCTCCAGTTGTGGTGCCTTAAAGCACCTGTTGGTCTCCAGTTGTGGTGCCTTAAAGCACCTGTTGGTCTCCAGTTGTGGTGCCTTAAAGCTTCCTTCTCTTTGTAATTTCTTTTTACCACTTTCCTCCGAAGGAAAGTAGCTATTGAGGTTGCACTCATGACGGAATTTTTGAAAAATTTCTTCAAATCTTTATCGATCCTACCTAGTAGACACCGAAAATGACCCCCGTTAAAATTTATATATATACGTGTGTGTCTATTAACACGATAGCGGCTAGAGTTTTTGTTTTTTCGTCACGAAACTTGGTATATTGCATTCAATTAGCAAACGATTGAACGAGTTCGTTAACCACCAAAATCTGTCCACCGGGGGGGGGGTTTAAACCGAACCCAAAACACTAATTTGACCATGCCAGCCGTAATATTTGTTATATTTCAACGAAACTTGGTATTCGTAGTGGTAATCTAGAGTGAAAAATGAGATGTAAAAATTAACTAGATCGGTTCATTAGAAGGGGGGGGGGGTTACTTGGGACCCACAATACCAATTCGCCACTACGATCCGTGATTTTTGTTATATTTCGACGAAACTTGGTCTTCGTAGTGGTAATCTAGAGATAAAAGTGAGATGTAAAAATAAACTAAATCGGTTCATTAGAAGGGGGGGTTTACTTCGGACCCACAATACCATTTCGCCACCACCAGCCGTGATTTTTGTTATATTTCGACGAAACTCGGTATTTGTAGTGGTAATCTACAGGTGCAAATGTGTTGTACAAATAAACTAAATCGGTTCATTAGGAGGGGGGGTTTACTCCGGACCCAAATTACTAATATACTCATACCGGTCGTAATTTCTGCTGTATTGTAACGAAACGCGGTATACGTCGTAGGTAACTCGTGGGAAAGAAGTGTTGTAAAAATGAGCTAAATCGGTCAATCGTAAAGGGGGGTTTACTTTGTAATATATTTCAATAGAATAGCCCGCCAGATGTAGGTTCGCAAGGCCGCCGCAAGGAGCGCAATTTCCCACTAGAGGGACTGTATCCTGTTCCTGCGTCAGATCAAAAGACGAAAATATGAAGTTTTTTGTATTTATTAAGTAGTGTAGTAGGTACCATGTGTAAACATAACTCTGGAAGCAAATTAATAATTGAACAGTTACTCTTTACAAAATTAAAAGAGAACTATTCATGTTTTTATTTTATTTATGTAGGATATTTCAAGCAAATTGTTCTGGAAACCAGTCTACACAACCCAAATTCTGAGGAAAGTGCTTAGTTATGCAGCTCCTGCGTGACGGACATTATATTTTCAGGAAATATTAAAACCTACCAGTAACTGCTTCAATTCCTTTACTAATGGCACTAGAGATATGAACGGAACCGCGCTAAGATGAGACAGTTAGATTTATTTTCAATACAATTTCTTAAAAAAAAAAATTAATAATAATTTGGGAGTACTTCCATATTTGAAAATGTCCTAACCCTACCTTATAATTGTCCTATTTTTAGTCTTGTAACGATAAGGTAATGTGATAGGAGCCTCACTCCCCTATACGCTTTACACTTTAGCAGGTCGTAAAACATTCCCGAAGGAACAGTAGTAAGTTCCTTAGTATGAACTTTCATTGTTGAGGGTTTAAGTTCTCTGGAACAACTTGAACAAGAGGTTTAAAACAGTCATTAGCATTAGTCTCTCTCATTGTCCGAAGTGCTTGGGAAATTATTATTATTGCACTTAAGGTGTTTGAGTCAATTATCTTACTAGAGATAAAGTGAGAGAAGCGTGTAAGTAGTTGGCGTGCGGTGAGTGCTTATATGGGATAGTTTTGTAGTGCTTATTGATTTTAAAACACTAACCTGTTCCCAAAAACGTTTGACTCGCAGGAACTGCGTCATCTTAGAGGGATTTAATAACGTTCTTAGCCTTAGGTTATCAGCACCTAGATTCAATTTTTTTTTTAATTTTTTATTCATTTTTCTTAAATTTTGAAAATGAATTTTTTTTTAAGGCGCTTAACAGCTTGGTTATATTAAGTTTTTTTTTTGTTTTTTTTTTATTATTATTATGGACCAGTTGGGAAACTATGTACCTACGCGGCGGGCTCGGGGTAAAAAAAGACGTTAAGCACCTTATAAAAAATCACCTTCATTAACTTATATTTGCAATTTTTTTTATGAATAAATTTGTATTCACAAATTATAATGTGAATAAATTTTTATTCATATATTTTAATGTGATTTTTTTTGTAATCACTTGATTCTTTGTTAATAGTCACATTTTTTGTGATTATTTACAATTTTTTCTGTGTATTTATTTTTATTCGCCGGAGAATTTGAGAATAAAATTTTAATTGTATTTTTATATTTATAATACGTGAATAAAAATAAATTCGTATTTACACTTATGAACACGAATTTATTTATATTCGTATTTACAAATATATGAAGTACGAATAAATTCGTTTTTTTTTCATTTATTAATAAAATTATACCTATTTCTTCTTTCACCCTTGGCATTTTCGACTTCCATTCAAAAATATCTGCAACAAACAACCAAAAATTGCTTCTCAATTTATGTATCTTGTTTCATTGGTGAATTAATATGACTGCTAGAATCAATTAAGAAACTAAGATGCAATAAAAAACACAACTTAAACCAAACGCATAGAACTATTCAAACGAAGGGAACTACCACATTTGAAGTTTTAAGTACTAATTTTTCCGATTTACATCGTCCCATCGACTTTTGAATTTTTTTTGCAGAGAATTTAGGAAGTTTACGAATGGCTACTTATCACTTACCACGATTTATAAACCGTTTTCGAGATATTTTTGGAAATATATATATATATATATATATATATATATATATATATATATATATATATATATATATATATATATATATATGTCATTTGGAAGATCCCAAAACTTAACATGTCTGTTAATAAATTTTGTTTTCAGTACTTCTTTAGTTCTAAACGTAAGTAAAATTTTAATATTAGTTTATATGAATGCCGAACAAGTTTCAAATGAATCACTCGTTTCTGATTATTATTGTATTTTTCAGTACTTCTTTAGCTCTAAACGTAAGTAAAATTTTAATATTAGTTTATATGAATGCCGAACAAGTTTCAAATGAATCACTCGTTTCTGATTATCATTATATTTTTATTTATAAGCTTCTATAACTAAAGCGATTCGCACAAAAAAAATTATTAAATATTTATATCTAATTACATTTTACATATATGCATCAAAATGTACAAAAAGAATTTTACATATAAATCAGTTATTGCAGTTCGTTAAACATCTAACTATAAGAAAATACAATATAACAATAACTCATACAATATATATATACATATATATATATATATATATATATATATATATATATATATATATATAGGTATAATTAATCAAATATGTTTACGAAATTTTACAAAGTAACGAGAGATTTTAAACTCCTTTAATTTGATATTATTAATCGTTTCTTAATACCTAAACCAAAATTTATTTCGGAACTTGTATTAAATTTTCTAATAAACCGTTACAGATATAGCTTTAAAAATTATTTCATTCTTTTCCAATTTTAGTATATGTACCGCCGAAGCGAGTACATATACTAAAATTATTTCATTATATACTAAAATTATTTCATTATATACTAAAATTAATATAATTTTAGTATATGTACCGCCGAAGCGAGTACATATACTAAAATTATTTCATTATATACTAAAATTAATATAATTTTAGTATATGTACCGCCGAAGCGAGTACATATAATAAAATTATTTCATTATATACTAAAATTAATATAATTTTAGTATATGTACCGCCGAAGCGAGTACATATACTAAAATTATTTCATTATATACTAAAATTAATATAATTTTAGTATATGTACCACCGAAGCGAGTACATATACTAAAATTATTTCATTATATATTAAAATTATTTCATTATATACTAAAATTAATATAATTTTAGTATATGTACCGCCGAAGCGAGTACATATACTAAAATTATTTCATTATATACTAAAATTAATATAATTTTAGTATATGTACCACCGAAGCGAGTACATATACTAAAATTATTTCATTATATATTAAAATTAATATAATTTCAGTATATGTACTAAAATTATTTCATTATATATTAAAATTATTTCATTATATACTAAAATTAATATAATTTTAGTATATGTACCGCCGAAGCGAGTACATATACTAAAATTATTTCATTATATACTAAAATTAATATAATTTTAGTATATGTACCACCGAAGCGAGTACATATACTAAAATTATTTCATTATATATTAAAATTAATATAATTTCAGTATATGTACTAAAATTATTTCATTATATATTAAAATTATTTCATTATATACTAAAATTAATATAATTTTAGTATATGTACCGCCGAAGCGAGTACATATACTAAAATTATTTCATTATATACTAAAATTAATATAATTTTAGTATATGTACCGCCGAAGCGAGTACATATACTAAAATTATTTCATTATATACTAAAATTAATATAATTTTAGTATATGTACCGCCGAAGCGAGTACATATACTAAAATTATTTCATTATATACTAAAATTAATATAATTTTAGTATATGTACCACCGAAGCGAGTACATATACTAAAATTATTTCATTATATATTAAAATTATTTCATTATATACTAAAATTAATATAATTTTAGTATATGTACCGCCGAAGCGAGTACATATACTAAAATTATTTCATTATATACTAAAATTAATATAATTTTAGTATATGTACCACCGAAGCGAGTACATATACTAAAATTATTTCATTATATATTAAAATTAATATAATTTCAGTATATGTACTAAAATTATTTCATTATATATTAAAATTATTTCATTATATACTAAAATTAATATAATTTTAGTATATGTACCGCCGAAGCGAGTACATATACTAAAATTATTTCATTATATACTAAAATTAATATAATTTTAGTATATGTACCACCGAAGCGAGTACATATACTAAAATTATTTCATTATATATTAAAATTAATATAATTTCAGTATATGTACTAAAATTATTTCATTATATATTAAAATTATTTCATTATATACTAAAATTAATATAATTTTAGTATATGTACCGCCGAAGCGAGTACATATACTAAAATTATTTCATTATATACTAAAATTAATATAATTTTAGTATATGTACCACCGAAGCGAGTACATATACTAAAATTATTTCATTATATATTAAAATTAATATAATTTCAGTATATGTACTAAAATTATTTCATTATATATTAAAATTATTTCATTATATACTAAAATTAATATAATTTTAGTATATGTACCGCCGAAGCGAGTACATATACTAAAATTATTTCATTATATACTAAAATTAATATAATTTTAGTATATGTACCACCGAAGCGAGTACATATACTAAAATTATTTCATTATATATTAAAATTAATATAATTTCAGTATATGTACTAAAATTATTTCATTATATATTAAAATTATTTCATTATATACTAAAATTAATATAATTTT
Source organism: Gonocerus acuteangulatus (assembly GCA_946811695.1). NCBI lineage: Eukaryota > Metazoa > Arthropoda > Insecta > Hemiptera > Coreidae > Gonocerus > Gonocerus acuteangulatus. The sequence goes on along the minus strand of OX328130.1, from coordinate 72,985,149 downwards.
AGTATATGTACCGCCGAAGCGAGTACATATACTAAAATTATTTCATTATATACTAAAATTAATATAATTTTAGTATATGTACCGCCGAAGCGAGTACATATACTAAAATTATTTCATTATATACTAAAATTAATATAATTTTAGTATATGTACCACCGAAGCGAGTACATATACTAAAATTATTTCATTATATATTAAAATTATTTCATTATATACTAAAATTAATATAATTTTAGTATATGTACCGCCGAAGCGAGTACATATACTAAAATTATTTCATTATATACTAAAATTAATATAATTTTAGTATATGTACCACCGAAGCGAGTACATATACTAAAATTATTTCATTATATATTAAAATTAATATAATTTCAGTATATGTACTAAAATTATTTCATTATATATTAAAATTATTTCATTATATACTAAAATTAATATAATTTTAGTATATGTACCGCCGAAGCGAGTACATATACTAAAATTATTTCATTATATACTAAAATTAATATAATTTTAGTATATGTACCACCGAAGCGAGTACATATACTAAAATTATTTCATTATATATTAAAATTAATATAATTTCAGTATATGTACTAAAATTATTTCATTATATATTAAAATTATTTCATTATATACTAAAATTAATATAATTTTAGTATATGTACCGCCGAAGCGAGTACATATACTAAAATTATTTCATTATATACTAAAATTAATATAATTTTAGTATATGTACCACCGAAGCGAGTACATATACTAAAATTATTTCATTATATATTAAAATTAATATAATTTCAGTATATGTACTAAAATTATTTCATTATATATTAAAATTATTTCATTATATACTAAAATTAATATAATTTTAGTATATGTACCGCCGAAGCGAGTACATATACTAAAATTATTTCATTATATACTAAAATTAATATAATTTTAGTATATGTACCACCGAAGCGAGTACATATACTAAAATTATTTCATTATATATTAAAATTAATATAATTTCAGTATATGTACTAAAATTATTTCATTATATATTAAAATTATTTCATTATATACTAAAATTAATATAATTTTAGTATATGTACCGCCGAAGCGAGTACATATACTAAAATTATTTCATTATATACTAAAATTAATATAATTTTAGTATATGTACCGCCGAAGCGAGTACATATACTAAAATTATTTCATTATATACTAAAATTAATATAATTTTAGTATATGTACCGCCGAAGCGAGTACATATACTAAAATTATTTCATTATATACTAAAATTAATATAATTTTAGTATATGTACCACCGAAGCGAGTACATATACTAAAATTATTTCATTATATATTAAAATTATTTCATTATATACTAAAATTAATATAATTTTAGTATATGTACCGCCGAAGCGAGTACATATACTAAAATTATTTCATTATATACTAAAATTAATATAATTTTAGTATATGTACCACCGAAGCGAGTACATATACTAAAATTATTTCATTATATATTAAAATTAATATAATTTCAGTATATGTACTAAAATTATTTCATTATATATTAAAATTATTTCATTATATACTAAAATTAATATAATTTTAGTATATGTACCGCCGAAGCGAGTACATATACTAAAATTATTTCATTATATACTAAAATTAATATAATTTTAGTATATGTACCACCGAAGCGAGTACATATACTAAAATTATTTCATTATATATTAAAATTAATATAATTTCAGTATATGTACTAAAATTATTTCATTATATATTAAAATTATTTCATTATATACTAAAATTAATATAATTTTAGTATATGTACCGCCGAAGCGAGTACATATACTAAAATTATTTCATTATATACTAAAATTAATATAATTTTAGTATATGTACCACCGAAGCGAGTACATATACTAAAATTATTTCATTATATATTAAAATTAATATAATTTCAGTATATGTACTAAAATTATTTCATTATATATTAAAATTATTTCATTATATACTAAAATTAATATAATTTTAGTATATGTACCGCCGAAGCGAGTACATATACTAAAATTATTTCATTATATACTAAAATTAATATAATTTTAGTATATGTACCACCGAAGCGAGTACATATACTAAAATTATTTCATTATATATTAAAATTAATATAATTTCAGTATATGTACTAAAATTATTTCATTATATATTAAAATTATTTCATTATATACTAAAATTAATATAATTTTAGTATATGTACCGCCGAAGCGAGTACATATACTAAAATTATTTCATTATATACTAAAATTAATATAATTTTAGTATATGTACCGCCGAAGCGAGTACATATACTAAAATTATTTCATTATATACTAAAATTAATATAATTTTAGTATATGTACCGCCGAAGCGAGTACATATACTAAAATTATTTCATTATATACTAAAATTAATATAATTTTAGTATATGTACCACCGAAGCGAGTACATATACTAAAATTATTTCATTATATATTAAAATTATTTCATTATATACTAAAATTAATATAATTTTAGTATATGTACCGCCGAAGCGAGTACATATACTAAAATTATTTCATTATATACTAAAATTAATATAATTTTAGTATATGTACCACCGAAGCGAGTACATATACTAAAATTATTTCATTATATATTAAAATTAATATAATTTCAGTATATGTACTAAAATTATTTCATTATATATTAAAATTATTTCATTATATACTAAAATTAATATAATTTTAGTATATGTACCGCCGAAGCGAGTACATATACTAAAATTATTTCATTATATACTAAAATTAATATAATTTTAGTATATGTACCACCGAAGCGAGTACATATACTAAAATTATTTCATTATATATTAAAATTAATATAATTTCAGTATATGTACTAAAATTATTTCATTATATATTAAAATTATTTCATTATATACTAAAATTAATATAATTTTAGTATATGTACCGCCGAAGCGAGTACATATACTAAAATTATTTCATTATATACTAAAATTAATATAATTTTAGTATATGTACCACCGAAGCGAGTAGATATACTAAAATTATTTCATTATATATTAAAATTAATATAATTTCAGTATATGTACTAAAATTATTTCATTATATATTAAAATTATTTCATTATATACTAAAATTATTTCATTATATACTAAAATTAATATAATTTTAGTATATGTACCACCGAAGCGAGTACATATACTAAAATTATTTCATTATATATTAAAATTATTTCATTATATACTAAAATTAATATAATTTTTGTATATGTACCACCGAAGCGAGTACATATACTAAAATTATTTCATTATATATTAAAATTAATATAATTTCAGTATATGTACTAAAATTATTTCATTATATATTAAAATTATTTCATTATATACTAAAATTAATATAATTTTAGTATATGTACCACCGAAGCGACTACATATACTAAAATTATTTCATTATATATTAAAATTAATATAATTTTAGTATATGTACTAAAATTATTTCATTATATATTAAAATTATTTCATTATATACTAAAATTAGTATAATTTTAGTATATGTACCACCGAAGCGAGTACATATACTAAAATTATTTCATTATTTATTAAAATTAATATAATTTCAGTATATGTACTAAAATTATTTCATTACACATTAAAATTGTTTCATTATATACTAAAATTAATATAATTTTAGTATATGTACCGCCGAAGCGAGTACATATACTAAAATTATTTCATTATATACTAAAATTAATATAATTTCAGTATATGTACTAAGATAATTTTAGTACATATACTAAAATTATTTCATTCTTTTCCGGAGACCCGGTAGCCGTGAGGGTTAAGGCGTGAGCTCTTAACACTCCGTGCCAAAGGTCGTGGGTTCGATTCCCACTAGGGGTGGTGGCTTTTCTTTCGAAAAAAGAAAAGGCATCACCCCTATCCTGGCTAGAAAAGGGTGGTAACCTATAGATAACCCGTCCTAAAATTCGTAGTTAACAATAAATGGACGTTAAAATTTAAATAAATAAATAAATCATTCTTTTCCCTAACTTAATTAACCTATACATATTGTACCTGCAAGCATATTAACACGAAAAGCTACGCACCACGATTTGTTCAGGTGAATTTCGTTCAAAAAAACATGTTTTGGTAAACGGATTTTACTGGGTAATGAACTTTTAAATAAGAAAAAGGACTTATGTACCAAATGTCATGTAAAGCGTACCTATTATTTTTGTGCCTGCTTGAGCGCGAACGGACATATATACACGGTGTCCCCAAAAAAAATCCCCAACTTGGGAATCGATGAAGGATGAGAAAACAAATACAAAAAATCCTTTTCATTTGGCATATACAGTAGAACTTGGATAATTTGAACCCCAAGGGACCGATAAAAAATTCGAATTATCCAAAATTCGAATAATAAAATTTTTTGAAAATAAAGGGGTAAAAAATCGAAATTAACATTTTCACATTTTTTAATTAAAAAAAGACATATATTTTTTATTTAGACAATAACAAACATTTCATAAATTGATGATTACTTATATAAGTAATAAATAATTTATCAAAAAAGTAAAAATAAAAGTCTATTGTTTTGAAAAAAAAAGTCATTTTCATGGCAAGAACATTTTTCTTTATTTTTCAAGTGAGTTGATTAAGTGTTAGGAGGAATTTCTTGGCATTTTTAGATTTTTTCTTTATTCCTTTTTCAACTTCTTTAATCGCAGCTATTTTCTCTGACAACGTTAAAGTTTTATAACTTCTAGGCTTCGACATCTTAAATCAACAACTCACTGAAGTGCACTGTACACCAGAAATTCAAGGCACAAACAATACAACAGATCTAGGCGCTGACTGACATAACTGAATAAGAAATGAAGATGAGAGGGATGGTGGAAGGGAATTCTAGGATAAAACGACAGGATGTAACTATAACAACCCCTGGAAGGGAGGAAGCGCGACCCACCACTTTGCAGAACTCCTAGAGTCCAAGAACTAGACTATGATACCGCCGCGCTTCTTGTCCAGCAACCCCTACATCCGTATCTTACTATCCTTCTTACCCGCGGGGAGAGTATTTTTACAAGATTTAAGATCGACCACTTCCCATTGGAGATAAAGGTTCGTAAAAAATTCGAATTATCCAAACTTTTATTCGAATTAACCACGATTTTTTTACATTGTTTATGCCCTACATTCTAGCGACCGAGAGAAATAGTCGAATTAACCACGATTTCGAATTATCGAAGTTCGAATTATCCATGTTCCACTGTATCTGGGTTTTTCATCGTTTCTGAGAAAAAACTATAAAAAATAAAAAACAATTATGAATAGGCAGACTTCCATAAGTTTTATATAAAAGTTATTAAAATTATAAGTTTTATCCCATACTTCCTCTATCTGGCGGGGGAGGGGGATAAAATATATACTTCTATTTCTAGATTTCTATTAAAGTTTCTTGACTTTTTCTCGGAAACGAAGCAAAAACGAGATAAATGCCAAAGGATTTTTTTTTTCTTTATTTTCTCAACCTTTACCAAACCATTTATTCCAAATCTCCTTCCTATATTTACAACCTCCTGCAGTTTAAATCTTCTGTTCATTCCCGTGGTACCCGCTCCCGTCCCTCCGATCTCTATCCTCCCACTCATAAAACAGCCTTCTTCGACCGTTCCTTAATCTCCCGAGCCTCCTCCTTCTGGAACTCTATCCCTCTTTCCATTCGACACTCTCCTTCCTTACCGGTATTTAAATCCCGCCTCTTTGCCTTTCTCCTATCCTCCCAGGAAGACGCTTCTTAAAATTTCACCACCAGGAAGACCAGATTACCTTTGCAAAATTATATTGCTGTTTCTTCTCTTGTTTATGTATTTTTTCTACTTCATATATTTTTATAGCCTCCATTCCTTTAATATTTATTCAACTTTTTAATATTTATTTGTTTTTTTAAACTCTTTAATTTTATTCCCATCCCCCTCTGAAAATTGTATCATCATTGCCCCATTCCAATGATATGTACATATTTACTTATATTTCTTTTATTATTTAAGGCTTCACATATAATATTTGTATTAGTTGCTTTTTTCGTTTTGTTTTTTTATACTTTTGTTTTTTCTTTATTCATATTTATATATTTAGTTTAAATTTCTTTATTGTTTATTTTGTATTTATTTTTATTCTTATGGGACAAAGTCCCAGAATAAAGTTTTTTTCATTCATTCATTCATGCATCGATTCCCGAAGAATGGCCGTTTTATTTGGCGGACTCCTTGTGTACACACACACATTTGAACCACCGACATTTTCATGGTCTACAGGTTCTGATTCGTGAATACATGACATTTTCTAGTCGGCACTCCCGGAATACGTCATGAGGCCAACCTCATTAGCGGGTTTCCTCCCTATGGAGGGAGGTGAAAAATTGCCAAAAATATACTCTTTAGTTGTAATTTTGTGAAATTTCATATTGGTGATACCATCATGTGCTGCGAATAAATTATTAAACCCGGATATATTTCCTTTATCAGTAAGAATAATTAACATGGAGAAGGATGTATTATTCAGGACGAGTAGAATTAATCTATTTGCAGATTGGATTGCAAGTACAGTACTGTAATCCACGCTTACCGGTGCAGAATACAGCGGGGTGAATGTTGCACGGGGGTGCAATTAAATTGCTTGCAATTAGTGATAAAATTGATAGGAAGGAGGTAGCGGCTGTGCATTACTGGAGGTGAATTCGGAACGATAGGTGATTGGAGGTCGTGATTCGAATGTGTTGGATATGCACCTCCGTGTACGTGATGGACATGCACAAATGCTCGCTGATAATTATCAGCATTCGTTGTCCTTTGTCGCAATATTTTGCAAATCAAAAATACAATATAACAGATAATTAAAAAATTCAGGAATATGTAATCGAAATTTTTATTTTTTTGAAGGCTTATAAGGAAAAATAATTGATAACACACGTCAATATTTGATCTAAAAAAAACACTTATTGGGTTTTTGGGTTCGCTGATTACAATGAGCGGATTGGTTAACCTTGGTCAAATAGAGAAAAAACGTAGGAAAAATCTGAAAAAAAAATCATTTGTATGTTTTTGAGGTCCCTGAGTCCGCGTCCGTAGTTTGCTTGACCTTTGCGCCTTTTAGCACTTTCCTCCGAAGGAAGGAAAAGTGCACGAAAGTGCTCATGAGGTTGCACTCATGACGGAATTTTTGAAAAATTTCTTCGAATCTTTATCGATCCTACCTAGTAGACACCAAAAATGACCCCATTTAAAATGTATATATATATATATATATATATATATATATATATATATATATATATATATATATATGCATATATTTTTTTTTTTTTTTTTTTTTTTTTGTTGAAAGTATGTATATTGTCTTTATTGAAATTTACAACCTGTACAGAGAACAACATGTAAATAGTACTGTAATAATCTATAACTCATGGATACATAGGAGGGGAGAATACAAACAGTATATATATGTGTCCGTTAACACGATACAGGCCAGAGTTTTTGTTTTTTCGCCACGAAACTTGGTATATAGTATTTCCCCATCAAGCGATTGATCGAGTTCTTTAACCAACAAAATCGGTCCATCTGGAGGAGGGGTTTACTCCGGAGCCAAAGTAGTTATTTTGCCAATAACGATCGTAATTGTTGTTATATTTCAACAAAACTCGGTATTTGTTGTGGCGAACTGAAGAGAAAGAGGTTATTTTAAGCAAATTATTCAGGAATGCACTTGACACTACCCAATTCTGAGGAAAGTTCTTAGTTATGCAGCTCCTTCGTGACGGACTTTTCTCGAGGCCATTTCAAGGTCATCTGAAAGTAAAATAGAGAAAAAACGTAAAACAAATCTGAAAAAAAAACTCATACATATGTTTTCGAGGTCCCTGAGTCCAAACCTGGAGTTCGTTTGACAGGCACTGGCCTTCCAGAAAATTATTTTTTCAAATTTCTTCTACGTTTTTTTTTTTTGCTCTATTTGACATTCAAATGACCTTTAATCTGACGTGACGAGTGTTAACCAACCCTCTAATCGTAATCTGCGACCCCTAAAACCCGCTTCGAGTGTTTTTTTTTAGCACTTTCCTCCGAAGGAAAGTAGCTATTGAGGTTGCACTCATGACGGAATTTTTGAAAAATTTCTTCAAATCTTTATCGATCCTACCTAGTAGACACCGAAAATGACCCCCGTTAAAATTTATATATATATATATATATATATATATATATATATATATATATATATACATATATATATATATATATATATATATATATATATACATATATATATATATATATATATATATATACACACATATATATATATATATATATATATATATATATATATATGTGTGTGTCTGTTAACACGATAGCGGCTAGAGTTTTTGTTTTTTTGTCACGAAACTTGGTATATTGAATTCAATTAGCAAACGATTGAACGAGTTCGTTAACCACCCAAATCTGTCCACCGGAAGAGGGGGGGGGGGGGTTTAAACCGAACCCAAAACACTAATTTGACCATGCCAGCCGTAATATTTGTTATATTTCAACGAAACTTGGTATTCGTAGTGGTAATCTAGAGAGAAAAATGAGATGTAAAAATTAACTAGATCGGTTCATTAGAAGGGGGGGGGGGGTTACTTCGGACCCACAATACCGATTCGCCACTACGATCCGTGATTTTTGTTATATTTCGACGAAACCTGGTCTTCGTAGTGGTAATCTAGAGATAAAAGTGAGATGTAAAAATTAACTAGATCGGTTCATTAGAAGGGGGGGGGTTACTTCGGACCCACAATACCATTTCGCCACCACCAGCCGTGATTTTTGTTATATTTCGACGAAACTCGGTATTTGTAGTGGTAATCTACAGGTGCAAATGTGTTGTACAAATAAACTAAATCGGTTCATTAGAAGGGGGGGGTTTACTCTGGACCCAAATTACTAATATACTCATACCGATCGTAATTTCTGCTGTATTGTAACGAAACGCGGTATACGTCGTAGGTAACTCGTGGGAAAGAAGTGTTGTAAAAATGAGCTAAATCGGTCAATCGGAAAGGGGGGTTTACTTTGTAATATATTTCAATAGAATAGCCCGCCAGACGTAGGTTCACAAAGCCGCCGCAAGGAGCGCTTTCTACCACTAGAGTGACTGTATCCTGTTCCTGCGTTAGATCAAAATACGATAATATGAGGTTTTTTGTATTTATTACGTAGTGCAATAGGTACCATGTGTAAACATAACTCTGGAAGCAAATTAATAATTGATCAGGTACTCATTACAAATTTAAAAGAGAACTATTCATGTTCTTATTTTATTTATGTAGGATATTTTAAGCAAATTGTTCTGGAAAGCAGTCTGCACTACCCAAATTCTGAGAAAAGTGCTTAGTTATGCAGCTCCTGCGTGACGGACTTTCCTTTTAGATCAAATTTCTACCACTATGATAATAATTATTGCGTTTTATATGAGACAGTTGTTATTCCTACAAAAAAAAAAAAAAAAACGGAAGTGGGCTTGCTTTAGAAAGTTATTTCCCAGATTCCTCCTCCTAGAAGCCACAAAAAGCAAAGGAGGTATTGCAATATGGAGGAGTTGAAGCTCAATTCTTGAATCTTGAGTCAATCCCCTATATGACTACTTGTGTTTTATTAAACTGCTCCATAAAACACAAAGACTATACTCGCCTTGATGGGATGAATGTCATATTCCTGCTTTCAGATATCCTAGGGAAATATAAAGCTTTTATTCAGAGTGGATATTTCATCTTTTAGTATGTCTCGTTATTCTTGAAGGAGTCTCCATTGTTGGTGGATTATGGTAGTCTCATATATTTGTTTCTTCTATATGTAGTATTTTTAAAGAACGTAACTCATATACCATAGTAGAATGGTAAATTTGTCTATATTACCTTAATATAAGTTTTTTTAATATATGATTTCTTGGTAATTATATTCTGTTCATGGATAAGTCTCATAATATGATACAATATGAAGGTTCCGTGCTCAAGGCATCCCAACTTCATCCTCGATTAACGTCAGAAGTACGCTCAGATGACGTGGAAAGGAGGCCAAACAAGTTCGCTTCTGCTCCGACCAGTGGCTGGAGTCGAAGAGAGATCGGTGAGCCACAGACATTGACGCACATGAAGGAAGATAAAGCCATTGCTAACACTTCACTTGGTCACTGCAGCAGATCTCTGGGCCACTGTTTTCTGAGTCGCCTTGCTGGAGGGAGTGAGTGGGTGACGTTTTGGGATATTGAGGTCTTTATGGAGGTTAAGGTTGGAAACGTAGAATGGAGCATTGGCTACTGTTCTTAGGACTTTGGATTGGAAAGTATGGATACGTCTGATGTCTGAAGACTATAATACCTTATTATACATTTAACCTTCCAGTAGTGGCGCCCCTTTTTGGGACATCTATAGTGGCGCTACATCTCAAAGGTGCAAACCCTATTTTGCGCGGGAAAATGTGCCTCAGCAAGGTGATTACATTGCTATTTGAGAGAAATAGTAGAAAACTGCAGACTTGATAACAAAAAAACACTGACTCGCAGGAACTGCATCATCTTAGCGCGGTTCCGTTCTTATCTCTAGACTCATTTAAAATGATTAAAATAGAAGATGTTATTATTTTGGGTCCACATTTCTAGAAAGCATGAAGATTAGATAGTTAGCCGTCGAGGTGATAAGTAAAGATGGAATGGTTGGGATTCGGCTAAATAAACCTCAATACGATTTTTGTTAAAAAATCTATATTTAGGACGTTTTGGCTAGTCAGTGGTAGCCTTCGTCAGCAATGAAAGTGCCGGGAGGTAGAGGAGGACCAAAGTTGACAGTTCCATCTTTACTCTCAAGAAAGGTATTATTTACGATCTTACCTGTGTGGGTCCCCGCCCTAGGAAGGACCCCGCTAGGCATTTGAAAAGCTATATTATCTTGGAAATCCATATCTCTAAGATTAAATTGTTTTTCTTAGTTTTCTTAACCTGATTTGTTATCAAATACATTATCCAACTATAAGCAGTTAAAAAAAACAAGGAATAAAACAGACAAAAAGAACAGTTCGAATAAGGGAAATCAATTACTTCAAAGTTTTAAGCACTTATTTCTCTGATTGACATCGTATAATCAAAACTTTCAGCAGAACCTTTTTTGTAGAGCATTTAGTAAACTTTTTAATGGTATTCTTCCGTTTCCCAAGATACTCAACCTTTTTCGAGATATTAAGGAAAGTATACAAAGTTACCAAAACTTTTTATTTCTGTTAATAAAATATTTTATTCTAACCCTTCCTTTACTCTAAACGTAACAAAAATTTCAACATATTAGTGTTGATGAAACTCCAACATGCAGAAAATGTTTCAACTGTATCCCATAATTCTAAGTACCAAAATCAAAGACAAAGAACCCTCCCTAGGAAGGACGCTAGGCAGTTGAAAAGCTATATATCTTGGAAATCCATATCTCTAAGATTAAATTGTTTTTCTTAGTTTTCTTAACCTGATTTGTTATCAAATACATTATCCAACTATAAGCAGTTAAAAAAAAACAAGGAATAAAAACAGACAAAAAGAACAGTTCGAATAAGGGAAATCAATTACTTTAAAGTTTTAAGCTCTTATTTCTCCGATTGACATCGCCTAATCAAAACTTTCATTAGAACCTTTTTTTTAGAGCATTTAATAAGCTTTCTAATGGTATTCTTCCGTTTACCAAGATTCTCAACCTTTTTCGAGATATTAAGGAAAGTAAACAAAGTTACTAAAACTTTTTATGTCTGTTAATAAAATATTTTATTCTAACCCTTCCTTAACTCCAAACGTAACCAAAATTTCAACATATTAGTTTTGATGAAAGTAGAACATGCAGAAAATGTTTCAACTGAATCCCATGATTCTAAGTACCCAAACCAAAAACGGTATTCAAAAAATATTTTTCCAATTTTCTCGAAAACGGTTAAAGCTATCGCCTTGAAAATAATTTCATTCGTTTTCCTAGCCCAGGAATCATATAAAACAAGTACTTAGAAGCTTATGAACTCAAAAACGTAAGCGTTACGATTTTTTTTGCGCGAATTTCGCCCCAATCGCCATCTTCCAGTAGGCGGATTTTGCTGGTTAACGAACTTGACCTTTCAAATTGGACGAAGGATTTTTGTACCAAATTTCATCAAAATCAGACCATTCGTCTTCTATCTTGAGAGCGAACAGACAAATATATATATATATATATATATATATATATATACATACAAATTTGAACCACCGTTATTTTCGGTCTCTAGGGGTTCTGAAACGCGAAATTTTCTTGTCGGCACTTCCGGATTGTTTCATTGTATCAACCCTATAAGCGGGGTTCCTCCCTATGGGGGAGGGAGGAACCGCGCTAAAAACACTTTTGTTTTTGCGGGGGCATAAGAAACCATCGTTTTCGATGAAATAAAATCATATCATGTTCGATATGAAATAAAATATTAATATAAAATATGGAATTGAATAATCAATCTATGTATAGGAGCTTATATATCTATACCCGGCCATACTTAAAAACACTCTGCTGTTATTGGTATGAGGGGCGATGTTAGCTCAGTGGTAGAGCACTCTGCTGTTATTGGTATGAGGGGCGAGGTTAGCTCAGTGGTAGAGCACTCTGCTGTTATTGGTATGAGGGGCGATGTTAGCTCAGTGGTAGAGCACTCTGCTGTTATTGGTATGAGGGGCGATGTTAGCTCAGTGGTAGAGCACTCTGCTGTTATTGGTATGAGGGGCGATGTTAGCTCAGTGGTAGAGCACTCTGCTGTTATTGGTATGAGGGGCGAGGTTAGCTCAGTGGTAGAGCAATCGACTAATGAACTGGAGGACCAGATTCGAAACCCGAGCGCGCACTAAAGATTTTTCTTCTAGTTCTGCCGTTCGAGGGTTGGATTTGGGGTCCCAGATCGTCCCTAGGCTCACACAGCCTTTAATTAATTTAATTAATAATGGGTACCTTGGGTGCTAATGACTCTAGCTGTCGAAGCAGCCAAGGGGAAAATCAGGCGGCCGGAGCATGGTATTGACCACACTCCTAGTGTGCCGTATGGTCAAGAATCAGATACCTCTACAGTATCTGCCCCTCTGGGCCCTTGTGACCTGTTACGGGACTGATTTTTTTTTTGTTATTGGTATGAGTGCCGAATTTATGATTCTTTAAAAAAAAAAAAAAAAAAAAAAAAATGTTTCACGACTACACTATTACTATGTACTCTGTTACTGTGTTAGTGGAATCATAATACACTTAAAACATGTAAAATTTGTAATATATATTCATATGTTAATATACATTACATTGCTGTTATATGTCAGGTTATCCTATAGGCATAAAACATGTCTAAATATATAAAATATGCCAATAAAATATCAGATATGTATATAAAATATCAATATAAAACAAATGAATATGTAATAATAACAAAATCCTGTGTTGCTAAAATGAATATACGAGGTCATCTTAAATCTTAACCTACATGATATTCATGTAAAAAAGGATAGGAAAATACACGAATAGTGGAGCTGTACCTAGCAGTTGGAGACCAATTTTTACTTTTCTCATTTATTCTAAGATCGAATAAACTTATCCACTTACTCATAGACGATAGGATAGTAAGATAGGGAACGAAAAGTGTAAATATGTCATATCTGTAAAACTTACGTGAGTTGTGGCACAGCACCGGAGATGTGACGGGGGCAGCCACTTACAATGACGAGCTCACAAAAAGGCGTCAATGCGACTGGCCGGTGGAAAAAAGGAAATCCGGAGGATACTGAAGCGGAGAGCCCGCCAAAACAAGGCTGCCAACCGTGATTCAAAAAAATAAAAAAGTATGCACCTCTCAGGTGCGCGCCACTACCGGAGGGTTAATACATTATGTTATTATTAGAGTAATAATTATAAGCACTAATTTACTTGTAATCCTTTTAGTGTCAAAGGACTAATTTAATCCTAGATTGTCTGAAGACATATGAAGTTCCTCTTAGGACCGATTTAACCCTTGATAATGCGCGGTATCCACTAGATACGAAGGGGAAACATGGGCGCTAATAAGGGGGGATGGGGTTGAGGGGGCTGCCCCCCCCCCCCCGAAATTTTGATTAGATGGTAAAAACTTGTCGCAAAACCCTCAAAAATAAATTAAATAAGATCACTTAGTTCATAAAAAAATATTTTATTTCACGTGTAATAGCGTTTTAGTAGCCTAAAACTATTCCAAGCTCTAAATTTTCAGTATTTCATACCCCCGAAATGGTTTCAGCCCCCCCCCCCGATATTTTCCCAGCCCTCCCGAAATTATTTTCTATATACGCCCATGTAGGGGGAGCGTCTGAAGGGAATCCGCTGTGATATTATAGAGTGTGACAGTACATTCTGTGGTCATGTCCAGTCTGCCAGATTAGAACATAAATAAAAAAAAATCATTTGCATATTTTTAATTTCGCTTTCATTTATCAATAACACTAATTCTAGGTTTAATGCTTATTATTATGTTTATTTTAGTTAGTTCTTACGTCAAACAATAATTATTTAAGTCCCTGTTTATTGCAATTATAAAATTATTAATATCAGTTAAATTTTTTGTTTCAGGTTTGTTCATTGGTGCATTCATTGGTTCATTCTTGCTATTACTAAGGTACTTCAATTAATTAGTTTTTAAAATTCACTTAAATTCATATTTCATATATATATATATATATATATATATATATATATATATATATATATATATATATTAAATTTTGTGAAAATTATAGTCGGCACTTCCGGAATGTCAACCTCATAAGTGAGTTTCCTTACACAGAAAATCTTAAATAGCAGAGACACTTATTCCTATAGATCAGAAATAATTTTAATACTTCAGCTTTAATTTAGTATGGTTTCAGTGTGTAGGCTATTTATATTAATTCTGATTTCTGAGTAGTTTCAAAACCAAGCGGGGGCGAGGTTAGCTCAGTAGTAGAGCACTCGACTAATAAGCTGGAGGACCTGAGTTCAAATACTGAGCAAGTTCAAAAGATTTTTTCTTCTAGTGTCTTCGTTCATGGATTGAATCCGGCCTCCCTGACCGTCCCTAGGCCAACCCAGCATATGATTAATTTATTAATGGGTACGTTGGTGCTAATAAATCTAGCAGTCGAAACAGCCAAGGGGAAAATCAGGCGCCCGAAGCATAGTACTGACCACACTATCTCCATTGTATGCCATACGGTCAAGAATCAGATACCTGTATAGTATCAGGGCCCTCGTGGCCTGTTACGGAACTGATTTCTTTTTTTTAATACCAAGAGAAACATTAGTTAATTTATAATTCTAAACAGCTGCTAGATTCGTCTAATCTAGAAAGCTTCAGAAGCAAACCCAATTGTTCTTGAAATCTCTAATCTGAATTATTAATGAAATATCAACCCTGAATCTAACAGCTGTCAATCTGAGCTCGATGGGTATATGGGCCTGCAATATTGAAGTGGTACTAAAGATGAGGTCTCTCTTTCAGGTGGTAACGGTTATGGCGTCGTAAAGTTAAATCACATTAGTTTAATTTTTAAATGCTCGCACTCGCCGCTAGAACATATTGCTCTGGACTACTTCTATAGATGTGGGCGAATTGTTGTTCATTTCCAACTTCTGGCGGTGGCTTTACTTTCAGAAGAAGAAAAATATATCAGCCCTATCCTGGCTAGAAAAGGGTGGTAACCTGTAGATAGCCCTTTCAACCCGACCAAACAGTCTTTGATATATATATAAATTGAACTTATATATATATATATATATATATATATATATATATATATATATATATATATACATTATGTATTGGAACGTGTAGCACAAAATAAACGGCCTCTTTGCAGGGTTACTGCAGAGAGGAAACTAATAAAAAATAAATAATATATATATATATATATATAGCATTTCCAAGTCTATTTGAACCTTTTCCAAATCAAATGTCACCCTTTCCTAGTCAAATGTCACCCTTTCCAATTCAAATGTAACCCTTTCCAAATCAGTTGAAACCCTTTCCAAAACAAATGTAACGCTTTACAACTCAATTGTCACCCTTTTTATTTCAATTGTAAGCGTTTCCATTTCAATTGTCACCATTGAAATTTTTTGCAAATTGACCGTAATGGGGAACAATTAATAGTATAATAACAATAATTGGGGAGCAATGCAAGGTGCATTGTGCAAGTTTAATGTTAGGGTGGAGGGTGTTTTCAGTATTGTGTATTTGAAGGTGTTGTCCCTCCGAAGGAAAGTAGCTTTTGAGGTTGCACTCATGACGGAATTTTTGAAAAATTTCTTCAACTCTTTATCGATCCTACCTAGTAGACACCGAAAATGACCCCCGTTAAAATTTACATATATATATATATATATATATATATATATATATATATATATAAATATATGTCTGTTAACACGATAGCGACCAGAGTTTTGGTTTTTTCTTCGCGAAACGTGGTATATAGCGTTCAATTAGCAAACGATTGAACGAGTTCGTTAACCACCAAAATCGGTCTACCGAGAGGGGGGTTTACCCTGGACCCAAAATACCATGCCAGCCGTAGTTTTTGTTATATTTCAACGAAACTCGGTATTCGTTATGTTGATCCAAAGAGAGAAATACGTTGTAAAAATAAACTAAATCGGTTCATTAGGAGAGGAGGGGGTTTACTTCGGACCTAAAGTACTAATATACTCATACCGGTCGTAATTTCTGCTGTATTGTAACGAAACGCGGTATACGTCGTAGGTATCTCATAAGAAAGAAGTGTTGTAAAAATTAAGTAAATCGGTCTATTGGAAAGGAGGGTTTACTTTAAACTCTGTTTCATTAGAATTAGCCCACCAGACGTAGGTTCCCAAAGCCGCCACGATGAACACTATCTCCCACTAGGAGGACTGTATCCTCCAGTTTTTGTGTATTTATTAAGTAGTACAGTATCATGTATTAACATAAATCTGGAAGCAAATTATTTTAAAAATAAAAATTGAACAGTTCTCATAAGAAATGTAAATGAGCAGAACTGTTCACGTTTTTATTTTATTTATATAGGTTATTTACAGCAAATTATTCAGTAATGTAGTCTGACTACAAAATTTCTGAGGAAAGTGCTTAGTTATGCAGCTCCTGCGTAACGGACTTTTTATTATATATCTTTGAAAGGTCAACTGCTCATTGAGTAATTACAAAGTACGCAGCTGTCTTTTTGAAGATAACTGTAAGGAAATTACCCCTTTCCATCAAATGCAATTTATATCTTTGAAAGATTTTTCAAGAAGTTTTTTAATGGTTTTGACATTTTAAACAAGATTATATGCTAAAGGGGCAGTTATTAAACCTTATCATCTTTCTCGGTTATCATTCTAATCTTCTACAGGAGGCTTTGATAGGTAATTTTTCTGGCATATTTCCGATTTTAGAGAGAATTGATAACTAACATTTAACGACATAAAAGATAACATATTTTATGATTTATTCATTTATCGGGAAAAATGTAAAAAAAAAAAAAAAAAAAAAAAAAAAAAAAAAAAAAAAAAAAAAAAAAAAAATTACAGTAATAATAATAAGTGATATAAATAATATATCAATTCCTGACCGACATGTTTCGCTCCATCAGTGGCTCATCAGGAGCTGTTCTTAGGTTCAGTTATGACGTGGCCCGGATAGTGAAAGATTATCTCGCTCACTGTGGCTGTAAATATTCTAGATTTTAGTTCATGATGAGGCACTAAAGGTGCGAAACATGTCGAGCAGGAATTAATAAATCTTTTTTTATTTTTATTGATTTCTTTATTGGTTATTACCATAAATATATATAGGGTGTGAGGTATGTGGTCACGAATACTTAAGGAGGTGATAGTAGGCACCAAACGGAACACAAATGGTCCTTTGAGCTGAGGGTCAATTCCCAACAGGCAAGGAGAAAATTTAAATTTTGTTTTGTTTTAAGGTTAACCACGTTTTTCGTTGAATAGAAAGCAATAACTAACAGATGCAGCGTTTTAAACTAGACAAAATTTACTTGAAGAACAAGTAAATTTTGTCATTTAACATTATTGAGGCAGAGGTGCTTGCAGCAGCCGATTCTGTGCTTGTACGGGCGAGAGAATGTCTTGCCTCATTATTTCAATATCATATATAAATATATAATATCATCCATGAAATAATAGAGGTATAATATCATCCATATTAATTTTAACTATAAAATTCTTTTAACCAAATAGTTCTATATAAATATCTATTAATTTCCAGACATGAACCATACAATTTTATAAAAAATGAAAATTCCTCCTCAAATTAAATAATATCAAATTTACAAGCACATAATCTGAAGATATAATGTATATATAAAAAATAATGCAAAATCATGCAGGTCAGTTGTTGATACATTGGTATACTCTAATTTTTATATTTATTATTTGTTCATATTTTAACTTAATATCCTAACCAGTATAATTAATTGTATTTCACTGACAATTGGATTGACAATGGCTTATAGCCGAAACGTTTGCACGACAAAAATTTAATTAAAATACAAAACTTTTGAAGACTTAATAAGCTGTTACCAACTACCTAGTGTATATATATTATGGACCTGAAACGTGCACAACCTGGGATTGTGTCATCGAGCCATTAACATGTTTTACCCAAAGGAGAGTGAGAGGAAACGCACCAGAAACAAGATAAAATAAAAAAACTTAGTTTTAAGATTAAGCGGCTCTTTTGTAAAGCGAAACTCCTTGTCGTAATTGAGTTAATATCAGGAAAAATTATACTTAATGATAAAGCTGATAAAAGCGTTGATAAGAAGAGTAGATTAAAAGACTCCCGCCAAAACTGCCGAGGAAAGGAACCATCTTATTATATAAAAAGATATTATCTCATTTAGTTAAATGATCTCTTATGGCCCTATTTACAAGGGAAATCATTATCTTAAAGTATTTAACGGCGCCAAGGATACTTTAGCCGAAATTAGAATTTATTTTTTTTTAATCTTTTTTGGTCTATTTTCTTAAAAAGGATTTATTTTTATAGTTATAGAGCAGTTAACTGCAGCAAAACTGCTAAGCTATTAAAAATACATTATCAAGATTTTCTGCAATAAACGAGAAGAGTATATCAATTTATAAACATTTTTAAAAATTGACTTGATTGCCAAGACTTATAAAGTTCATTATTTCCAATATCAATCAAGGTTTATTCTTATTATTTGTATGTTTTTCTGAAACGTAATGATGCCGATTTGCATATTTTGAGATATTTCTACGAGCGCGAGCTTTTAAACCCATAGATTATTAATAAATAAGTTATAATAATCATGAGTACACTTTTAGAAAAAGTAGAATGACAAAAACAAGAATAAACCTGTTATAAATTAAAAAAAATATTTAAAAATAATAACAATAACAATACAAGAGAATTTTTGTTACAATATTTAATAATATGTAATATTTACCTGTATTATGTAATTGTTAAAATATTGTGTCCAAGTAATGGCTACCATCAGTCAAAAATACTGTAATGTCAGTAGGTATGTATTTTTTTCTGTACCCGACAGTCTGTAAGTATACAGTCTCGCGAATTTAAATGGCAAAACTTCAGGAGCACAAAACAAAACGAAGACAAAAAAA
Source organism: Gonocerus acuteangulatus (assembly GCA_946811695.1). Taxonomy (NCBI): domain Eukaryota; kingdom Metazoa; phylum Arthropoda; class Insecta; order Hemiptera; family Coreidae; genus Gonocerus; species Gonocerus acuteangulatus. The sequence goes on along the minus strand of OX328130.1, from coordinate 72,965,395 downwards.
ACGAAGACAAAAAGTCCTTTAGAGATTTGCTCGTTTTGGAGAAAATTGTAAAAAAAAAAAAAAATGAAACAAGTTTTCATTTTTGTACGTACTTATTTACATTTTAAATCGAAATACATTGTTATTGCAAATTGTTTCAAAAAACAAATTATTAAAATTCAATCTCTTGACACTAATATAGTTTTTTTGTACGGTTTCTGCATCGGTAATTATTTTTTATTGACGTTAACTTTTAATAGACTACGAAAGACTGGGTCCTTAAAATTCTGTAAAACATTAAAAAAACCGACCGTACTTCAAATAATATTTAACCGATTTGCAGCTTATTTGGAGGGCCGATAAAGGCTCCAAAGTTACGCATTTTCTTTCAATCCGGCAATCAACATTATATGCAGAAAGGTTAAATTTTATTTTGAAAACCATTTCTTACAAGTGTTCGAAGATAACTCAATAGTTATTCACATGGTTAGTAAAAGGAAGCTCTCTTCATTTTAAAGAGCCTACAGAAGTATATTTCCGATTATGTCAAGCCGAGATATTAAATTTCAAAGCGTCAACTAAACTTTTCCCGAACACATTTTTAGGCTTTTCCTAACTGGGAAAAATTATAATTTTTATGTTTTCGATGATATTTACCACGCTTCATTATGGGTGCTAATTTTAAATCTGGTATTATTTTTGGCGTGAACAAATTTATAGTGCTAATTTTCTGTGTATTCTGGCCATTCAAGTGCCACAAATGTTGCTATTCTCGCATACCTATTAATAGAAGGTTCGTAAAGGTTTTTATAAGTTAAATTAGTTTACACGAAAACAGCAAGAAGCTAGAAAAATATTAATTTCTAACCTAAGCATTCAAACTAACACTAGGAATAAAAATGTTAAGGAAATGCGTTTAGATAACATAGTTTCTGGGAATTGTACTTTAGCACTTTCCTCCGAAGGAAAGTAGCTATTGAGGTCGCACTCATGACGGAATTTATGAAAAATTTCTTCAAATCTTTATCGATCCTACCTAGTAGAAACCGAAAATGACCCTCGTTAAAATTTATATATATGTATATATATATATATATATATATATATATACATATATATATATATATATATATATATATATATATATATATATATATATATTAATGCGTTTCGTTCTTTTACAAGAATAATATATATATATATATATATATATATATATATATATGCATATATATATATATATATATATATATATATATATATATGCATATATATATATATATATATATATATATATATATATATATATATATATATATATATATATATATATATATATGTGTGTCTGTTAACACGATAGCGGCCAGAGTTTTTGTTTTTTCGTCAAGAAACTTGGTATATATCATTCAATTAGCAAACGATTGAACGAGTTCGTTAACCACCAAAGTCGGTCCACCGGAAGGGGGGGTTTACCCCGAACCCAAAACACTAATTTGACTATGTCAGCCGTAATATTTGTTATATTTCAACGAAACTTGGTATTCGTAGTGGTAATATAGAGAGAAAAGTGAGATATAAAAATGAACTAAATCGGTTCATTAGAAGGGGGGGTTTACTCCGGACCCACAATACCAATTCGCCACTACCAGCCGTGATTTTTGGTATATTTCGACGAAACTCGGTATTCGTAGTGGTAATCCACAGGTGAATATGTGTTGTAAAAATAAACTAAATCGGTTCATTAGGAGGGGGGGGTTTACTCCAGACCCACAATACCAATTCGCCACTACCAGCCGTGGTTTTTGGTATATTTCGACGAAACTCGGTATTCGTAGTGGTAATCTACAGGTAAATATGTGTTGTAAAAATAAACTAAATCGGTTCATTAGAAGGGGGGGTTTACTCCGGACCCAAATTCCTAATATACTCATACCGGTCGTACTTTCTGCTGTATTGTAACGAAACGCGGTATACGTCGTGGGTAACTCATGAGAAAGAAGTGTTGTAAAAATGAGCTGAATCGGTCAATCGGAAAGGGGGGTTTACTTTGTAATATATTTCAATAGAAAAGCCCGCCAGACGTAGGTTCACAAAGCCGCCGCAAGGAGCGCTTTCTACCACTAGAGGGACTGAATCCTGTTCCTGCGTTAGATCAAAATACGATAATATGAGGTTTTTTTGTATTTATTACGTAGTGTAGTAGATACCATGTGTAAACATAACTCTGGAAGCAAATTAATAATTGATCAGTTACTCATTACAAAATTAAAAGAGAACTATTCATGTTTTTATTTTATTTATGTAGGATATTTTAAGCAAATTGTTCTGGAAAGCAGTCTACACTACCCAAATTCTAAGGAAAGTGCTTAGTTATGCAGCTCCTGCATGACGGACTTTTTTTCTTGTTTTTTCTTGTAATATCATGTAATTCTATGGTTTTATTGAATTAGTTTATTTTTATGGTTTTGCTTTTTTTATTTTATAAATTACGGCATTGAAAAGCACGATATGTTTCATCCATTCAACAACCAATCCATCAGAGCGAATGCCTATTTGACGGACGGATGAACAGATCGAATGAATTCATTGTGCGTTGAGTTCCGACAAGTCGTGCTATGAACTGGTGTTCAGTTCTAGATTGTACTGTACTACGAGTATGAATCGAGGAAGCGTACATACGCACCGACAGTCACAGTGTTCTCGGCTTTACAGGCGTATCATACGCAGCGGAAAACGTCAATACGCCTTGTTACTCACACTTGAGTTTGTGTTGTGCAGGGAGTGGTGTATGGACCCGTGTTGTATTGCCTGGTCTATATGCCGGAACCTTCCCGTATTGTAACAATGTCGATGAATAGTCCTCTAGTCGGATTTGATGACGCTTAACAGAGGGAACATTTTCTATTTTGCCTACTTTAATTGATGCACATATTAAAACAATTTGTCTAAAAGATCTTATTTTCTGGCGTAATAAAGAAAGTTTACGAACCAAGAAATACCTATGGTTGTTAAGAATAAATTAATTTTTTGCATCCAGAGTAAATCCTAACAAGAAATGCGCTAAATTTAAAATTAAAATTGAAACGGAGATATCAAGAAGTTGTATTTTGGCTTCACAATACTATTGTTAAACGCTCTTTGATATGGTACGTGGATCACAGTTATAGAAATGGAAATCACATGACATGTAAAATACAAAGTGAATCAAACCGGAAATACTAACCGATTAAACTATATATATATATATATATATATATATATATATATATATATATATATATATATATATATATATAGTTATAAGTAATGATGGAATGGTTGGGATTCGGCTAAATAAACCTCAATATGATTTTGTTTTAAAAAAATCTATATTTCGGACGTTTCGGCTACTCATTGGTAGCCTTCGTCAGCTTGTATAATTACAAAGAGGGAATGAAGCGAATACTTGGAAGCCAGCACACTAATGAGAACATAGTACATCCTTAAACCTTACTGAACATGATCTAGAATGCTCTCCTCAAAATTAGTTAGGGATTAGTGTTGTCTCGGGACTTCGTAGTAATCCTTCTTTAACTATCCGCGGGAAATTGAAATATCAGAAAACCTCTGAGCCAAAGGAAACTGCGTCATCTCACTTTGAAACATTACATCCGGTGTCGTTAATAAACTGTTAATACATAGTTATAGTTCTGTTTCTCGAAAATTGTATGATCTTCGGTACACAAATGTTTTAAATGTTATCATCAATAAATTTTGGTATTTATTTTCAAAGATGCTTACGAATTTAAGGGATATTTGACATTTTAATTTAATGTCTGGGGAGGCACAAGATAACGAATAAAACATATCACTCGAATTTAGAGAATTATTATGAAAATGGAGCATATTTATTTAACCTCATGCCAAAATTGTAATTATATATATATACACGTGTGTGCATTAATAAAGCTTAAACAAATTAAAAGGGTTAACCATATTGTTTTTCCGAGAAAAAAAAAATACACAAGTGTGAGTGAGATTACCTACAAGTTGCAAAGCCCAAACCAACCAACCAACAGTATGATGCACTGTTATAGAACAAGTCGCCAAAAGTTGCGAAACTGTTAATAGATAAATAAAATAAAGGTATCTGTATGAAATTTAATAAGCTTTCGAATAGATACTACGATTTCTCAAACGGTATCGCTGTATATATCGTCGATACAAAATCAAACTAACGAATATGAAAATCACCACTTTTCAGAGTGGAAAAGTATTTATTCATAACTTTTTTTTGGGCAGTCAAATATTCGGCAGATTTGACCATTTGCTAGTGGAATACTTTCCCTTTAATAGAGTGAAGTCAGATTGAAGAATTCGCCGTAAATAAGTCCAGCACAAATTATTAAAGATGGACAATGAAAGATGCATTTTTTCATATTCGTTAGTTTGCTTTTGTATCGACGATATGAATACTTCCAAAAATTGACTTTTTTTTCAATTTCTTCTGACAAGAGTTACATTTATGGCATTGGAAATGCTTCCAATAGATTTCCCACGTCTAATCCCTTTTAAAGCGTTTACCTGGACGTCTAGTAATCTGTACGATTGTTTTCGCGCGGATTTTGCCCAAAAAACATTTTCCGGAGGACGGATTCCGCTGGGGAGAAATCCTCATTTCTAATCACACAAGGTAGTTTTGCAACAAACTTGATTAAAATCGGTTCACTTTTGAGCCAGATAAGCTATCGATTTGAGATATCGTCGATGCAAATGCGAAGCAACGAATGTGAAAAATGCATCTTTCATTGTCAATCTTTACTAATTTCTGCTGGACTTATGTACGGCAAATTCTCGAATCTTAGATCACTCTATTAAAGGGGAAGTATTCCACTATCAAAAGATCAAATCTGCCGAATATTTGACTGTCCAAAAAAAAGTTATGAATAAATGCTAGTCCACTCTGAAAAGTGGTGATTTTCAGATTCAATACTTTGCATTTGTGGCGACGATATGTATATAGAAAGTTTAACCACCATTATTTTCGTGATCTGGGTTCTGAAACGTCAAACTTTTTATTCGGGTGTTCTAGTGAAGAGAAGCGGTTTTCCTCTCTATAGACACAGTGAAAGGAATTCATATTTTCTTCCCTATAAGTTATAATAATAATAAATATATAAATATAATAAAAGTTATAGCGGATTTTATTCGGTATTATAGTGGACAACCAACAGTGGTGCTCACTTTAATTTTTGTCAAGATAAATTTTACGTTGTACGAACATTTTATTTAGCCATGGAATAAAATAACACAAAACTTAAAGAAAATACCTCTGTGAATTATTTTGAAATCCCAAATGAAATAAATACTAGCGGCCATTGTATATAAACTATCGATTGTAAGAAGGAGATCTGTTCTGCTGTACGTGCTACCCCCTCTATCTCTCTCTCCCCGAGAACATCCCCTTGCTGTTCGTTATTTATGCCCTGGAGAGAGAATAAGGAGAAATCAGAACCTCTCGGACACGGCCTTTACTGGGACTCAGCCAAGTCAGGACAAGACCTCTTCCGAATATCTCATGCAAATTATACACAATACACCTTCTCGTGTTCTCATTCTACAATACCTTTTCCTATTTCAATGTGCGTTTTGTAGAAAGGTTTCCATGTGAGGCCTTATTTATTGTAGACGTAGACATTCCCTTTCAATTCCCTTTTATGTTTTCTCTTTTGGCTTTTTCTTCACTAAGAGAAAGTTAGACTTTTTTATTTTCGGAAACGGAAAAACATTATTCCATAAGGCTACTATGGTCGTGGTTCCGTTTCCAACTAGGGTTCATGGCTTCTTTTTATTTCAAAAAAAGAAAATACATCAACACTATACTGGCTAGAAAACCTGTGCCAAATATCGTTGTCATTTACAAATGGACGTTAAAATTTAAATAAATTAATTAATGTAATCCTAAAATATGCTATTTTATTTACTACATGCTCCAGTTTGTAATAACTACATATATTTTAGCTCCTTTTTTTTTTATAATGAATCTGTAATTAATAAGTAAATATTAAATGTAAGTTATATCTTGAAGATAACGTTTTATGGAAACAGTGTATGCCAAGCTTAGAGGGAAAATTATAAATTGTAAACACATATAGTAGAACCTCTCATATCCGACCTTCCCATAACCGACTCCTCCCGATATCCGACCTTCCCATAACCGACTCCTCCCGATATCCGACCTTCCCATAACCGACTCCTCCCGATATCCGACCGTCTGCGATTCACAGGCGCCCCGTTGGTGAGCCTGTTCAGACTTGAGTGAATCATCTACAATATGGTTTGTTTTCCTGTCACAAACTGTCAGTTCTGCCGTGAAGAGTGGCTTGTTGAAGCTGATGTTTCAGAAGTTACCAATGAAGATCTCAACGATGACTAAACCATTGCTGTTGTGCAGAACAAAACTGTTCGACGAAGAAATCTACTGGGACGAAGACGAAACCAGCATTTACGACCTAGTGAGACATTCTGCTGCTAGGGACGCCTTCGACATAACGATAAAATGCATTGAGAAACATCCAAATGCAACCTCAATGGATGTATTATGGGCAAAAAAGTGGAGGGACACTTCCACAAAGTCAAGATTAACAAAATTAAAACAAAAATCAATAACGGGGTCTCCCGTGGTCTAGTGGCTAGCGCGCTTGATTCATAAGCGGGAGATGGTGGGTTCGATCCCCACCGGCGGCAGGAATTTTCTCATCTCAGGGCTCGCTGAGACAATTCCTGACTGCATCCTGGATGTCGGCGCTAATGACCAAGAATTATGTCGATGCGCCGTAAAAAAAAAAAAAAAATCCATAACTTAATTCTCTAAATAAAGTATGCTTAAATTTTGTTCATCTTTTTAAAAGAGTAAATAATTGAAATGTATAAAGTAACAGTTTTACAATTACAATAAAGTTGTATTACAGTATGTGCTTTCATAACTTTAAAAGGCGTTTTTTTTTCTCCCCCCGATATACGACCTTTTGGCCGTTCCGTCCGTAGCCCGGTCCCGTCATGGTCGGATATAAGGGGTTCTACTGTAGTTATAAATAAATAAGTAGCATGATATAAGCGGGTTGAGCAAGGTGCCGTGAACTATAGCTGGGCGGATTGGAAAACACAGGCGGGCGGCGGGTGGTATAGGCAGGGGCAGGGTTTGCTTTAACCCGCACATCATCTATGTCTCATTGGTGATTGTTACACTTGATGAGATTTATTTAATTAGTTTTTTCAAGGATTTAATCAGGTAATTAATAGGTAATAAAAATTGTATAACCAAGTCATTTTTGGCAAACATTTTAATGCAAATTCAAACACATAAACATGTATTATAGAATCTGAATAATACTATTCAAAAACCTATACACAAAATTTGATTCCAGGAAAACATTTAGGTTGGAAACATTTAGAAATATTATTTCGATGGTATAATAATAATCTGTTTTCAATTAACGACCTTTTTTTTACGTATTATCAATTAGCGTAATAGATAATGTTAGTAGTTTTAGTGTAATGTTATGTACATATATTTTAACTACAGTGTTAATAGCAATGCTGTAAATAATGTTTAGCCCTTAATTCTTAACCCAAATCTACTAACATTTGTCCTATGTTTGCCTAAAACTTTTGTTGTATTTAGTTCTATACTTTACTGATAATTGTGAACATATAAATTTGTATTTTTTTCCTGTATTTTTAAAAGAGTAAGTCGTCGTCGTTGCGAAGCTCGTAAAATAAATACATGCATTCATACTCATGATGTTTAAAAAATATTTTAGCAGGTATACCAAAGTTTCAGAAAAGAATTATTGATTTTCCAAAAAGAATAATAAAAAAAAATGAGACAGAAAAATAAGAAGAAAAATAATACAACCGAAGGGAAAAATATTGTGAGACACTAGCTTGTCTCGTTAGTGAGTGCGGGGGGTAAGCATTTTGAGGAGACAGTTTAGGATCAGGTGGTGCCTTTTCTCTCGATTTACGGGGCTCTAATGAAGGAAGGAGGTGAAGCAAGAAGGAGGGTGTTTTAAAGGAGGAGATGGAACACAAGGAACAGGAGGAGGTGGAACATTAATAAAGGAAAGGAAGGAAGTATGCGACCCAGATCCGAAGGGACAAAAGGTGATAAATACAGGTGAAGGAAACTAATGAGGCTGCTCTTTTAACCCATTAGCTTTAGGAGGAGGATACTCCCTGAGGCGGTGGAGGTAGTAGGAGGCGTGGTGGGGGAAGGAGGCAGGGTGGGGGTAGGTGGCTTTATATATAGTCCGTCAAGAACTGATTAATTGTTTCGGGGTTGCATGTAAGTAGGTAGGCTTATAGCAGGATTCAAAATGGTAAACATTATTATCATTCCTTATCTGATAAGGCTTTGTTCCTCAGATAAGGAAAATAATAAAATTCATGCGCAAACTAAGCGTTGTTGGTCTCTATTGACCATCATCAACACCAGATCGCAGAGTAAAATAATGGAGTCAGTCCTATTTTAATTTATATTTAGCTTGTTTCTTCAAGATAAATAACAGGATTCAAAATAGCAAACAATATTATCATTTCTTGCCTGATAACGCTGCCTTCCTCAGACAAGGAACACAATAAAATGCATGGGGAAACAAGACGCTCTTGGTCTCTATTGACCATCAAGGAACACCAGATCGCAGAGTAAAATGATGGAGTCAGTCCTATTTTAATATATATATAGTTCGTTTCTTCAAGGGGAAGAACAAGATTCAATATTGATAAAAATCGTTCTTTTTCTGATAGAAACATATCTCGCTCTCTTTGTCAGGCCAGGAACACATAAAATTGTAAAGCGAAATGGAGACGTTCCTGGACTCAAAAGGTCATCAAATCACCAGATCGCATAGTAAAAGGATGGAGTTAATCCAATTTGTTATTTATATAAACTCCAGCAAAGTTAGATCAGAAAGTTTACTCACATTAGGCCTATATTCACATATGACAAAAAGCTAAATTGATTTAGGGAAGGGATATATAATTTTAGACATGTAAATTTCGAGATTTATAAAAAGAATAATGTGTTTAAAGGAGGAGACGTTGGGGGGGGGGGGGGGGGGAAGGTCCCTGATGAGGTGCGGACAAAGCACGAAACTTGTCGGGCAAAGTTTCCAAATAAAGTAGTTGAACAGAACGAATGGCGTTCTATTTTAGCTTATTGACACCCTGCCATGGAAAGAAATAAGAAGAAGAGAATAAAAATATATGTAACATATATGTGTGTATTTGTTTGCCGGTGGGCCCATTCCTCCTTCATTCTAAAGGATGGTTAGTAGGCAATATTGAAGTTATAAGGAAAGTACCACAATGTTAGAAACGGTTGGTCAGCAAATACAGAAAAATATACATAGTCGGAGAGCTGGGCAACGCACTTTTCATGAAGTGTTTTATGCATCCTGAAATATTGCTATAATGTACCTCTTGGGTTGATAAGAAGGTAAGTATGTGTTTCCTGGACATGCCTTGGTGCTCCAGGTACTGCGCTTGGGGGAAAGGCGCAAAACAATATTGCCTAAAAGTAGAGCTTTATTCAGAAGCCAACTATTATTAATGAAAAAATTAATTGCAAATTAAGGCAATTTTAAAATTAATAATAAATAAGGCAGGCACTTTTAAGGGGGTTAAAATGTAAATTAAAAAAAAAAGAACCCAAAGTACCTAGTTTTTATATTTAATATTAAATGAAGTGCTTTATTCACGCTGATATTTAAACAGCATCTTCAATAAACATATTTGAAAATAATTACAAAAGGGCAGACACTTTTGTGGGGTTTAATTATCAGGAAACATAAAAATAAATGTTGCCTATGATAGGCTGCAATCAGAGATGGGTAGATTCGTATTCGTAAATCCGAATCCGAATTTGATTCACAGCACCTTGACGTGTAAAACCGAATACGAATACATTCGTATTCAAAAGTGTGAATCCGAATGGATTCATATTTGCAAGTGTGAATCCGAATCCGAAATTTGGATTCACACATATGAATCCGAATCCATTCGGATTCACATCTATGAATCCGAATCCATTCGGATTCACATCTATGAATACGAATCCATTCGGATTCACATCTATGAATACGAATCCATTTGGATTCACTGAAAAATTCAATTCAAAAGGCCAATATAAATAAATAAATGCCTGTCAGTACCTCACTACAGGTCGAGTTTTGAGTTTTAGCGAATTTTCGTATGTATATTTATTAGCCTCAGACTAAGTATTTGACCCAAAAATTAATATGAAAACTTTCATACTATTTAGAGCCCCAAGTCGTACATTCTGCCGAGAAATGTAGCCACCATGAAACGGGATAGTTCTCCCTCTCCTCCATAGCCCTGAAGAAGGCTTACATGTCAAGACGAAACTTTGGCATAAATAAACTCAATTTAACTATGAAATGTAGTTTTTATTGAATATGAATACGGAATTGTCATTTCTTAAGATTCTCACGTACACAAAAGTGTCAACACCACACAGCAACATCATATGAATAAGAGTGAGGATTTAAACGGTAATATTTATATGTTTTTGTAATTCGGCGAACGCTTAAGGTTTGGAAGTTGAATTTAATTATAGGGGTTTTGTAGTCTTTTAATTTAATATGGAGTCTTTTGTAGGGTCTAAATGAGTTCATAAGGCTGTATCTGTTGAAGACGTTTATTCATAATTGAAATTAAAATAATTCAATTCAAATAAAGGATCTCACCGTTGTTTCAACAAGATCAATAAAAATTCAGTAGTTGTATTATATATTATTAAGGTCCTTGCTTGAATTTATTTTAATTCAATTATTTTTATTTTAATTATAAATAAACGTCTTCAACAGATACAGCCTTATGATCTCATTTTGACCATAGTTAGGCAAAAATTAGCGAGCACTAAAAGCTGATACCTTTCCACTAATTTAGCGATACCGTAGAAACCCAGCGCTAATAATTAGCGCATAGCGACGGCAGTGCGCTAATCGCTAATTTATTCATGAAATGTTTAAATATCGTGATAGCTAATAGCTTTATCTATAGTTACAACAGTTTGTCATCTCAACGTTCACTTCCGGTCTGCTCTGAGCCCGGGGGCATGCACCGCATATAACTTTAGGTAAAACTGAAGTTTAGCGTCCTCTCATAGCACTGCCGTCGCTATGTGCTAATTATTAGCGCTGGGTTTCTACGGTATCGCTAAATTAGCGGAGAGGTATCAGCTTTTAGCGCTCGCTAATTTTTGCCCAACTATGATTTAGGCCCTACAAAAGACTCCATATTAAATTAAAAGACTACAAAACCCCTATAATTAAAATCAACTTCCAAACCTTAAGCGTTCGCCGAATTACAAAAACATATAAATATTACCGTTTAAATCCTCACTCTTATTCATGTGATGTTGAAGTGTGGTTTTGACACTTTTGTGTACGTGAGAATCTTAAGAAATGACAATTCCGTCTTCATATTCAAAAAAAACTACATTTCATAGTTAAATTGAGTTTATTTATGCCAAAGTTTCGTCTTGACATGTAAGCCTTCTTCAGGGCTATGGAGGAGAGGGAGAACTATCCCGTTTCATGGTGGCTACATTTCTCGGCAGAATGTACGACTTGGGGCTCTAAATAGTAGGAAAGTTTTCATATTAATTTTTGGGTCAAATACTTAGTCTGAGGCTAATAAATATACATACGAAAATTCGCTAAAACTCGACCTGTAGAGAGGTACTGACAGGCATTTATTTATTTATATTGGCCTTTTGAATTGAATTTTTCAGTGAATCCAAATGGATTCGTATTCATAGATGTGAATCCGAATGGATTCGTATTCATAGATGTGAATCCGAATGGATTCGGATTCATATGTGTGAATCCGAATAGATTCGGATTCGGATTCATATGTGTGAATCCAAATTTCGGATTCGGATTCACACTTGCAAATATGAATCCATTCGGATTCACACTTTTGAATACGAATGTATTCGTATTCGGATTTACACGTCAAGGTGCTGTTAATCAAATTCGGATTCGGATTTACGAATACGAATCTGCCCATCTCTGACTGCAATACACTGCCCGTAACCGTAAGAGTGAATGAGAGCACCGCGCAGTTGTGGTTGTTCTCTGCGCTTTCATTGGTTCTTCCTCATATGATCTTGTACAGCTGTTCCGGTTTAAATGGCGGCGCGTATAAAACTCTCATTTAGTATGAGAATAAAAACAATTAAGTTTTATTTATTTTTTTTTTTAAGTGTTATACCCCTTAAAAGTGTCTGCCATATTTATTATTCATTATAAAATTGTCTTAATTTTACATTAAAGATAGTTGGCTTCTGATTTTTGGGAAATATTTTTTTTGCACATTTCCCCTGTGCGCAGTACCTGGTGCACCAAGGTATGACCAGGAAACACATATTTACCTTCTTATCTACCCAAGAGGTATATTATAGCAAAATTTCAAGGTGCATAAAACACTTCATGAACCGTGCAGTTACTGGCTCTCGGACTATAGCTAATTGTGCCACAAGGACACGATTTGTGGCTAAAATACAGCCGATTAGTCCGAAAAGAATATGTCGAAATTGAATAAAAGTAGCAAAATAGCCAATATTGTTGAACCAAATACGGCATATTTATTGCTCAACTATGAACATTACCTTGAGCACAGCCTGCATTGAGTACACTAGCTGAATTGTGAACAAAGCGGGGGCAGAAGAGAATAATTTCCATTGAATCCGCCATTTAGATCGATATCCTCTTCATATTTCCAGAGCACATAAATATCTTTCAAGGTTCAAATCCCGCTCTCTCTCCAACCTCTTTTACTGTCTGGATTTGCTCTGATAAATGCACATTTGCGCGAATCCTGGCTCTGATGACGGGATAAATAGTACATTAATAACAAGAAAACTACCCCATTATACTCTTTAATAAGTATTTTAATCTATCTTTTAGCCACGAATATCAAACCATAAGCTATTAATGTTGTGGGTTTTCATGCACAGCTGTTTATTAACCTTTTAACTGCGCTAAACCACTGTAGTGGCTTCAGACAGACTGTCCTATTCTGGGTTTTTCCAGTTTAGTCCCCGCTAAAGCATATTTATGCTTGGGGAATCCCACACACAGGAGAGTGGTTGGCCTAAAGAGGGAAACTCTGTTCAGAGACAAATGGTTTTCTAGCTGTGCATCGAAAGGGTTAAGAATGATCTTCATAATTAAAAGATAGCTGCACATTTCTGTCTTATTCTTATCAGTGTAGTTATAATAGCTCGTATAACACAAAATTGAAAACCTATTTGATAACGTTGTGTTCACAAGGTGTTCCAAACAATAAAAACATTAGTTCTTCTTAGATAAGTGATTTTGCCAAGCTAACGTACTGCAATGTAACCTAACACACAAAACAAAACATTTATTTTACAATGTTCTGTTCACTAGATGTTCCAAGCTTTACAAACATTAACTTGCAGTAGATAAGTGATTTTGCCCAGCTGATGCACTGGTTTTGCCCAGCTGATGCACTGCTCGTACAACATAAAATTCAAAACCCACTTGATAATGTTGTGTATGTTGTGTGTAGATGTTCTTACAATATAAACATTAGTTCTTCTTAGATAAGTGATTTTACCGAGCTAATGTACTACAATATATATAGGAAAGAAAATTCTTTATTTAAAACAAAATAAAGAAGGCTGCCCAAATGTATTGGGTTGCTAAAAACACAGCGTACTTATCAATCTTTCGAAAATTCATTTCAAGTGGTTAAAATATGGTTTATTTTAAAATTAATTAGGAGTTTTGCCGAGATCATAAATTTTGGTGACGAAATAATACAAGAAAAAAAAATATATATATACAGAAGCATACTCAAATATATAAAATACTATGTAATAATTGAGACACGAACCATGCAATTTAAAAAAAAATGAAAATTCCTCCACAAACTAAATAACATCAAATTTACAAGCACATAATCTAAAGATTATAATTTATAAGAAAATAATGCAAAATCATAGAGATAATTAGATTGAAAATGGCTTATAGCTAAAACGTTTCTACAACAACAAAAATGCAATATAATTTATTTATTTATGTTAGTTTTGTCATCAATTGATGATAAAACGAAATCTTTTTCCGTAAAATCTTCTCTGGTAATCATTCTTCTTATGTTTCCATGTTAAAATGTCAAAAAGTATGTTGTGTCCGTGAATGTATTGTGTTCTGTTCAATTGACCCAACAAAAGGAAGTACCTTTTTGTTGGGTCAATTAACGAATAATCAATTTCACTAAAGTGCTTTGATTATCCTTTCTTTTTTAAATATTGTTGTAAAAATTTGTTTGTTTTATTTTATTTGATAAGGTCATCAATTTACTGGCTACCATCGTTTAGTAAGTCGGTCAAGAAGTTGGGTACTTTCAATTTTGTCCTGAGTCTACACTCTGTCAGTATGTGCTTTATTGAGAGGCCAGTATTGCAGTATGTACATGTCAGTCTTTGTTGCAGTATGTACATGTCAGTCATTACAATGATCTGGCTACCCGGACATACAAATATCACAGAAAGTACGACAGTTGACATTCAAGCAAAATTGGCTACAAGAAAACAGAATATTGACATAGAAAACGTAACTATACAAGACATAAAAAAAGAACTAGTTGATACTATACAAGAAACATGGCAAGAATACTGGACAAACATACAAAACAACAAACTCAGAGAAATCAAAAATACTATATACGAATGGAGCTCTAGTAGCCGAAGAAACAGACGAGAAGAGGTTATACTATGTAGACTACGCATAGGACACACTTTACTAACTCACTCTTATTTAATGACAAATAAAGAACAACCCATTTGCAGACAGTGTAACGTTCCAATGACAATAAAACACTTACTAACGGAATGCAGAATACTAGAACAACTAAAACTACCTTACAACTTACAGGAACTACTGACAGAGGGTAGCCCCTTCATCAACGATATATTTACATTTTTAAAACAACACAACCTACACACAAAAATTTGCTTCCAGGAAAAAATTCAGATAATACTTCGAGGGTATAATAATAATCTGATTTCAATTAAATTTTTTTTTTTTTTTTTTTTTTTTTTTGTACCATTAATTAATGTTAGTAGTATTAGTCATATGTATGTATATATAAGTCATATGTATGTAAATATAATATCTATATTGTAATAAGCAATACTGTAAATAATGTTAGCCCCTATTTCTTATTCTTAACACTTTTGTAATATTTAGTTCCATAAATTTCTACTTTTGTATATTTTGTTTTGTAATTTAAAAAGAGCAAGTCACCTTCGTTGCGAAGCTCTTAAAAAAAAAATAAAAATAAAAAAAAATAAATAAATAAAAAAAAAAAAAAAAAAAAAAAAAAAAAAAAAAACATGTCAGTCTGTCTTTTCTCGTCATAATGTAGGAGTGTGTCAGTCGTGAATGGCCAATCCTTAGACGGCATGACCATTCGTGTACTGTATGCTTGATTTCTCGAACCTTGTTGTCAGTCGTGTTATACCAGGATTCTTGCCATTTATCTGTAATTTAAAATAAAATATAATGTAATGTAAATGTAATATGAACTATAAATTAATTGAAGACTTAATAAGCTGTTACCAACTACCTAGAGCATCTTAGTTTTCAACTTAAGATCTACAACATATAACTACAATATATGTATCTAACCAGAAACTAGAAATGTATTTGACAACGCTGTGGTCGATAAATGTCCAAGCTTTACAGTCATTAGCTTGACGTGAATAAGTGGTTTTATGGCACATTGTGAAGACTCGCACAACACAAAATTTAAAATATATTTGATAATGTTGTGGTTCCTGGATGATCGAAGCTTTGTAAGCATTTTCTCTGCGTAGATAAATGATTTTACCGAGCTGACGTTATTTCTTCAACATATCGTAACACACATAATTAAAATCTATTTTACAACTTAACACGTAGGCTTTCACGGCCCTAGTCATTACAAACATTATTGTCTTCGGGTTTTGACCGTGTCTTCACTAATGTTTCGCCAGTCATATTGCTGGCTTCCTCAGGGTTATGTGTGAGAATGAGGATGTTGTCTTGCTCACCCTGTATAAGTACCAGGTTTTACACAATTTTACAATGTTAATGTCACAAGATGCTCCAAGCTTTCTTATTACTTGCTTCACGTAGATAAGTGATTGAACAAGCTTAAGACACAACCTCTTGAGCTTCTGAGATAATAAGATTTCCCCTGTTAAGTTCGTCATTACGAAGAGATTGGAAGACATAGTGGATTACGAGTTCATCAGATTTCTGATGAAACATAACCTGCAGCATAATTTCTTAAACCCTTCATCACAAGTAGGTATTGTACAAGATGATTGTCGATCAACAGAAATTGCCTTTCTTAAGTCAATAATGCAGAAAATGCACTTTACTAGTGCTGCCGCTTGTGGAGGCTCCTGGCACTTTTGTCGCGTTTCTTCTCTCATTACGTAGGGAGAAAATCCGCTTAAGACGTCACCTCGATGAAGCAATAAGGCAGGGGCTATCAAAACATTTCACAAAAGTACCTATTTTTAAAGTGAGACAACTCAAAATAAAACAACTGAAAATGTGTCGCTTTTGTATGGGGCTTAGGATTAAGACAGGAAGAGTGACACAAGTGCCCTCTGGTGTACAAGCTCTGAAGCTAGGAACATACAGTTTAGATGGTCGATAAAGAGATATTTAACATTTATTTCATAGTCATAACTAAAAACACCGATTTTTGAGTTGTGTCACTTTAGAAATACTAGTGCGATTTCATGTTTTGATCTCGTGGATCACGAAAATTATATGTGTGTGTTTGAACTACAGCAGGCACAAAAATGGACGGATTTTGATGGCATTCGCTAAAAAAAAATAGATCGTCTCAAACAAAACGTCATATTTCTTAAATAGCGTGATCTATGAGTATTGAAACGTAAAATTTTCTATTCGTCACATGTCAGAACACCTCAACGGGTCAGCACCACGGGTTTCTTCCCTATGGAGAAACGCACTTAAAGAACCGATTTTTAAAACCTCAGATATAATTTTAGGTATTTCTTGTGCTATTTTTTTTTTTTTTTTCGAGTGCACCGTATTAAGAGTTTACATTCCAGTTTTATTTGAGTCAGCAGGTAATTCATATCACGAGGTGACGTAGACCTTCTTTCTTCAAGATGGATGAGACACTTAAAGAAAAAGGCCTCCTTGTTTTCTTCTGCTATCATGTTCCATATAGAGTATATTTCTCCTCAACTCAAATTGTAGGAGCTTCCTATTATGAAAAATTGCAGACATTTCATGGAAGCAAAACGAATTTGTTAAATATTATTTTTAATTTTAAAAGGTTTAAATTATTTGTCCTACCATTGGCAGTTTAAATTATTAAAAAAAAAGTTGTTTTAAAAAAAAAATAGTTTTGAATTCTGACTTAATTACATCAATGATAACAAACATTTTCTGTTTGTTATGAATAATTATCATAATTATTATATCCGACGCCTGAGACATATTTCCTGCGACAAGTGTCAGATGTAAACCCACCCTTAGGATATTCTTAAGGGACAAAGTATCAGAATAAATTACATTTTTCATTTTATTTCATTTCCCACTCGTACAGGGTATTTGCTTGTTATTTTTATAAAAATTAGTTATTATTAGAATTGGTATTAATTTGTGTGAGAGGCATTCAAATATTTTTCTTTTTTTTTTTTTTTTTTTTTTTTGCGACACTCAATATACGAGTTGCGGGTATTTATATCTAGGAACCACCGGTCGTCTAATCTATGATAGACTTCCTAGCTCCCGCCATTCCTAAGACTGACTTCAATGAGAAAGGTTCTATCAGGCTTACCACCTCGTGTCCATGTGCTTACTGCTCCCGGTACAGTATATTCGGTGTTTCTTATGCCAGTAGCTTCTCTCACGGTCCTCTAATCTATGATAGACTTCATAGCACCTGCCATTCCTAAGACTGACTTCAATGAGAAAGGTTCTATCAGGCTTACAACCTCGTGTCCATGTGCTTTCTGCTCCCGGTACAGTATATTCGGTTTTTCTTATGCCAGTAGCTTCTCCCACGGTCCTCTAATCTATGATAGACTTCCTAGCACCTGCCATTCCTAAGACTGACTTCAATGAGAAAGGTTCTATCAGGCTTACAACCTCGTGTCCATGTGCTTACTGCTCCCGGTACAGTATATTCGGTGATTCGTATGCCAGCAGCTTCTCTCACGGTCCTCTAATCTATGATAGACTTCCTAGCACCTGCCATTCCTAAGACTGACTTCAATGAGAAAGGTTCTATCAGAGTTACCACCTCGTGTCCATGTGCTTACTGCTCCCGGTACAGTATATTCGGTGATTCTTATGCCAGTAGCTTCTCTCACGGTCCTCTAATCTATGATAGACTTCCTAGCACCTGCCATTCCTAAGACTGACTTCAATGAGAAAGATTCTATCACAGTTACCACCTCGTGTCCATGTGCTTACTGCTCCCGGTACAGTATATTCGGTGATTCTTATGCCAGTAGCTTCTCTCACGGTCCTCTAATCTGTGATAGACATCCTAGCACCTGCCATTCCTAAGACTGACTTCAATGAGAAAGGTTCTATCAGGCTTACAACCTCGTGTCCATGTGCTTACTGCTCCCGGTACAGTATATTCGGTGATTCTTATGCCAGTAGGTTCTCTCACGGTCCTCTAATCTATGATAGACTTCATAGCACCTGCCATTCCTAAGACTGACTTCAATGAGGAAGGTTCTATCAGGCTTACCACCTCGTGTCCATGTGCTTACTGCTCCCGGTACAGTATATGCGGTGATTTCTCACGGTCTATGGTAATCCACTGTCCTTGGAGTTATCAAGTTGTCTTTTTCGGAGCATATTCTATCCCAGGTTCCAGCTTTTATTCTGCAGGCTGCAAGCGAATGGTGAGATTTTGCTATAATTCTCTCCTTCCACTTCTTGTCATCGTTCAATACCGTGTACCTGGAGGTGAATGCCCTTATGGTAAGGCTGATTATTATATTTACTATACATACATCATTATTTTATGTATTTTACTTTCATCTGAGCTGACCAGGGCTGTAATAATTCGTGTGGATGATGTAGCTCTACGTTTTCGAAATATATTCTTAATATTTATTATAAAAGTGTGAATCTAAAATTAATCTTTCTGAAAGGTGAATTCTGACCTGATTATGACGGCAGTTCCTTTGACACCTTCTTGAAAGAGAACTAAAACATAATGGGGAAGAAATTCTCAAAGAACGTTATTAAATACTACTCGAGCACTCGAAGCCTTATTTGGGGCGTTCACTCGCCCGGATAATTAGGAAAAATAATAAGGTCGAGATTAAAAAATAATAAAAGGAAAAGAAAGCGTTGTAATTAATTTCATTTTTATCTCCCCGTTGTTTATTAGCTCCAATTAACGATCAAAGTGTGGATTGTTCCCGGAATACAAGGCAATCATCGGATGATTAACAATAAATAAAGCAATAAACGATTTTTTGACTTTTTTTTCGCGCTCAATATTAATTAATTAATTTTTTCTAAATAGTGGAAATATTACAATCAATATAATTTTTTCTACCTTTTTTTTATTTTATTTTATTTATTTACTAGCTGTTACCCGCCGTGCTATGCTACACCTACCTTCTGCATATATAAAAGCAAAAATAATGTAGAAACCAAATAATTAATATTAAAATCTAATATCGCAAATCTGTAACTATTTGGGTTCATTGTTTCAAACTCGTTATCTCCGAACTGTGAGTCATAGACGATTTTAACCAAGCCTATGACTCTCCCCGTGCCAAGACCTACCTGTGTGCCACGTTTGGTCAAAATCGGTCAAACGGTGTGGAATTGTATAAGGAACAAACAGACAAACAGACAGAAACTTGATTTTTATATATATACATAGATTCATTTAGGCATTTATAATTGTTTTATATACATACTAGCTGAATACCCGTGCTTCGTCACGGCAGATAAGTAGTTATTTGATTGCGTTAAATAATGCTTCATTAAAATTACGTATACAATTCTGTGCAGTTTATTACAGCACGGTTCCCGTCATACTATATTTTATTCAATGGGCGTTAAAATTTAAAAGTTTATGTTTCCAAGAAGTCATATGGTAACACCCAATATATTCACGAGTATTACCAAGGTTATAGGCGAAGAGGCTGTGCAAGGGTTCCGGATATTATTACCTCGCCTGGAAAACCTAAGGATATGCCATACATCACGGTTTGACCGGGACTGTCCCGGTATTTTGCAATTGTTTCGGTGTCCGGCCCAGTTTTATCAATTTCCCGGAAAAGGCTGTAAGATGTAAAAAGAAATGAATTCATGTTTATAAGAATCTTTTTTAAATCGGTTACTTTTCTACAATTAACATTTTTACTACTGCTCACAGTGTCAAAGAAATGAGAAGTAATCTAACTGTAAAACGCTGGAACTACCTGCACAGCGCTGCCAGCTGCCAGACACTACTATTTGGCTGAGAGATTGTTTTAAGAAAATCAAGTAGCAAAAAAAGTTCCGTTCTTATTTTTAAGGTTTGGGTAGACTAACAGTTTAGGATTCCCCCTTCCCGTGAGTTGCTAGGCTTAAAACTCACCAACCATTTTGCTTATAATTTGTACTCTTTTTATCCCCCCCCCCCCTGGTATGCCCATCCCATATTAATGTGTCTCGGTTTAACTCTCCAAAAATATGGCAAGCCTATCTGACGGGGAAAGGCAGAAAAGAAACGCAATTAAAACTCTATGAGGGACAGTTAATTTATAGTAATTCAAGGTCTGCCATCATAGTTGAAATTAACCTCAATTAGAAATAAAACTAAGAGATAGATAATGTAAGGTAACAGCTGTTCTTTATCGTCCTAGCAACGCAGGCTGCCTAGGCTTGCTTTCTCTAACCAACTCAAACTTTAAACCCCCCTAAAAATGCTTAAAAATACGAATATCAAAAAATCCTTTCTTATAGGGAGCGTCCATGCAAAGTTTCAAAATTTTCTGTCGAGCGGTTTGGGCTGGGCGTTGATAGATGAGTGAGTGAGTGAGTGGTATTTGACAAATATATAGTAGATATTTTCCTTCATGAGAAATAATATAAACATGTATGTAGGGAGAAATATAATTACAAAAGTAATAATATTAGCAAATAAAATGTACACATTGGAACAGACCTTACAGTACTTCTGACCGATGCTATCACTTACTAGGACACAATAGTTACACACTTACATAATACAGGTACATATCACTTACCGATGCTATCACTTACTAGGACACAATAGTTAAACACTTACATAATACAGGTACATATCACTTACCAATGCTATCACTTACTAGGACACAATAGTTAAACACTTACATAATACAGGTACATATCACTTACCGATGCTATCACTTACTAGGTCACAATAGTTAAACATTTACATAATACAGGTACATATCACACAACATAACTCAAATACGCTGGTATTGTTTTTAAAATTATTAATTCGTTTTCATTTATTTATTTATTTTAAGGTGTTTTTTTTATTTATTTTTTTTTTCGTTTTTATACTTTTCTAAAATTATATTTATGATTATCATAGCTTATTCAATATTTAGTTTTTTTTTTGTTTTTTTTACGGTGCATCGACATAATTCTTGCCCATTAGAAGCGAGATCCAGGGTGCAGCCAGGAAGTTTCTCAGCGAGCAATGGGATGAGAAAATTCCTGCCGCCGCACAGTCTAACGTCCAAAAACCTAAATTTTTGTTTTCTTATATTTAATTTTTAATCCTCTAGCTAAGTTTAGAAACTATTCAAGGAATTAAAATCTTATAAAACTAATAAATATTAGTTTTATTTTGATCAACAAACGCATTAGCAGTATTACAAACAAGGCAGTCTTTAAAACCTGCTTTATACCAACAAACAGTTCGAGCCTCTCTCGTTAAAGATAGGACAGTGTTTTTATTAAGTCATCCGAAGGAAGTTACGTCAAAACTACTCCTTTTTTATCTGATATAATTGATTATGGGTAATTACTCCCTTATTATTTATCCTTAATTATTCTTCATTGATCTTTGATTTTTTTTTTAAGTACAAAACTTTGATAGACCATAGCATAAAAATTTCATCTGAACACATCCCAAGTTTTATAGAGCTTAAAGTTTACCTCAAGTATAATGTACTGAGGGCAATTTATTTTGCCGAAATTTGCCGATTCCAAAGATTTTTACTTTTAGATCCATCATCATTTTTTCTTCCAAATTTGAAAAAAAATGTGGATAAATCCAAAAAGACGGTATTAATCCTTGGGCAAATGATTCTATTTAATCTGCAGGATGCTCCTAAAGAAATATTAAGCAATACTAAAAAAAAACTGCCAGGTTAGTCCTTTATTATATGTAAAAAATGTGACGACGAGAATCCAAAACGATTCAGATTCAGCGTTAAAAAAATATTTAATAATTTCTTAGAAAATGGTAAAATATTATTATTCTATGGCAATATTACGATAAGTATAATTTACTACTATACTATTACTACATTATATGTTACAGTTATAATATATTTTATAATATTGTTATTAATAATATTATTACCTGCTATATTATTTCTATTAATATTATTATAGCCGTATAGTATGCATTATTATACTGCTGTTACATTGTTTTGAGTTGATTTCAGTTAATAAAAATGCTTATTTGAAAATAACTAGTGGTTTATGATTTTTGTCCATAATCCTCACTATTTCGTTACACTGTGCGCCGTTGGGGATCGAACCCACCATCTCCCGTAAAACTCTAAATGTTTAAAAGATGGCGTTTTCAAACAAAAATTCAAATTTTCAAAACTCCATCATGCAAAATAAATAAATAATAATAATAATTTTAATGAAATTAAAATCTACTTGGACGAAGTTATGATTACGGACCGAACTGTTCACCATAATAAACCAGATATTCTCATCATCGACAAGCATAATAAGACTGCTGATATGATTACGGACCGAACTGTTCACCATAATAAACCAGATATTCTCATCATCGACAAGCATAATAAGACTGCTGATATAATTACGGACCGAACTGTTCACCATAATAAACCAGATATTCTCATCATCGACAAGCATAATAAGACTGCTGATATAATTACGGACCGAACTGTTCACCATAATAAACCAGATATTCTCATCATCGACAAGCATAATAAGACTGCTGATATAATTACGGACCGAACTGTTCACCATAATAAACCAGATATTCTCATCATCGACAAGCATAATAAGACTGCTGATATAATTACGGACCGAACTGTTCACCATAATAAACCAGATATTCTCATCATCGACAAGCATAATAAGACTGCTGATATAATTACGGACCGAACTGTTCACTATAATAAACCAGATATTCTCATCATCGACAAGCATAATAAGACTGCTGATATAATTACGGACCGAACTGTTCACTATAATAAACCAGATATTCTCATCATCGACAAGCATAATAAGACTGCTGATATAATTACGGACCGAACTGTTCACTACAATAAACCAGATATTCTCATCATCGACAGGCATAATAAAACTGCTGATATAATTACGGACCGAACTGTTCACTATAATAAACCAGATATTCTCATCATCGACAAGCATAATAAGACTGCTGATATAATTACGGACCGAACTGTTCACCATAATTAACCAGATATTCTCATCATCGACAAGCATAATAAGACTGCTGATATAATTACGGACCGAACTGTTCACTATAATAAACCAGATATTCTCATCATCGACAAGCATAATAAGACTGCTCATATAATTACGGACCGAACTGTTCACCATAATAAACCAGATATTCTCATCATCGACAAGCATAATAAGACTGCTGATATAATTACGGACCGAACTGTTCACCATAATAAACCAGATATTCTCATCATCGACAAGCATAATAAGACTGCTGATATAATTACGGACCGAACTGTTCACTATAATAAACCAGATATTCTCATCATCGACAAGCACAATAAGACTGCTGATATAATTACGGACCGAACTGTTCACCATAATAAACCAGATATTCTCATCATCGACAAGCATAATAAGACTGCTGATATAATTACAGACCGAACTGTTCACTATAATAAACCAGATATTCTCATCATCGACAAGCATAATAAGACTGCTGATATAATTACAGACCGAACTGTTCACCATAATAAACCAGATATTCTCATCATCGACAAGCATAATAAGACTGCTGATATAATTACGGACCGAACTGTTCACTATAATAAACCAGATATTCTCATCATCGACAAGCATAATAAGACTGCTGATATAATTACGGACCGAACTGTTCACCATAATAAACCAGATATTCTCATCATCGACAGGCATAATAAGACTGCTGATATAATTACTGAGCGAACTGTTCACCATAATAAACCAGATATTCTCACCATTGACAAGCATAATAAGACTACTGATATAATTACGGACCGAACTGTTCACCATAATAAACCAGATATTCTCATCATGGACAAGCATAATAAGACTGCTGATATAATTGATATCTCAGTGCCGAATGATGAGAATATCCGGAAAGCATATGGCGAAAAGCTGCGAAAATATCAAGACTTGGCCATTGAGTTAAAAGATATCTATAAATTAGATTCCGCTAGAGTTACTGCAGTTATTATTTCGACCAATGGTTTGATACCGAATACTACAATCAGTGTCACCAAATATCTTAAATTGTCAGAGGAACACTTAATATTATCCCAGCAAGCAGTTCTACTCGACACAGCTAGAATCGTAAGGAAATTCCTTAATGCCCATAATTAATAAATAAAGAAATATTTCTACAAATAAAAATAATTATTTTTACTGGTTTGAGCTATCCCCCAGCAATAATATTCTCCAGTAATCTCAGAGACACCACCCCCACAAAAATCCATTCTGTATGAGTTTAAACATTGAATACTCAATAAATCTTGACGCGTAAAAAGAAAAGAAAATTATAAATAAATCAAAGGAAAAATAAAAAGTAAAATAAGCCATGAAGAAAGAAAAGGCAAGAAATTCCCTTCTATTTGATTGGTTTGACGTTGAGGAATCTTGTAAGAAAGGATTGTCTAGAGATTCCGAATCAACTTAAAGGGAATAGAAGCAATAAAAAGTGCTGAAATATTAGTCCAATTGTGTCTTAGGCCCTTCGCTCCGTCACAATAAGTCTCAAATGGATTCCATAGCTCAAAGTGGGGGCTTTTGAGGGAAATACTCAAGACTTCCTTATATTACAGGGGAAATACTCCTTTTATCACGAGTACTGTGATATTTCAATAACGATTACTACAGTATACGGTTACGGTTATTCACAGGGTTTGCATATTACATCTCTATTACCTCTCTATAGTTAAGTATATAGCATAGTCTGTCAATGTAGAATACACTATGGTCCTTTCATATTTCTCTATATTACATTTACACAAATAAATATTCCGTACTACAAAACAGAAAATATCAAGGACCGAAATAAAAGTTAAATGTACCTAAAAATTATGAGAGAAAAAAAATTTCATTATTTATATTTTTTAAATTAATGAATAACTGTTATGAAATAATTTTTATATACAAATTTTCCCGTTAAAAATTGTTTGAAAAATGTTTATAATTAATTTTGTGAAAAAAAATTCTAGTTTAATTTTAACTTTAAAAAAAAAGAAAAAGATTTTAAGAAATAAGCACGTTTACAAATATGTTGTTTAGGTCAGCTTTCACAACCCGCACAACAGTGTACTTTAGTAATTCATATATTTGTGAATACGAAAATAAATAAATTCGTACTTCATATATTTGTGAATACGAATATAAATAAATTCGTATTCATAAGTGTGAATACGAGTTTATTTTTATTCACATATATGAAATATAAAAATATAAATAAAATTTTATTCGCAAATTTTTCTGCGAATACAAATAAATTCACAGAAAAAATTGTAAATAATCACAAAAAATGTGAATATTTACAAAAAATCAAGTGATTACAAAAAAAAAATCACATTAAAATATAATAATACAAATTTATTCACATTATAATTTGTGAATAAAAATTTATTCACAATAAAATTCGCAAATAAATCATGAATTTATTCGTATTAAGATGATATTACGAGAGTTATTGAAGGTGATTTTTTTTTTTTTTTTTTTTTTTAAGGCGTTTAACGTCTAGGTTATTAGCACCTAGATTTTTTGTTTACCCCGAGTCCACCGCGGGACCACCAGCCATGCTGCAGGGACGCAGTTTGTCATCTGTACCTCCATCAAAAAAAAAAAAAAAATCACCTTTAATAACTTTCGTAATATCATCTTAATACGAATAAATTTATAATTTATTTGCGAATTTTATTGTGAATACATTTTTATTCACAAATTATAATGTGAATAAATTTGTATTATTATATTTTAATGTGATTTTTTTTTGTAATCACTTGATTTTTTGTAAATATTCACATTTTTTGTGATTATTTACAATTTTTTCTGTGAATTTATTTGTATTCGCAGAAAAATTTGCGAAAAAAATTTTATTTGTATTTTTATATTTCATATATGTGAATAAAAATAAACTCGTATTCACACTTATGGATACGAATTTATTTATATTCGTATTCACAAATATATGAAGTACGAATTTATTTATATTCGTATTCACAAATATTTGAAGTACGAATAAATTCGTATTTTTATTTATAAATAAAATTATGCCCATCTCTGCTCAAAATACGTTGTAGTGCAACATTTGAAAACGATCAGCGTGGAGACCCCGCGTCTTCACATTTACCATTAACCCCTTCGATTCCATTGTCCAGCCGGCTGGACATAACTTCTTTACTTTGTATCACACCGGCTATGGTCGATAGATGTTTACTACCACTTTGGTTTGAAGCTCTATGTATTTGTCTTCCTCTTGACATCTAATGTAAACTGATTCCACTCGATTTTGAAAGGTTATGTGTAAAAGACTTCTCTGCTCCACCATGAGCCATCATGGATTCTAAAGGTTACTGACTTTTCTTTGTATATTTATTCCAAATGGTTTATTTTTAGTGAATAAAACTCCTCCGAATTTAATGTACACAACCTTTTTAAAGTTTAGAAGTTCAATTTTATCAATAAAGTTTGTAATAAGTTATATACGAATTTTTGAAAATTCATGTCCAGTACATGGGAAGTCAACCCTCATACTTAATGTAACAATATTTTTTATCTATATTTCAAACATTTTACATGGTTTTTATATTGTCAGAATTGTTTTTTTGAGTACCATAACAATAAATAATTTTTTCTGAATGGTATGGGCTAAAAGGTGCCCAAACCATCAGAAAATATCATCGGCCAATTCACATGATTTTCAAAAAAATTATTCATATTAGTTTTATATATTTTTTTTAGAAATAATCAATTATCTCTTATTGAGATTAGACTATGAAAATATTTCAATTTCATTAATTTTCATTATTACTGTGCGTTGACAACCATTTCATGTCAAAAATTCTAATTTATTTTTGCACTACCTTATTATATTTGAACTTTTACAATAATATTTACTAATAATTTTTCAAATTTATTTTTCTGAATTAATTTCTTTCAAATTGTTAATAAATTACTGCTTTAATTGTCTATTTTTTTAATATTTCCAAATCTTGATTTTTTTTTTTCATTCAAAAATCATAACTTGACAACCAATGTCCAGTATATTGGACATTACATAACTCCTGTCAGGTAAACCGTAAAATTCTGAAAAAAATCTGGAATCTTCACAAAAGCAATACACAACTATGGCAGGAAAATAAAAATTGTTTATCAAGAAATAAAAATTCGGATCTGAACGGGTTAAGAGTAATAGTTGTGTTTTTATTAATGTTTGTATTTAAGTAAACAGTATTCTATTAATAATCTCAAAGTTGTGTAACTTTTGAGAAAGGATCGTGGGTAACCACACAAAAAGTGTGTAACCTTTGAGAAAGGATCGTGGGTAACCACACAAAAAGTTGCCTCTCAAGGAATAAAATGTAATAACTTGTTGTAAATATTTATAGAAGCACATACATTTCCTTGATTTTTTTTTCAGGAATTCTTTTTCCAAATGATTTATTAAATAGAATGTAATTTGAGTGGAAACCATTGCTGGTCGAGATGTTGAATATATTGGTTTCTCTTCAAAAGGAACAAAGTAGAGCGTGATTAATGTTTACCAAAAAAAACTAGATTTTTCTACCCCCCCCCCCCCTCGATAAAAACTCTTCCAATCGCAACACTTTGAAGAGGCAAATTAAATTCGCTGAGTTGAAAAAGTAAGTTACAAAACATTACAAAAAAATTCTATTGAGTATGTAAAGATAAAGTCATGTGATATGTCTCTGTATTTGTTCCTTTGGTAGGAAAGAGGTTGAAGTTGTAAACATATTTATACAAAGAGAATAACTCTGTATGACGGAGAAACTTTACATTATATTAAATAACAAACCTCTCAACATATTCACATTCTTACGGTGTATTTCTGATTTAATAACTCAACTAAATGTATAAAGAAATACAAAATGGCTTATCCTTTGCTTGCTTAGCTCTGTTTTACTTGTATCATTTTATTTATTTTTTCTGTTTTTGAAGACTGAATACTACCTTGTGTGATCAAGTCATTTTCTCTAATTTATGAATACTACCTTGTGTGATCAAGTCATTTTCTCTAATTTATGAATACTACCTTGTGTGATCAAGTCATTTTCTCTAATTTATGAATCCTACCTTGTGTGATCAAGTCATTTTCTCTAATTCATGAATACTACCTTGTGTGATCAAGTCATTTTCTCTAATTTATGAATACTACCTTGTGTGATCAAGTCATTTTCTCTAATTTATGAATACTACCTTGTGTGATCAAGTCATTTTCTCTAATTTATGAATAACATAAAATCAATATTTTTTAATTCTTTATGTTATAAGTTTTATATGGTATGTTATCGTATCAAAAAAAAAAGAAGAAAAAAAAAGAGTTTTAATTCTTCGAAAAGAAAATTATTATTCGAGAACTAAAATTATTTTTAAAGAAGAAGATAACATCTAGTAACGTACGTTGGAGTTTTAAGAAATGTTATCTAGTTGTTTTGTGTTTTTTTTTTTTTTTCGAAATTTGTAAACAATTCGAAGTAATCAGTCATGAAATTACTATAATTCAATGAATCGCAAAAATTTACTATAAGACTGTATGTTATAGAGTGCATAACATAGGTTTTTGGGATGGACCTAAAGCATATTTATGTTCCTAAATTTGAGCAGAAGGCTCTAAACGAAATTCTTTGAAATTCGTGGACACAACTTACAGAAAATAAACTCCGTTCTATCAAACATACAGTACAAGAATGGCCATCCAGTTCCCGTGTAAACCGAAGAGAAGAAGTGGTTTTGACCCGCTTAAGGATTGGTCATTCTCGACTTACTCACAGTTACTTAATGACGAGACAAGAACAGCCGCAATGTGAAATATGTAACAGTACTCTTACGATAAAACATTTACTCACAGAATGCATGATACGACGTGACCTGAACTTACCCTACAACTTATGCGAGTTGTTAAGTGAAGATAGCCAACACATAGACTCTATACACCATTACCTACACAACAATGGATTATACCAACTCATTTGAACGCAGCTTAATATTTCCTTACCATAGTGTCCTATAGAGACATGAATATCCCACCGAAGACAGATAATTCATCTACCTTCTGATCCATACCTAGGATGGGAATGCAAAAAGACTGGTGTACAATCATAATGTAAATAAACTTAATTTAAAATCATGCAATCTAATATTATACGTGTATGTAAATATGTGTGTAAATAATAAAAACAAACTTATTAAGCATAATGTAATGTAAATATGTAAATAGACAATAAGTTGATATAATGTAATTTAGTAATATATAGGGTTGGCAAATAAGTCCTTTCGGTTTTTGTATTCATGTTTTGTTTACAATATGTCACATTTATCTGATGCAATTAATCCCAACAGAGGATTGTTTATCTTATTTGCGGAAGCTCGGCTACGTTTCTAGGCTGGATGTTTGGGTCCCCCACTCTCTGACCGAAGCCAACTTGGCAAAACGCATTTCCATTTGCGATTCCCTGCGAAAACGTCAAGAAAACGATCCATTCCTTAAAAGACTTGTGACAGGGGATAAAAAGTGGATTGTCTACGATAATGTGGTGCGAAAAAAATCTTGGAGACCTAGCAACGAACCACCTGGAACCACATCTAAAGCGGGATTGCACCCAAAGAAGATAATGCTTTCTGTATGGTGGGATTTCAAGGGTGTGCTTTTTTATGACCTGCTGCCACAAGGTAAATCAATCGATTCCACTCTATACTGCTCACAATTAACAAAATTGAATGTATCAATTCGACGAAAACGCCCAGAACTGGCAAATCGAAAGGGTGTCGTCTTCCATCATGATAATGCCAGGCCCCACACTTCGTTAGTCACCCGCAACAAATTGTTAGCCCTTGGATGGGATCTTTTGCCCCACCCTCCCTATTCACCGGACCTTGCTCCTAGTGACTACCACTTATTCCGGTCTCTACAAAATTCCTTAGGTGGAAAACGGTTTGAAAACGAACAGGGTGTCAGGGAGCACCTTGATCATTTTTTCGCTAACAAACCACAGACATTCTATGAGCATGGGATTATTCAGCTGATGGAGAGATGGGGTAAAGTAATAGAAAATAATGGACATTACATTGTAGATTAAAATAAAAATTATGTTCAAAATATACAATAGTTTTCTTTCAACTTAAAAAACCGAAAGGACTTATTTGCCAACCCTATAGATATATGTATGTATATATGTATGTATGCGTGTATATATATATATATATATATATATATATATGTGTGTGTATAATGTAAGTATATATGACAATGTAATGTATATATGTAATGTTTGTAATAACTATATGTAAGGTGTACATCGCCACCAAGCGGAACACCTAGAAATAAACAAATATCAACGAAATTATATTTCTCTATAGTTTTGAATTTTAATTTGTTGTCGAGTTCCGAGTTTTCTTAGTAAAGCTCTATAAAAAAAAAGTCTCCATATGGGATCCGCTCGCCACTCGCGTACATCACATGTGGAATTAATGGCCCCTGAGGAGGTGGCTTGTAGGCCATGAAACATCTAGGGCAATCAGAAAATAATTTGGTACAAATGAAAAAGAAGAACTATTTTTTTTATCTGCTCCGTATATATTCAAAAAAGTTAATATTTAACTGATATTTATAAAAATATACGATCATTTTGAAAGTCACCTTATCTGTTAATTTGGTTTCTTTATCTAAAACTTCCTCTACACAAAACCTATCCAGAAGTGGTACATTTATTTACTATTTCACTTGCTGAATACCCGTGCTTCGTCACGGTAGATAAGTTCTTTTATATTGCGTTAAATAATCTATCATCAAAATTAACGCTACTATGTAATTTTTTGCAGTTTATTATAGCACGGTTCCCGTCATACTATATGATATTCATCAATTGATAAGTAATCAAAGAATAATGTTTCTTGGCACTGGGCGCTACGGACCAGTGTCAAGAAACAGATAACCTAAAAATAACACGTTATCTATAGGTTACTTATGGGCCTATATAAGAGGGGCTGAGAGGGCCCACAAGGTACAGCGTTGTGCAGATTTTGTCCCTCATAGCGTAAACTCTATGAGGGACAGTTTATTTCTAGTAATTCAAGGTCTGCCATCATCGTTGAAATTAACCACAATTAAAAATGAAACTATGAAATAGATACAGTACGTTAACAGCTGTTCTGTTATCGTCCTAGCAACGCATGCTGCCTAGGCTTGCAAGCTCTAACAAATTTAAGCGAGTGTTTACTTGCTATAGAGAGTGTGCATACAAAATTAATTTTTTTTTCTGTGGAGTGGTTTGGGCTGGGAGATGATAGGTCAGTATGTTAGTGAGTGAGTGGTATTTGACAAATATATAGTATATTAATAAAAAAGAGCAATATTTACGGTGTTATATTACGTTGGTAATGAATGATGACCGATTTTTCGTAATATTATCATAATCGTAATATTATCATGACACTTCCACTATGGTGACTTAACTGTCAACATTGGTCTTCCTCTGCCTCCAGGCACTTCCATAGCTGACGAAGGCTACCAATGAGTAGCCGAAACGTCCAAAATATAGATTTTTTATAAAAAAAAATCATATTGAGGTTTCTTTAGCCGAATCCCAACCATTCCATCTTTACTTATTAGCATATATTAACATAAACCAGTAATATAAACCTAATATTGCTTTTATAATAGGTAAAATGCATGCTTATTAATATGTATGAACAATAGCTGAAGAAGGTGCTAATGACCTTGGCAGTCGGAGCACCTATAATTAATAAATAAAATAAAAAAAAAATAGTTGAAGAAGTGCTCATGGCCTCAGCAGCTTATGCACAATAACTGATATAAAAAAAAATAGCTGAAGAAGTGCTCATGGCCTCAGCAGCTTATGCACAATAACTGATATAAATAAAAATAGCTGAAGAAGTGCTCATGGCCTCAGCAGCTTATGCACAATAACTGATATAAAAAAAAATAGCTGAAGAAGTGCTCATGGCCTCAGCAGCTTATGCACAATAACTGATATAAAAAAAATAGCTGAAGAAGTGCTCATGGCCTCAGCAGCTTATGCACAATAACTGATATAAAAAAAAATAGCTGAAGAAGTGCTCATGGGCTCAGCAGCTTATGCACAATATCTGATATAAAAAAAAATAGCTGAAGAAAAAAGACACGAAATGATTCTACATCCTCATTATCTTCATAATATTCTCAAAAGCAAGTCCTCCTGAATTTAAATCCACATAAATCGGAGCATTAGCATATAACACGAGCCTGTGCTTAACTCTCATTTTCAATTTTCCTTCAGAAGGGAGTTCTAAAAGAAAATAAAGAAAAAAACCGTTGGATTTTCTCGACCTATTAAACCCTTTTTGAGCAGACAAAGAGTCATTTCCCACCTGGATGCAATATGTATAAGGAGTAGAAGAGAAACTTCCACCAGACCTTCTCTTCAAATCAAAGAGTTCTCCACTTTTACCCTTAGGCGCTTTGTGAATATTAACCCAAGACCTTACAACTGATTTCCACTCCCTTATAAATAAAGAGTGACTCCTACCTCTGTCGAGTCCTTCAGGGGGATGA
The DNA here is from genome assembly GCA_946811695.1 of Gonocerus acuteangulatus. Classification (NCBI taxonomy): domain Eukaryota; kingdom Metazoa; phylum Arthropoda; class Insecta; order Hemiptera; family Coreidae; genus Gonocerus; species Gonocerus acuteangulatus. The sequence continues at coordinate 72,932,056 of OX328130.1, read as the reverse complement.
ATAGGCGACAAAGAGAAATCAAGAAAAGTCTCTAGAAGATAGAGAAAAGAAGAGGAAGAAACAGCAACTCGGAATAAATCAATCTATATGCAAATTAGCTTCAAATCCTGCTTTGCTTTTCATTCGTTCAAAGTAATTCTAGTCATCGGAGATTCGGGGAAATCTTCCAATGGTTTTCTTTCCCCGATCTTCTAAAGTACTAAGCTCCCGGTACTAATTTCTTTGGAATATTAAGTAAAACACTTCCAAAAGCAATATGTGTAACAAATTATTAACGTGAGTAGAACACAATCGAAAAATTGAAGAGGTCGGGGCAAAAAAGTGCCAAACAACTGTGTTAACAAACTTAACTGTAGCTGATATTTGTTGGGAATTTTGTGGAACTATCAGTTAAAAAACAACAAGATTAAGTAACACACAGAGCTTGTAGTCCCACATAATCTCCAACATAAAGCAGCTAGAGTTAAGTTTTGTTACAAATGTTGCTCGGCACTATTTTGCCCCGACCCCTTCAACTGTGACACGTAGGAACAAATTCTTCTCACAAAATGTGCTTTTCCGATCTTATAACCAGTGGCATTTGTAAAGCAAAAGAAAAAGAAAAACAATATTTTAGATCCCAAAACACCTAACTGACGGTATACTAAGGGTATGAAGTATTTTCAACGTTCGCTCTAGAAAACACTATCAGAAATACGTTTCTCATTTTATTGTAAAGTGCAATTAAAAAAAAAAAAAGTCCAACTCGTATGAACTGCGTCATATTACAGCTTCAGAATAGAAGCAGTTATTAGTTTGTGTCTTTTAGCGCGGTTCCTCCCTCCCCCATAGGGAGGAACCCCGCTTATAAGGTTGATACAATGAAACAATGCGGAAGTGCCGACTAGAAAATTTTGCGTTTCAGAACCCCTAGAGACCGAAAATGATGGTGGTTGAAATTTGTATATATATATATATATGTGTGTGTGTATATTTATATATATATATATATATATATATATATATATATATATATATATATATATATATATATATATATATATATATTTGTCTGTTCGCTCTGAAGGTTGAAGACGAATGGTCCAATTTTGATGAAATTTGGTACAAAAATCTTTCGTCTGATTTGAAAGGTCAAGTTCGTTAACCAGCAGAATCCGTCCACTGGAAGATGGCGTTTGGGGCGAAATTCGCGCAAAAAAATCGTAACGCTTACGTTTTTGAGTTCATAAGCTTGTAAGTACTCGTTTCATAGGCTTCTTGGGCTAGCAAAATGAATGAAACCATTTTCAAGGCGATAGCTTTAACCGTTTTCGAGAAAATTGGAAAAATAGTTTTTGAATACCGTTCTTGTTTTGGGTACTTAGAATCATGGGATTCAGTTGAAACATTTTCTGAATGTTCTACTTTCATTAAAACTAATATTTTGAAATTTTTGTTACGTTTGGAGTTAAGGAAGGGTTAGAATAAAATATTTTATTAACAGACATAAAAAATTTTGGTAACTTTGTATACTTTCCTTAATATCTCGAAAAATGTTGAGAATCTTGGTAAACGGAAAGTTACCATTAGAAAGCTTACTAAATGCTCGACAAAAATGGTTCTGATAAACGTTTTGATTAGGCGATGTCAATCGGAGAAATAAGTGCTTAAAACTTTAAAGTAGTTGATTTCGCTTATTCGAACTGTTCTTTTTGTCTTTGATTTTGGTACTTAGAATTATGGGATTCAGTTGAAAAGTTTTCTGCATGTTCAAATTTCATCAGCACTAGTATGTTGAAATTTTGGTTACGTTTGGAGTAAAGGAAGGGTTAGAATAAAATATTTTATTAACAGACATGAAAAGTTTTGGGAACTTCATATACATTCATTAATATCTCGAAAACGCTTTGGAAATCGTGGAAAGTGAAATGTAACAGTTCGAAAGCTTGCTAAATTTTCTACAAAAAATGTTTTGAAGGAATTTTTGATGGGATGTTCATATTAGGAGATATAAGCCCTCAAAACTTAGTTAGTTATTTTCGTTTATATAAACGGATATATTTGTGTGCTTCCCGCAGTCTTTTTTTCACTGCTCGTTATTTTTGTAATTGCTTATGTCAAATGTATTTGTCAATAAAACAGAATACGTATAAGTAGAAACAATATTTTGTTTTTACGAGATCTTGGGATTCTCAGATGCTGTATGAATATCTATTAGGCCCCCTTCGTATACTTTCCTTAATCTCTCGAAAACGGTTGAGAATCTAGGTAAGTGGAAGGTTACCATTAGAAAGCTTACTAAATGCTCCACAAAAAAGATTGTGAAGAATTTTTTGATGAAGCGATGTCAATCGGAGAAATAAGTGCATAAAACTTTCGTTTATTTGAACGGTTCTTTTTGTCTGTTTTTATTTCTTGTTATTTTATTATTGCTTCTAGTAGGAGTAAAACAAGATAAGAAAATGGAAAAGATATTTATAATTTTTAACGAAAGATCAAAGCAAACTAATAATTGTATCTACTCCTCTTTTTTTTGTCTCTGTTTACCTTCGTTTTTAATTGTTTTTTGTTTTTCTCGGTTTGCCTTAGTTTTTAATTGCTTGCTGTTATTTTGATTGCATTTGTTTCAATAAAACATGATAAGTAATTGAAAAGCGTGTTTGTATTTTGAATTGACTTTGAGAGCCTTTCTTTAGATTGAGGAATTTCCGCTTCTAACCTGTGGGTGTTAGCAATTTTCATAAAATAAAACAAAAAAAAATTTAGTTCTATTTTAAGTTATGGATGACACCGGGTACGTCTTAAGATGGCGCAGTTCCTGCTGAAAGAGAATGTGAAAGAGAGCACTCTGTGTATGGTCAGACACCAGCCCGGGTCGAGCTACCAGGCAGGCAGGCTTTTATTGCACTTCATAAATCAAGAGTTGACAGATATTTTACCTGTAGTAAGTCATGCAGCCAAATGCTATAGTAGAAATATAATTATATTTTGTGGTTGTATGTGGCGTAGTACATTAAAATATAACACTACGTTCTAATTTTCTTGTACAATTTTATTTTGTTTAATTGCACTTAACAGTAAAATGAGTAGGTAAGTGTTTTTAATTGCATTTAACACTAAAATGGATAGGTTAGTAAAGCAAGTTAAGTCAATTAGAAACATATTCCTAGTAGAGTCTTCGTAGAGCGAAACTTGGAACGGCGGAAAGAGTAATTTCCGCTTAGGATAGTTTCTTGTGCCTTGCCGCCAATCTTGCTTTTCTTTGGAATATGTTCTTACATTAAGAATGATCTAAACAAAGTAATTACTGTTTGTGTGTGAATGGAACCGCGCTAAGGTGATGCAGTTCCTGCAAGTGGACTTTTTTACTTTACCCACGCCAGTTACATTTTAGAATAACGTCATAATATTTTGTTACAATATTGTAACAGGTGTTGCTAGGCTACATAAAGTTTATACATGAAATAGGTTATAGATTATAAGACACGTTGAAGTTGTGTTTGTTGTGCTGTGTTGAAGTTGTCAAATAATGAATTTGATTACACTGAGTCGTGTGTTGAAATCGGAAGAAGTAGCGTATAGAGCATTACAAAATTTATTATTTTAAATAAATAAATAATTTATTTAAACTAATTATTAGTTTAAACATCTGTTCTTCATAATTATTAACTTAATGTTAAGATAAATAACTGTTTTAGTAATAAAAGTAACTGGCGTGGGTAAAGTAAAAAATACCCATTAGTTTTATTGTTCCTGGATACTATAAACATGTGGAATCTATGAGAATAAGTCTGAAAGAGAAGTATGATTTTAGGCACCGCAACAGAAAATTATCAGTATCTTAAGCGTATATTACTTCCTCCTTTTCTTAACGTTCGGTCTAAAGATTTTCATCCTACGATTACTTAAAGTAGGAAGCGCCCAGGCATTTTCATCCTACGATTACTTAAAGTAGGAAGCGCCCAGGCATTTTCATCCTACGATCACTTAAAGTAGGAAGCGCCCAGGCATTTTTGAAATATTTGGTAATAAACAAATTACTTAAAAAATAATTTTCTGCAAGTATAAAGCAGAACCTTACAAAAAGTGGATCAAGGAAATACGATAAGAATATATATATATATATATATATATATATATATATATATATATATATATATATATATATATATCGTCGATACAAATGCAAACTAACGAATATGAAAAAATGCATCTTTCATTGCCCATCTTTAATAATTTCTGCTGGACTTATTTACGGCAAATTCTTCAATCTGACTTCACTCTATTAAAGGGAAAGTATTCCACTATCAAAAGGTCAAATCTGCCGAATATTTGACTGTCCAAAAAAAAGTTATGTATAAATACTTTTCCACTCTGAAAAGTGGTGATTTTCATATTAGTTAGTTTGCTTTTGTATCGACGATATATACAGGGTGTCCCAGTATATGTGTCCACCCCCTTTTCCTCCTAGAGTTGTTGGAATTTCGAAATGAAACTTGGTAGGTCTTAGTTATGTTGCATGATGTTACTTTTAAAGGTATAGTTGACTTTGTAACATTCTCCAGTTTTCTCCAGCGCATCTAACTCTTGATTTTCTAATGGCGGCAGGTATTTTTTTTTATGACGAATTCTAATAGAAAATTTAATTTTATGACTAATTTATTCTGCGACATATTTTGATCCGACGCACCATTTGCGCGTAAAACGCAAAAAAAAACTAAAAAATATCGCCCTTTTGTAGACAAATTCCTATTTATCACTGAAAACAAGCCTTTTACGTAAAAACACCTCGATACAAACGTTTTAGCCTATTAATTTTTCTTTCAGGTGATACCAAGATCAAAGTTGTAGGTTTAATATTTAACGGGATATTATAAGTGAAAAATATACCTTAAAAGTTTTAAAAAGTAACAATTCAGAAAATCGATATGAATAGAAAAAAAAGTAGCTGGCATAAACAATAAAAAAAAGTACTTATTTACTTTATGAAAAGAAGTATATAAAAGTCCGTCACGCAGGAGCTGCATAACTAAGCACTTTCCTCAGAATTTGGGTAGTGTAGACTGCTTTCCAGAACAATTTGCTTAAAATATCCTACATAAATAAAATAAAAACGTGAATAGTTCTCATTTTGTAATGAGTAACTGATCAATTATTAATTTGCATCCAGAGTTATGTTTACACATGGTACCTACTACACTACGTAATAAATACAAAAATCCTCATATTATCGTATTTTGATCTAACGCAGGAACAGGATACAGTCACTCTATTGGTAGAAAGCGCTCCTTGCGGCGGCTTTGTGAACCTACGTCTGCCGGCTTTTCTATTCAAATATATTACAAATTAAACCCCCGCTTTCCGATTGACCGATTCAGCTCATTTTTACAACACTTCTTTCTCACGAGTTACCCACGACGTATACAGCGTTTCGTTACAATACAGCAGAAATTACGACCGGTATGAGTATATTAGGAATTTGGGTCCGGAGTAAACCCCCCCTTCTAATGAACCGATTTAGTTTCTTTTTACAACACATATTTACCTGTAGATTACCACTACGAATACCGAGTTTCGTCGAAATATACCAAAAATCACGGCTGGTAGTGGCGAATTGGTATTGTGGGTCCGGAGTAAACCCCCCCTCCTAATGAACCGATTTCGTTTATTTTTACAACACATATTTACCTGTGGATTAGCACTACGAATACCGAGTTTCGTCGAAATATACCAAAAATCACGGCTGGTAGTGGCGAATTGGTATTGTGGGTCCGGAGTAAACCCCCCCCCTCCTAATGAACTGATTTCGTTTATTTTTACAACACATATTTACCTGTGGATTAGCACTACGAATACCGAGTTTCGTCGAAATATACCAAAAATCACGGCTGGTAGTGGCGAATTGGTATTGTGGGTCCGGAGTAAACCCCCCCCCCCTTCTAATGAACCGATTTAGTTCATTTTTATATCTCACTTTTCCCTCTATATTAACACTACGAATACCAAGTTTCGTTGAAATATAACAAATATTACGGCTGACATAGTCAAATAAGTGTTTTGGGTTCGGGGTAAACCCCCCCTTCCGGTGGACCGACTTTGGTGGTTAACGAACTCGTTCAATCGTTTGCTAATTGAATGCTATATACCAAGTTTCGTGACGAAAAAACAAAAACTCTGGCCGCTATCGTGTTAACAGACACATATATATATATATGCATATATATATATATATATATATATATATATATATATATATATATATATATATATATATATATATAGATATATATAAATTTTAACGGGGGTCATTTTCGGTGTCTACTAGGTAGGATCGATAAAGATTTGAAGAAATTTTTCAAAAATTCCGTCATGAGTCCAACCTCAATAGCTACTTTCCTTCGGAGGAAAGTGCTAAAAATTATTATAAAACAGAACAGAATAAATTTATTTTTCCATATGAAATTATTATATCATAAAACTAAAAAAAAAAAATTTGCCTTTGCTTTCATTCATAATACCCCGTTAAATATTTAATCTACAACTTTGATCTTGGTATCATCTGAAAGGAAAATTAATAGGCTACAACGTTCACATTGAGTTGTTTTTACGTACAAGGCTTGTTTTCAGTGATAAATAGGAATTTGTCTACAAAAGGGCGATATTTTTGTTTTTTTACGTTTTACGCGCAAACGGTGCGTCGGATCAAAAGATGTCTCGGAATAAATTAGTCTTAAAATTAAATTTTCTATCAGAATACGTCATAAAAAATACCTGCCGCCATTGGAAAATCAAGAGTTAGATGCGCTGGTGAAAAACTGGAGAATGTTACAAAGTCAACTAAACCTTCAAAAGAAACCTCATGCAACATAACTAAGACCTACCAAGTTTCATTTCGAAATTCCAACAACTCTAGGAGGAAAAGGGGGTGGACACATATACTGGGACACCCTGTATATATATGTATGTATATATGTATATTGTTTTCTCAATTTTATTGAGAATAGCCCCAAATATGCATCAGCTGGGAGAAGAATGGGAAGATTAGTGACAAATGAGTCCTCTACTAATATTTTTGACTAGCTGTTACCTGGCGTGCCTTGCTACTCCTAATGTCAGTATCTAGAAAAACAAAAAAATAAATTAGAAACCAAATGAGTTATATTAAAATCGGTAAAAATGCAGTTTTCAGCCCTCCAAACCGATTTCTTTCAAACTTTGCACAATAACGTATTTTGATGCACTAAACACGAATACGTTAAAAGAAAACGTCGGATTTAACTAGGAAAGAAGTTATAAAGCACTTAAGTTCACTGTTGTGCAGGTTATGAGAGCTAATGTAAACAACTAAATTTGTCAACATACGCATGCGCGGGTATAGAAAAGTTCCTAATAAGGAAGTTTAATTGAAATTTACCATAAATTATCGAAATTCATCAGCAGTTATTTATTTACAATCATTTTTTTAAATAATGAAACACTCTTCACATTTCTTGTTTCGTTCATGAAAAGTATTATATATCAGAAATCCCTTAATAATTAGCTAATGCCTTTATAATAGCAGAAGAATGTCTAGGGCGATTTTAAGGGCAAACTTGCTATGCGTTTCCGCTCGCTCCGCTACGCTCCGCTCGCTCAAGAAGATAACATAACCCCAGTCAATCCAACTCGCTAAAATTAATAGAATTCTATTAATTTTAGCGAGTTGGATTGACTGGGGTTTTGTTATTTTCTTGAGCGAGCGGAAACGCATAGCACGTATGCCCTTAAGCGACAGGTGACGACGGGTGAGAATGCCCTTAAAATTAACAATATCTTTGAATAAATAGTTTCTGAACATTTCAAATGAGAGTTCTCTGTTTCCCAATGTTACGTATCTGCGCATGCGCATGTTTACAAATACGCTGATGACGCCTAGTTTTATAACCTTCCTAACTTTAGTGCTTAATATTATATTCTATTAATTTTAGCGAGTTGGATTGACTGGGGTTTTGTTATCTTTTTGAGCGAGCGTAGCGAGCGGAAACGCATAGCATGTGTGCCTTAAAGTCGTCATTTACGCCTTAAAGTCGTCACAAATTTAGTTGTTTACATTAGCTCTCATAACCTGCATAACAGTGAACTTAAGTGCTTAATAACTTCTTTCCTAGTTAAATCCGACAATTTTTTTATCGTATTCGTGTTTAGTGCATCAAAATACGTTATTGTGCAAAATTTGAAAGAAATCGGTTTGGAGGGCTGGAAACTGCATTTTTACCGGTCTCATTTATAAGTTGTAATGTTAGATAATGTTCAAAAAGGGGGTTTAAAAATGGTTCTGAAACTGCTATGGCTAATATAATTGTTTTACATGGATACTGCTATAATAATAATTATGGTGATATGAGCTTGGTCCGTTACGGCATATTATTTAAAACTATACGCAATCAATGCATCTGCGTTCAAGGTATAGAATATATACAGAAATTATTTATTTTATTAATATATTTATTTTATTTTTTATTATTTATTTTTTTTTTTTTTTTTTTTTTGCTATATTTCTGTGTATAATTTTGATTTTTTAAGGAAATTTAATACTTTGTCCACCATGGAGGGGTTGTCTGCAAGTGCTTCAGATATATCTTTTGGAATTTCGTTCTTCTCTAGGGCTTCTTCGTATAACCTGCAAGACTCGAAGATATGGCGCACAGAAATCGGTTCATTACATGACACACATATAGGCTTTTCCTTCCCCTCCATAAGGAAACCATGAGTAAGTCTGGTATGACCTAGGCGAAGGCGAGCTAAAACTACCTCGTCTCTTCTACTGCTGCATTGGGATGATCGCCATGGCCCTAGACTTCTTTTGACCATTTTCAATTTATTTTTGGAAGCCTCCGTCCAAATGGAGTGCCACCCCATCGTTATTCTCTCTACAGAAGGCGCACATAATTCCTTGGGTGTTAGGGTTGTGGGTGTGATTTCCGTTAGATCGTGGGCTGCTTTTGCCGCCATATCGGCAATTTCATTCCCCAATATTCCCTTGTGGCTAGGAACCCAAAAGAAATTAACTGTTTTTCATGTAACGTTCAGCATTCGGATATATATTTGGACTTTTAGGCTTACTGGATTTTTTGGGTACATCTGTAGTATGGAGCGGAGCACACTTTCTGAGTCCGAGCACACAATTATGTTTTTCTTCACCTGGGACATGGAGAATTGTAAGGCTGCTGTTATGGCATGTGCTTCTGCAGTAAATATTGTAGTGCGTGGGTCGAGTTTGAACTCAGTGAGTGGTATTTGACAAATATATACTAGATGTGTTTCATAAGTACACAAGAATGACTGAATAACTTTTTCCGGGCAGGTTCGAGAACTGTCTCGTCCTTCACGGGAAATATAGTAATGCTGCAAGCTCGCTTTTTGTGACCTCATAGAATAAAACATTCCACAGAGGCGACGTTTCATAGCTGAAAATGCCACGGACCTTCTTGCAAGCTTGCAAGCTCGCTGTAGATGGTAAAAATCATTAACACCTCTCTACATATCTTTATGGATTTAAGTAAAAAGAAGAGAAAAAAAGAACCTGAAACAAAGTTTAATGAAAATAAATTAATATAAAAAATAAATAAAAAGGACATATAATATGAAAACATAAATGAACGAAATATTTACAACTCTATGATAAAAATTAAATAAGAGTTTTATTCTATTTATTTAATTAACCCTTTCCGTGCTATAAACGAATATATTCGTTCTCTAAAAAAATGCTCTGAGTGCGAAGCACGAATATATTCGTGCAGCCGGGACTTTCCTCAGAGTGCGACATACGAATATATTCGTTTTCATATTCGTTGTATAATCTCTGCTTCCAGAAAGCCCAGAGATCTCTTGTATCACGCTGTACAACTAGTCTAGTTACTTAGCTATCCGTTAGATAGCAGAAGAATGTCTTTACGTGTGTTTTCCTGGTTTTATTGTGAGTGGAAGCTAACTTTATCTCGAGCGGAGTGTCCTAGACCACCTGAAGGGTCCATTACCACCAATTCAGACTGTAGCAAGGCGGCTACCTGCAGGGGTTGGGTTGTTATTTCTACTGTTTGCAGACACTTTACTAAAATTTGCCAAACCTTTTCCCACCTTTAGGCTAAATTAGGTGTGGGGAAATATGACCCTAACAAATATTTCTCAGTACTAGTTTTGGTTTATTATTTATTTTTATATTTATAAGTTTATTATTAATATTTTTGTTATATACCTACTATTTATTTCTAATTCATTACTTTATTATTATATTACTATTTATTAATTAATAGTAATTAATATACTACTTATTTTTTTATTATTATTTTTTTACGGCGCATCTACATGTAGGTCATTAGCGCCTATACTACTTATTATAAATAAATTTGTTTTTAAAATAAATACAAAACACAAATTTTAAAAAAGTGTTGTTTTTTTCCAGCAAGTAATTATTGGACGTAACCAGTTTTATGAGTTGCATATAAAAATAAAATGATTAGTTTTTAGTAAAAAAAGACCCAGTTATTTACTAAATAATTACTTATTGTAGATAACTGTACAGATTGTAAGTTATCAATAAAGATCAATCAATATTTAAAAAAAATTACTAAATAAATTGAAGAATCATAACAATGAAATAAATCATAAAATGGGTAAAATGAAGAGAAGAGAAAGTGTTTTCATGAATATTTTGATAAAAGGGTGCATTCATACTAACAGGGCTAATGGTGCTAAATTTAAAACTAAAATATTTCGGAAACAATTGAAATATTATTTTAGAAACTGTTTATTTATTAATTTTAATAAGAAACTTGTTATAATAATTGAAAAGGTCACACTAAAGTACACACAATTAATGAAATTAGCATCTTAAATTACAACAAAACAAGCAATTTTGCATGTCCCCTGTTATATATCTACGCAATAAGAGCGACGCAAGGCGGGAGCTCTGTCTGAGTATAGTCTTGTTCCAAACCAAAGTCCCACGCGGAGGGTGGAAAATAGGCTAGCACAGGGGGTAGGATCGGCTCTCAGAGCTCGTAGCACCCGGCGGTCGGTCCCTCTCAGATCCGCTAGCATACTAAGGGTTAAAAAAAAAATACCTTCGTCAATTTATTGCTGTCACACATTTTTGAGACAGGATATCTTTAGGCTACCACCCTTTTCTTGCCACGATGGGGTTGATTCCTTCTAATTTTTTCGATGAAAAGACACCATACAGTGGGAATCGAGTCACTAATAATCCCCTAGTGGGTTTATTCTAGAACAATATTAATAAAAAATTAATAATTATGTCAGCTGTACATTTCAAATATTTATGATTTTAATTTTAATGACCACTTATACAGAACAACCATTTTTGTTACGTTTCGTATAGGTTACAACGCTTTTCTAGGCACTATTGAGCTGATGCCATGTCTGTTTTTTGAAATAATAGTTAACCCCACTTAACCTCAGACACAGAGTGCGCACACGCCTTAGCTCTCAAGGCCACCGTGTTTCCCCACTAAAAATTGAAATGACCCAAATTGGTCTCATGGTAAAAATGCAGTTTCCAGCCCTCCAAACCGATTTCTTTCAAATTTTGCACAATAACGTATTTTGATGCACTAAACACAAATACGATAAAAAAAAAACGTCGGATTTAACTAGGAAAGAAGTTATTAAGCACTTAAGTTCACTGTTATGCAGGTTATGAGAGCTATTAATTATAGCGAGTTGGATTGACTGGGGTTTTGTTATTTTCTTGAACGAGCGTAGCGAGCGGAAACGCATAGCACGTATGCCCTTAAGCGACAGAGGACGATGCCCTTAAAATTGAAATATTTTCGAATAAATGGTTTCTGAACATTTCAAATGAGAGTTCTCTGTTTCCCAATGTTACATATCTGCGCATGCGCGTGTTTACAAATACGCTGATGACGCCTAGTTTTATAACCTTCCTAACTTTAGTGCTTAATATTATATTCTATTAATTTTAGCGAGTTGGATTGACTGGGGTTTTGTTATCTTCTTGAGCGAGCGTAGCGAGCGGAAACGCATAGCATGTATGCCTTAAAGTCGTCATTTACGCCTTAAAGTCGTCACAAATTTAGTTGTTTACATTAGCTCTCATAACCTGCATAACAGTGAACTTAAGTGCTTAATAACTTCTTTCCTAGTTAAATCCGACAATTTTTTTATCGTATTCGTGTTTAGTGCATCAAAATACGTTATTGTGCAAAATTTGAAAGAAATCGGTTTGGAGGGCTGGAAACTGCATTTTTACCGGTCTCATTTATAGCTGTATTAATATTAGTACTTTAAGCAAATTATATAGGAATGCAGTGCACACTCTCTTTTTTCTGAAGATTGTGCTTATTTGTGCTGGAATAATAAATATTTATGGCTTTAGTTAAATATACTGCATTAATTAAATATTGTGCAAATCACAATTTAAGAAATGAAAAGAAACTGATCCTCTACATATTACTACTTCTACCCATTTGGACATTCGCATCGGAACCCTGGGGAATTGCGAATACATTGAGCATCCGACGCATTCAAACATTCCAATTTTAAGTCCTAAGAACCTCCATAAAGACCTCAACATCCCACTCGTTAAAGATGTTGTATTATCCAGATTCCCACGTTTCCACACCAAACTTTCCACTCATCAAAATCCTGAATTCCTCTCCCTATCAAGCGTCACCTACCCACTCTCTTTACCAGGCGACTAAGGAGACAGTGGCCCAGAGATCTGCTACAGTGACCAAGTGAAGTGTTAGCAATGGCTTTCTCTTCCTTCAAGTGTGTCAATGTCTGTGACTCACCGATCTCTCTTCGACTCCAGCCACTGGTCGGAGCAGAAGGGAGCTTGTGTAGGCCTCTTTCAACGTCTTCAGAGCGTTCTTCTGACATTAATCGAGGATGAAGTTGGGAGTCCGTGAGCACAGAACCTTTAAATTGTATCATATATCATATTACCAGATGTATACGTATACAGAATGTAATAACCTGTAAAGAAAAGAAAAAATATGATGTTTAGTGTGATATGGTGCCGTAATTGGCAGATAATTCGAGCATAAAACGGGAGATTATGATTTTAACTATGAAACTGACTAGTTAATTTTTCTTTAAAAAATAATGATACCAACAACAAGCCACAGACCGTATATTTAATGCTGAGTACTATACACTGGTTTTGTATATTTAATGCTGAGTACTATACACTGGTTTTGTATATTTAATGCTGAGTACTATACACTGGTTTTGTATATTTAATGCTGAGTACTATACACTGGTTTTGTATATTTAATGCTGAGTACTATACACTGGTTTTGTATATTTAATGCTGAGTACTATACTCTGGTTTTGTATATTTAATGCTGGGTACTATACACTGGTTTTGTATATTTAATGCTGAGTACTATACACTGGTTTTGTAAATTTTCTTATATACTGTTGACAAGAAATTATTCCTACTGCTAATTCAGCGTACAAATTACCTAGAAATTGCATTTAAATTGTAATGCAAAACATTCTATACAAAGAGGTACAATTATACCTCAGTGTTATGATAATCCGACAAAGTACAGCTGAGCTGTATTCCTTTATGGGAGATAATGAAATGAACAGCTGAGTCAGCTATTCCATAGTCCATACTGTTAGATAACTATTCTAGAGAGGGCTGGGTTTATGTACAAACTAAATGGTTTAAGTTTGCCACAAATTAAGTTAATATCCCTCTCATAAACAGCTCTACAACTGCCGCGCCCACAAACAGACTCAAGTATCTCCGTCAGCTTTATTGCACCTTCAAGTCTTAACTCGCTCCTTCTCTGAGTAGGAGTCTGTCTAGCCATCAGAGGGAGTGAGAAAATAGGCTTATGATATATATATATATATATATATATATATATATATATATATATATACATATATATATATATATATATATATATCACTTGTCTGTTTGTTCCTTATACAAATCTAGACCGTTTGACCAATTTTGACAAAACTTGGCACAGAGCTAGGTCTTGATACGGAAAATCTCCTAGGATAGGTCAAAATAGTCAAATTTCAAAATTTGGTCAAAAGATTTGTTGAAGAAAAATAGGCTACACTGAACTATTCTGATTCTGACGGCAATTTTGAATAATGTCTCAAATTTATTTGTTGATGTTCTTGTTAATTAGAATAACTCGAACTCATTGATAACTTTACATCATTATATAATCATGTAATGCAGTTTATTTCAATTTTATATCAACAGTCACTGTCTAACTAAGGAGCGCTGGCCTTTCTTTGATAAGAGCTATCTACTCACAGGCTGTGATGCTGGCCTCTGTCGGCCGTTTTACGAATTGCTGAGGCGCTGGCCTCTGCCGGCTGCTTTATAAATTACTTGACAGATATAAACAAATTCACACCGTTTGACCGATTTTGACGTAACTTGTTATACAGGTAGATCTTTATACGGGGAGAGTCATAGGCAGAAAGTAGGTGTAGCATGGCACACTGGGTAACAGCTAGTATATATATAAAAAATCACGTGTCTTTCTGTTGGTCCGTTTGTTTGTTTGTTTGTTCCTTATACAAATCCACTCCGTTTGGCCGGTTTTGACCAAACTTGGAATACTGACAGGTCTTGATACGTTAAGACTCTTAATTTAAGTCAAAAACCTGAGCCAGCTGTCTGTCTGTGGGTTTGTTTCTTGTACAAATCCACACCAAAATGACCAAACATGGGACACAGGTTGATCTTGATACGGAGAGTGTCATAGGCTAATCATTCAGGACTCACAGTTCGGAGATCACGGGTTCAAAACTGTGAACCGTACCAGCTATCAGATTTTAATATTACTTATTTGATTTCTAATTCTTTCCTAGATGCAGAAACTAGGTGTGGCATGGCAAACCTAGGTAACAGCTAGTGTATATATATATATATATATATATATATATATATATATATATATATTGTATCAAAAGTAGACGGCAATACTTAAAGGCCTGAAACTAGAACAAAAATGTAATTATATACCATCACCAAGTTTTGATCCAGACATACGCCGTTCTAAATGCTATTTAGAAAAAAAACGTGATATTTGTAAAAAGAAAAAAAAAAAAAAAAAAAAATTCTCTTGAGAAATAATTTTTCAACGTAGATTACATTTTTTTTTTTTTTAATCAACATTAAATTTCCTTTAAGGTGATGAATACTGATTGACCAAAAGTATCGTAATTAAACCGCAATAACTGTACAGAAATTCGATAATAATAAAAAAACAATCGGACATATTTCAGAGAATCACTAATCTCAAAATAGAAAATAAAAAAAAGAAATTCTGCAAGCTCCCAAACACCAAAAAATTTGTAGAATTTAATAAACTTTCCAACGGTATACTCGATATTTATTTTTTTTATTATATCATTAAATACACTTATATTTATCTTATTTTGGTTGATGAAACTTATTTATTCTTTGCTGAAATTTTATTTAAAATGGATCTCTATAACACCACTTACGTTATGATGTGGGAATTCTGTAAACGAGAAAATGCTGCTTCATTTTGTAGAATTATATGGGGAAAAGGTCATTAGTGAGCGACAAGTGCAGCGGTGGTTTGAAATATTTCGAGTGACAAACCGTAAGCTTGAAGACGAGCCTCGTAGAGGTCTAGCAACAGAGCTTGACGACCAACTCCTGCAGGCTACTGTAGAAGAAAATCCTGTATTAACAGTCGAAGAGTTAGCAGAAAAACTTGGATCGACACATTCTACAGTCCACCGACATAAACCGACGTTACTTATGGGATGATCTGATAATTTTAGAAAAGGCTTACATGAGATTAAAGAACTGAGGTTGTTGCCATAACTTGCGTTTACCTTTGCAAAAGTTCACCGAGTAAGAGTGTTATTTTTTCAGGCAGACTGACAAGTCTGTGAGGAAGTTAAACTCGGAAACTGAAAGTAGATTGTAAAAGTTTAATTCTTGCCTTTAACTTTCCCAAGCACTGGTAATACCTACTTTAAAATTCAGCACACATCCCTCTAATTTAGGCTCCGCTTTTCTTGTTTTAAAGTCAAATTTCACGAAACATTTAAATCAACAAACAAGGTCCGAATAAGGCTTTTTTTTTCGTTAGCACTTAAATTCGTTATAAACAAGCTTCGAGTTCGGCAAAAATAACCGCAAACCTATTTAACAATAAAAGCTGGCTAAAATTCTTACTTAGATTAGACTGTCTCTATCTTCATAGTATGTTTTTTGGTTAAAGACTGAGGGTTTTATAAGCTTTTGCCAGCTTAGGGGTTTTCAAATCTTATTTTATTTTTACAACATGTATACGTCTGGCCAGCTGTATCAAGTAATGAATATATATATATATATATATATATATATATATATATATATATATATATATATATATAGCTTTTCACTTCGAAAAGATATGAATACAGTAGGGTTCCGATTAACCGAGTCGAGGGGGGCCAAGGTTACCTCGGTTAATCGAAACAATCGGTTAATTGGAACCATACCAATAGGAATTGGAAATGTAGGTTGTTTTTGAATAAAAACTACTTTTATGCTAAAAAACTTATATTTAATAATTAATAATAATGCATAATGATATGTAGTAATAACACAAACCATGACATTATTTTTTTAAAAAGAAATCTTTAATTGTGGCTTGCCTAAATGAACTTTTTCTGTCGGCAGCACCTGTGTCCCTCCATTTTCTTAGAATCATGAGTTCATTTGGCGGTATATCGCTTCTGCTTTCTAAATAGAGAAGGGATCTGTCAAGCAGATTGAAACCCTCTTCATGGCTTATTTTTGGGGGAATGGTTTCCACGTCTTCTTCGACATCTTCTTCGGGATTGGACTTCATTACCTCATTAATAATTTCATCTTCCATAAGGACTGTCGCTCTGTTATGGGTATATATATATATATATATATATATATATACATATATACCCACACACACATGTACATAATACACACATACATACACATATACATATATGGGGAAAAAAACATAGAAACATAATGTACAGCTGGAACAATGTGCTATAGTAGTAGTCCTTAGATTATTAGGAGAACAGATATAAGAATAACAGGTTAGATTAGAACAGATATAAGAATAACAAGGTGGGCTTACCGATGGGAAGGTTGAGAACTATACCTCACAGATCGGCACAATAAAAACATTTTCACGGTAAAATGTAGTTGTATTAAGTAGCAGTGACCGAACCCCGACAATCCCTACCTTGCATCATCTACGGTCAACCATCTCCTCTCAAGGAATGTAGTTTCATTAAGTAGCAGTGACCGAACCCCGACAATCCCTACCTTGCATCATCTACGGTCAACCATCTCCTCTCAAGGAATGTAGTTTCATTAAGTAGCAGTGACCGAACCCCGACAATCCCTACCTTGGATCATCTACGGTCAACCATCTCCTCTCAAGGAATGTAGTTTCATTAAGTAGCAGTGACCGAACCCCGACAATCCCTACCTTGCATCATCTACGGTCAACCATCTCCTCTCAAGGAATGTAGTTTTATTAAGTAGCAGTGACCGAACCCCGACAATCCCTACCTTGCATCATCTACGGTCAACCATCTCCTCTCAAGGAATGTAGTTTCATTAAGTAGCAGTGACCGAACCCAGACAATCCCTACCTTGCATCATCTACGGTCAACCATCTCCTCTCAAGGAATGTAGTTTCATTAAGTAGCAGTGACCGAACCCCGACAATCCCTACCTTGCATCATCTACGGTCAACCATCTCCTCTCAAGGAATGTAGTTTTATTAAGTAGCAGTGACCGAACCCCGACAATCCCTACCTTGCATCATCTATGGTTAACCATCTCCTCTCAAGGAATGTAGTTTCATTAAGTAGTAGTGACCGAACCCCGACAATCCCTACCTTGCATCATCTACGGTCAACCATCTCCTCTCAAGGAATGTAGTTTCATTAAGTAGCAGTGACCGAACCCCGACAATCCCTACCTTGCATCATCTACGGTCAACCATCTCCTCTCAAGGAATGTAGTTTCATTGAGTAGCAGTGACCGAACCCCGACAATCCCTACCTTGCATCATCTACGGTCAACGATCTCCTCTCAAGGAATGTAGTTTCATTAAGTAGCAGTGACCGAACCCCAACAATCCCTACCTTGCATCATCTACGGTCAACGATCTCCTCTCAAGGAATGTAGTTTCATTAAGTAGCAGTGACCGAACCCCGACAATCCCTACCTTGCATCATCTACGGTCAACCATCTCCTCTCAAGGAATGTAGTTTCATTAAGTAGCAGTGACCGAACCCCGACAATCCCTACCTTGCATCATCTACGGTCAACCATCTCCTCTCAAGGAATGTAGTTTCATTGAGTAGCAGTGACCGAACCCCGACAATCCCTACCTTGCATCATCTACGGTCAACGATCTCCTCTCAAGGAATGTAGTTTCATTAAGTAGCAGTGACCGAACCCCGACAATCCCTACCTTGCATCATCTACGGTCAACCATCTCCTCTCAAGGAATGTAGTTTCATTAAGTAGCAGTGACCGAACCCCGACAATCCCTACCTTGCATCATCTACGGTCAACCATCTCCTCTCAAGGAATGTAGTTTCATTAAGTAGCAGTGACCGAACCCCGACAATCCCTACCTTGCATCATCTACGGTCAACCATCTCCTCTCAAGGAATAAACATGTTAATTGTTTGGGAAGTTTGGTCTGGTGTTTGTTAAAAAAATTGTTGTCTTTTAGAGAAGTTAGTATAGCGTTAATACGCAGACTAGAGAACTGCACGAGTGAGTATGGCGTCGCGTACGTACGAGTACGTATACTCGAGGGACGAGTAACTCAATTACTCTATGTATACTCGTACTCACTACAAACACCAGTACTCGCATTGTTTCGCATCGGCATCGCCGAGTAAAATAATAATTGGAATCGGCATTGCCGAGTATTGAAGGTTTAGCATCGGCATCGCCGAGTATAACAATGTTTGGTACTGGTTCGCATCGCCAGGTATAATGACGAGCATATTTTTTTTTTTTTTTTTTTTTTTTTTTTTTTTTTTTTTTTTTTTTTTTTTTTTTTTTTTTTTTTTTTTTTTTACGGCGCATCTACAACGACGAGCATATTTTTTTTTTTTTTTTTTTTTTTTTTTTTTTTTTTTTTTTTTTTTTTTTTTTTTTTTTTTTTTTTTTTTTACGGCGCATCTACTTCTAGGTCATTAGCGCCGACATCCAGGGTGCAGCGAGGAATTTTCCCAGCGAGCCTTGAGATGAGAAAATTCCTGCCGGAGGTGGGAATCGAACCCACCATCTCCCGCTTATGAATCCAGCGCGCTAGCCACTAGACTACGGGAGACCCCTCGAGCATATTATTCTGATGTTGAACATTGATAATTGGCGATGGAATTGCGAAACGACAAATTTGCTTATTTTGAAGATATTAGACAAATTCAAAACAAAGTCCACTTTATTCCTTACAACGGAATCAAACAAGAGTGACTAAACAAAAAAAATGTAAGACAGTCTTTAATAAAATCAAGAGGAATAAGTAATAATGATGATATAAGTAATAATCATTTATCTAAAGTAATATAAGAAAAAAAAAACCACATAAATAAAGACAGAAATAACCGTTAATCCTGTCCTGTCGAATGTATAAACACTTCTTGTTAACGTTTTTATTTTTTTTATTTTGTCACGCACATTCACGCGCGGCTTTTTTCTGTTGCTAATATCAGCGTCTGCAGATGTAGAGTTTTTCAGCTCTACTAATCCACATTACCGAGGTACCGACACGAAAATTTCTTAGTTCAGATCCCAAATTTCAAGAAAGTCGTCGTAAGTCGAGATAACCGTTCGAAAGATTACAACATTCTCTACAAAAAAGATTCAGATGTAATTTTTCAAGGTCGGTAGGAGAAATAAGGACTTGAAAATTCGCAGTTGTTAGTTTTGCTCTTTTGAACGGGTTTTTGTATCTGTTTATCGAACGTTTTAACTGGTTGTTGCTTATTTCAATTGCATTTAACGGTAAAACGAGTATTTGACTAAAGCAAGGTAAGAAAACGTGAAACATTGTTATATTGTTTCCAAGAGCGAACGTTGAGAAGGTGGGGAAGTCCTATTGATGCTGTCAGTTTCCTGTTGTGGCGCTTTAAATCTCTTTCCTCTTCGAGATTTTATTTTATATTTTTCAGGAAAGGATCGCACCAATAACTGCAGCCCTATTACGCTGGAACAGCAACATTGCAACCCCAACTTCTAACATACTCAGTAATTTGTTGCTAATTTGTTGCTAATTTGTTACACTATTTTCAAATTTGTCGCTCCAGCCGTTTCCGAGAAAACGTGGCTGTGCTACCGTAATATTACGCCAGCACAGCCACCCCTGTAACTTTTGATCTAATTGTCTGACGAAATTCAGATTGGTACGAGAATTTGTTGCTAATTTGTTGCTCTAGAATGACACCAATCACGAATTTGTCGCTCCAGCCGTTTCCGAGAAAACGTGGCTGTGCTAGCGTAATATTACGCCAGCACAGCCACCCCCGTAACTTTTGATCTAATTGTCTGACGAAATTCAGATTGGTACGAGAATTTGTTGCTAATTTGTTGCTCTAGAATGACACCAATCACGAATTTGTCGCTCCAGCCGTTTCCGAGAAAACGTGGCTGTGCTAGCGTAATATTACGCCAGCACAGCCACCCCTGTAACTTTTGATCTAATTGTCTGACGAAATTCAGATTGGTACGAGAATTTGTTGCTAATTTGTTGCTCTAGAATGATACCAATCACGAATTTGTCGCTCCAGCCGTTTCCGAGAAAACGTGGCTGTGCTAGCGTAATATTACGCCAGCACAGCCACCCCCGTAACTTTTGATCTAATTGTCTGACGAAATTCAGATTGGTACGAGAATTTGTTGCTAATTTGTTGCTCTAGAATGACACCAATCACGAATTTGTCGCTCCAGCCGTTTCCGAGAAAACGTGGCTGTGCTAGCGTAATATTACGCCAGCACAGCCACCCCCGTAACTTTTGATCTAATTGTCTGACGAAATTCAGATTGGTACGAGAATTTGTTGCTAATTTGTTGCTCTAGAATGACACCAATCGTGAATTTGTCGCTCCAGCCGTTTCCGAGAAAACGTGGCTGTGCTACCGTAATATTACGCCAGCACAGCCACCCCTGTAACTTTTGATCTAATTGTCTTACGAAATTCAGATTGGTACGAGAATTTGTTGCTAATTTGTTGCTCTAGAATGACACCAATCACGAATTTGTCGCTCCAGCCGTTTCCGAGAAAACGTGGCTGTGCTAGCGTAATATTACGCCAGCACAGCCACCCCCGTAACTTGTGATCTAATTGTCTGACGAAATTCAGATTGGTACGAGAATTTGTTGCTAATTTGTTGCTCTAGAATGACACCAATCACGAATTTGTCGCTCCAGCCGTTTCCGAGAAAACGTGGCTGTGCTACCGTAATATTACGCCAGCACAGCCACACCCGTAACTTTTGATCTAATTGTCTGACGAAATTCAGATTGGTACCAGAATTTGTTGCTAATTTGTTGCTCTAGAATGACACCAATCACGAATTTGTCGCTCCAGCCGTTTCCTGGAAAACGTGGCTGTGCTAGCGTAATATTACGCCAGCACAGCCACCCCCGGAACTTTTGATCTAATTGTCTGACGAAATTCAGATTGGTACGAGAATTTGTTGCTAATTTGTTGCTCTAGAATGACACCAATCACGAATTTGTCGCTCCAGCCGTTTCCGAGAAAACGTGGCTGTGCTAGCGTAATATTACTCCAGCACAAATTCGTGATTGGTGGTTAATGAACATAAACTTTTAAATAAGAAGAAAGATTTTTGTACCAAATGTTATCAAATTCGAACCATTTTCTTCTTAATAATTCAAACCCCCCCTAAAAGTACTTAAACGTTTGAATATAAAAATAAAAAACCTTTCTTAGCGAGTGTTTATACTTTAAACGGATGGCCCGTGTAAAATTTCAAATTTTTGTGTCAAGGGCGGAAACTCTTTGAGGGAAAAATTCACATTTTATTTCTCAGTTTTAGTAATTCAAGGTCTGCCATGATAGTTGAAATTAACCTCAATTAAAAATAATACTATGAAATAGATACAGTATAGTAACAGCTGTTCTGTTATCGTCCTAGCAATGCATGCTACCTAGGCTTGCCTGCTCTAACCAACTCAAACTTTAAACCCCTCTAAAAATACTTAAAAATTCGAATATCAAAAAATTCTTTCTTAGCGAGCACCTACGTTCTATAGGGAGTGTCCTGCAAAATTTCAAAATTTTCTGTCGTGTGGTTTGGGCTAGGGGATGATAGGTCAGTAAGTGAGTGAGTGAGTGAGTGGTATTTGACAAATATATAGTAGATTTTTCAAAAATACCTATCTCTACACTCATCTTCTCCATCATTTTCACACATTTACTTAAAATGCCTCTTCATTATTTCTTGATTCTCTTAATATAAAATGTCAAACGGCGGTCGAAAGAAGACATTATATTTTAAATTTTTGTTACGTAAGTAGAGTGTTGAGAACACCCTAAGTCAGGCCCAGGAAATAAACAAATAATGTTTTTTTTTCTGCGAATGCAACCTCAATGTGAAGAGAACTACTCTTTATGAAGGTACCAAAGCGATGAAATGGATTGTAAATTTTTAAATTCAAAATATAGTGCTAATTAAGTCATGGGGTGCTTAAAACTCCCCACATCTCTACTTAAAGGTTAATATTATGTTTTGGTATTTTGAGAAAAATTAAAACACCGACGCAATGGCATACCGGAGAACGGGAGATTATAAGAATCAGCCTTCACAGGAATCTGACAGTACCTAGTAGCTACAGGAAATTCACCGCTTCCTCCCTCATTCTTAACTCTCTTAACTCGTCCACGTGATGTTATGTTTACATACCTGGTAACAACAACTCTAGCAGGCTCCCTTTATAAAATACTCTTTTTAGCGCGGTTACTCCCTATCTCCATAGGGAGAACCCGCTTATGAGGTTGACCTCATGACGCAATCCGGAAGTGCCGACTAGAAACTTTCACGTTTCAGACCCTATAGATTACGAAAATATAGGTGGCTAAAATTTGTATGTATATATATATATATATATATATATATGCTTGTCTGTTCGCGCTCCTGACGGCTCAAAAATGGTCCGATTTTGATGAAATTTGGCACAAAGATCTGTCTTCTAATTTGAAAGGTCAAGTTCGTTAACCAGCAGAATCCGCCTACTTGAAGATAGTGTTTGGGGCGAAATTCGCGCAAAAAAATCGTAACGCTTACGTTTTTGAGTTTATATGCTTGCAGGTACTTGTTTTATAGGTTTGTTAACATAAGAAAACGAATGAACCCATTTTTAAGGTGATATATGTAACCCTTTCTGAGAAAAGTGGAATCAATGTTTTTGTAGGTCATTATTTTTTTGTGAGTACTTAGAATCGCGGGATTCAATTGAAATATTTTCTACATCTTGGAAATTAATCCCAACTAAGATGATTAAATTTTGGTTACATTTGGAGTTAAGGAAGTATGCGAAAAAAAATATTTTATTAATAGACGTGAAAAATTTTCGGATCTCCATACATTTTTCGTAAATATCTCGATACCGGTTGGGAAATCGTGGTAAGTGGAAAGTGACCATTCGAATGCTTACTAAATTCTCTACAAAAAATGTTTTGAAGACATTTGCGATGGGACGGTTATATTTGGAGACATAAGTGCTTAAAACATAGGTAATTTCGTTCATTTGAACGAATCTTTTTGTGTGTTTCCTACAGTTTTTTTTCACTGCTCGTTATTTTTGTGATTGCTTATAGTAGTCAAATGTATTAGTCAATAAAACAGGATACGTATATATAGAAACAATGTTTTGTTTCAATTCGAAGGTGAGGAGCTAGGAGGCTTAGGGTGGAGGGCATTCCCAGTACAGGTATCGCCCAGTGTATCCTCGTCATCTGTAAGTCCCTTTCTAGAGTCATAAAGATAAGCCTCCAAACAACTTTAGGAATGTAGGATTTCTAACTTTTGCCAGTATCAGAACAGCCGCTGTTTACATACCACAGTGGTACTGACTTACCGGTTTATACTAGTTGCACTCGTAAGATACACACAAGATAAGAACGGAACCGCGCTAAGATGATGCAGTTCCTGCGAGTCGGAAAAAAAATATTTTATTTATAGACGTGAAAAATTTTCGGATCTCCATACATTTTTCGTAAATATCTCGATACCGGTTGGGAAATCGTGGTAAGTGGAAAGTGACCATTCGAATGCTTACTAAATTCTCTACAAAAAATGTTCTGAAGCAATATTCGATGGGACAACGTCAATGAGAGATATAAGCGCTTAAAACTTAAAAAGTGTTTGTTTTGTTGTTTTGAAATGGGTTTTCTCTTTCTTTATCTCACTTTTTAATTGGTTGTTTCTAGTTTTAAATTGCATTTATCAGTAAAATTAGTATTGTAGTAAAATAAGCTAACAAACGGTGAAAGGTATTGGTAATAAGTTTGGAGTGGCTGTGGTAATCATGATGGCAGTGGCTGTCAGTTTCCTGTGATTTGTGATGCTAATCTATTCCATTTCTTCAAGATGTACTTAACCGCGCTAAGATGACGCAGTTCCTGCGAGTTGGACTTTTTCATGTTCTTAAAGGCCCATATACAAAAATACAACGAAAGCCTGAACAAATGAACAGTTGTCCCGCCGGGACGAAGTCATCCTATCCAGGATTCGTATTGGACACACCTTACTTACCCACACCTACCTACAAGTTTATTTCTTGATATGTTCTTATATACATATATATCACATTTGAAGTTGACGACTGACATTTAAAGAGTTTTTCGCCTCTGTTGCAGAACTCTATAAATTAAATAAATAAAAAAAAGAAATAAAGGCCCATAAATGTTGTTAAAGGCTAATGTACATTAAATGTTCTTAAAGGCTAATGTACATTAAATGTTCTTAAAGGCTAATGTACATTAAATGTTCTTAAAGGCTAATGTACATTAAATGTTCTTAAAGGCTAATGCACATTAAATGTCCACAATTATCTCATTCAAACCGTAGTATCAATTCAAACAATAATAATATAAACTTCTGGTTAGTGACAACGTTTCGAAAATCACTTCTCTTCGAAAATAAATCCTCCAGACTGCCGAATCACACAAATGTTGTTTTATTTAATCAAATTTCCAAAGGAATACTCAAAACGGAGATTATCTCTCAATTTCATAATGTAATTGAAATTCTAGAATAAAAAAAAAAACAGCAAATAAATAAGAGTAATTTGTGTTTTTTTTGTGATATCATCAAAATTAAATGAAAATTATTCTTGATATTAATTCTTGCATAAAAGTTAATTACAGAACAAATAGATCGAAAATTATGAACGTTTTTACAAAAGGCTTCCTTGCAAAACACACTGACGACACCTAGTCACACAGGTGATGTGATGATGTGCCAACTAGAAAATTTTGCGTTTCAGATCCCCTAGAGATCGAAAATAATGGTGGTTCAAATTATATATATATATATATATATATATATATATATACAGGGTGTTCAAAACTCGATTGACACCCCCCTTTTTTCCACAATTTTTGATATTTAAAAGCGAAACTTGGTGGGTCTTAACATGGTCGAATGTACATTCATTGGACCCAATGCACGACCCCTCAACTTTTATTATTTAGGAAATTCCTCGCTGCACCCTGGATGTCGGCACTAATGGCCTAGATGTCAAGACGCCGTAAAAAATAAATAAATCGTCCAACACAAAAATAATTGCTACGAAATTCTAATGATTAGGTGAGTTCTATTGCTTAAAATTTATTATTTTAATGCCTTTATAAAGTAATTGATTTGATTTTTAGGTGGAGCAAAAAGTTTAGAAAACGTTTATTAAGTTTTACGGAAGCGTAGACCACGTTGATCATAAACTTTTCTGAAAACTTCAAAAACAAAAGTGTGTTTTGCCCCATTCCTATTTAGGTTTTAGGCATTTAAAGGTACTTTTTGGAAAGAAAATTTAATCCTCTACAACGATTATACCAATTACTTTTTCCATTACGGACATACTTTCTGCGTTATTGGCAGAAAAGTGACAAAAAACAAGGGTTTTAACGGTTTTTGGCAATTTGTTACTCATTGGTGCGCTTTAGCGAAAACATGACCGATATAAAATCGACCTAAAATTCAATTCTCTACAATAATCCGTCATAAAAATAACCCCCTTCCATTGAAGATTCCAGAGTTAGGGTTGCTGGAGAAGACCTGGAGAAAGTTGAGGGGTCGTGCATTGGGTCCAATGAATGTACATTCGACCACGTTTATACCCACCAAGTTTCGCTTTTAAATATCAAAAATTGTGGAAAAAAGGGGGGTGTCAATCGAGTTTTGAACACCCTGTATATATATATATATATATATACTGGGTTCCCGTAAATGTCTAGTCAAATTGTGAGGGGTGATAGAGGACCCTTGGGGGAACAAAAAATGTTCTATAACGATTTCCCGAATTCTCACCTATAAGGGAGAAATCGTCGTTTTATTGTTTTTTCGAGACAAACGTGGTTTTTGGAAAAATAATCGTTGTAGCTCCGTCCCAGGTGGTTCTACTAGAAAGGGAGTGAAACCAATCGAAAGGTGAGTAAATTTACTATAAGACTAGTTGGGAGTAAACGTAAAAATGATTGAATGTAAGTATGTATATCTTACCAAAAGAAAGATATTGTAAATTCTAAAACAGTAAATAAATAAAATACACATTTATTTTGAATTTATTAATCCAGGTACCTAATACTGGGTCCAGGAGGTGGCCATTAAGGAACCCCAACTATACATTAACCTCAAAATTATTATTTTTACCTAGCATTTGAAAACATTTGTACTGGACTATGTACATCTTATTTATGAGGGATAGAATTTTTAATTACCACAACAAAAACGTATGGGCTCACGAGAATCCCTGTGAGTTTCATAAGCGTAGCAATCAGTATCAATTCAAGGTAAAGCATTTGTTTTCTAAATATAAATACCTGTAAAAGTGTGTTCAAATGCGTGCGTGATCTAGGTAAAAATAATAATTTTTGAGGTTAATGTATAGTTGGGGATCCGTAATGGCCGCCTCCTGGACCCAGTATTAGGTACCTGAATTAATAAAATCAAAATAAATTTGTATTTTATTTACTGTTTCAGGCATTTTTTTTATGTTCGTGGAAGTAATTTTCTTTTCACAGATCCATGTTTTTTTTTTAAACTTTTGTTTTAAAACCGTTCAAATACTTCAATAAAGGGTTGTGATACATGAATGGAAAGATAATTAAATGGGGAAGTTTTTCTGAAACCCGGAAATCTCTAATTCTGCCCATTGAGGAGTAACGCTGGAAAGAAATATCAAGAAAATGTCAGGAAATTTAGAATAGCTTTCTTTTGGTAAGATATACATACTTACATTCAATCATTTATACGTTTACTTCCAACTAGTCTTATAGTAAATTTACTCAGCTTTCGATTGGTTTCACTCCCTTTCTAGTAGAACCACCTGGGACGGAGCTACAACGATTATTTTTCCAAAAACCACGTTTGTCTCAAAAAAACAATAAAACGACGATTTCTCCCTTATAGGTGAGAATTCGGGAAATCGTTATAGAACATTTTTTGTTCCCCCAAGGGTCCTCTATCACCCCTCACAATTTGACTAGACATTTACGGGACACCCTATATATATATATTTTAACGGGGGTCATTTTCGGAGTCTATTAGGTAAGATCGATAAAGATTTAAAAATATTTTTAAGTATTAGGAATGATATCGAAGTTGGTATCATGGGCGTATAGGAATAGAAAATCATTTCGGGAGGGGCGGGTAACATTTGGGGGGGGGGGGGGGGGGTGAGGCCTTTTCCAGGGTATGGAATACTAACAATTTAGAACTTGGAATAGTTTTAACCAACTAAAACGTTATAACACCAAGGTTCAAGTATTTTGTATAAACCAAGTGGTCTTAGTTAATTTATTTTTGAGGGTTTATGCCACATTATTACCAACACAAAATTTCGTGGGAGGGGCGTCTGCAGACCTCTCAGGCCCCCCTTCCTATGCCCATGGATGTTACTAGGAAGGATATAAGAGGTGGAATTAGGAAGGGATTTAGAAGGAGGCATTAGGAAGGTCATCAGAGGTGGTATTAGGAAGGATATAAAAGGTAGTATAAGGGAAGAATAAATAATAAATAACTATGACATTGTTTAGTAATTTCATAAATAATGTATTTTACTGATTTAAGGATAAAGTTTTATTCTATTATCACAAAATATTTTGGATAAGAATTATTAATTTTTTTTTTTTAAATTTTACGTTCAAACAACAGTAATTCATTTAGCAAAAACAAAATATTTTAAAACTAATTTTTAATGTAATTTTTTTTTTTTAAGTTCTATTCTTAACATTATTTTTTAATACAATGCAATAGCACTAACACAATATATAAATACTCAAAATAATTTAAAATCATGTAATCTAATATTATATGTATATGTACATATGTATTTAAGTAAATAATAAAAACAAGCTTATATTAAGCATAATTTAATGTTAGTATGTAAACATATAGGCAATAAGGTAATATAATGCGATGTAATAATATATACATAAAAAAGAAGGTAATATAATGCAATGTAATAATATATACATAAAGAATAAGGTAATATAATGCAATGTAATAATATATACATAATATACATATATAGGCAATAAGCTCATATAATGTTCTGTAATAACTATATAAAATATAAGGTGTACTTCGGCATAATGCACAACATAACAAATAAATAAACTAAAGAAATAAATAAATAATAAATAAAGAAACAACAAAATACCTAAATCGATCTACTGCCTCTCTCAGAGTCTTCTTCTTGGATTTGACATCCTCAATCACATTCTTCAAAGCCTCTTTGGAATAAATACTGTATTCCTTTAAGCCAAGAGGACGCGGGTATAATTGATGCATGTCCGAACTCACCCCACGGGGCAGGGAAAATTTCGGGGGGGGGGGGGGGCTGAGACCATTTCCAGGGTATGGAATACTAAAAATTTATAGATTGGAATAGTTTTAGGCAACTAAAACGTTATTTTTATTTATTTTTTTTTTTGTGCATCTACGGTGAGTGGTCATTTGCACCTTAAAACATTATTACACGTAAAATAAAATATGTATTATGAACTAAGTGATCTTATTTAATATATTTTTAAGGGTTTAATGACAAGTTTTTATCAAGGACCGAAATCAAAATTAAATGTTTCCTAAAAATGATTTAATTAAAAAAATGAAAATTACTTCATAATTTATATTTTTAAAATTAATAATTAACTGTTAGAAATAATTTTTATTTTTAAGTTCTTAAAATAAAAATTATTGGAAAATTGTTTTAAAAAAATAATGAAATATATCAATTACGATGGAATTTTTATTTTGAATTCACAATAATAAAAATTAAAGGTAAAGTGAAACTCATTTATTAAATATCTCTTATCCTCGGAATAAATCAATAAATACTTGATTTGAAACCTTTTGATTAATAGAAGTTATTTCCTTATGTCAGTGAATCAAAGTTCCTCTAAATCCAATTGATTTGTATGAGTATATATTGTATATTATAGACTTCGTTTTTGTGCATTACTTTCTATTTATTATAGCATTAATTTTTTTTTATTATTTAAAATAATGTTTAAAGTTAAAGTAAAAAAAAAAATGTTATTGAAAATTGTTATAAAAAAATGTCGAAATAACATTATTCAAATAATTTTTATTTTTAAGGTTTTGAAATAAAAATTATTAAACTTTTTTTTTAAAATATTAAAATATAATATATTTTATATCTAATTGATATTATCAATTACGATGGAATTTCTATTTTTATTTCCTAATAATAAAAATTAAAGGTTAAGTGAAACTCATTTGAAATAAAAATAGTTATTTTCGGTCTCTGGTTATTACCATGAAATCAAAATTCCGGGAGGGGCTGCAGCCCCTAAGCCCCCCCCCCTTATATACGCCAATATAAACAATAAGAAAAATTAGGGTTTAATTACATACACAGACGTTTCATCATCTACGAAAATCATGGGAATTACAACTCACCTTAAAATATTCGTTACTCACTTCAAAGTGTTCTCAGGGCGATTTCGGCTTAAATATATAGGAAAAATGGAATATCGGTCGTATTTGTTGAACCAATTATGACCTTAATGAAAAAACTTGCTCAAGGTCACGTGATTTCCTGCGCTATGCGTCCGAACTCGTGGCGTAATATTATGCTTGCACAGCCACGTTTTCTCGGAAACGGCTGGAGCGAAAAATTCGTGATTGGTGTCATTCTAGAGCAACAAATTAGCAACAAATTCTCGTACCAATCTGAATTTCGTCAGACAATTAGATCAAAAGTTACGGGGGTGGCTGTGCTGGCGTAATATTACGCTAGCACAGCCACGTTTTCTCGGAAACGGCTGGAGCGACAAATTCGTGATTGGTGTCATTCTAGAGCAACAAATTAGCAACAAATTCTCGTACCAATCTGAATTTCGTCAGACAATTAGATCAAAAGTTACAGGGGTGGCTGTGCTGGCGTAATATTACGCTAGCACAGCCACGTTTTCTCGGAAACGGCTGGAGCGACAAATTCGTGATTGGTGTCATTCTAGAGCAACAAATTAGCAACAAATTCTCGTACCAATCTGAATTTCGTCAGACAATTAGATCAAAAGTTACAGGGGTGGCTGTGCTGGCGTAATATTACGCTAGCACAGCCACGTTTTCTCGGAAACGGCTGGAGCGACAAATTCGTGATTAGTGTCATTCTAGAGCAACAAATTAGCAACAAATTCTCGTACCAATCTGAATTTCGTCAGACAATTAGATCAAAAGTTACAGGGGTGGCTGTGCTGGCGTAATATTACGCTAGCACAGCCACGTTTTCTCGGAAACGGCTGGAGCGACAAATTCGTGATTGGTGTCATTCTAGAGCAACAAATTAGCAACAAATTCTCGTACCAATCTGAATTTCGTCAGACAATTAGATCAAAAGTTACAGGGGTGGCTGTGCTGGCGTAATATTACGCTAGCACAGCCACGTTTTCTCGGAAACGGCTGGAGCGACAAATTCGTGATTAGTGTCATTCTAGAGCAACAAATTAGCAACAAATTCTCGTACCAATCTGAATTTCGTCAGACAATTAGATCAAAAGTTACAGGGGTGGCTGTGCTGGCGTAATATTACGCTAGCACAGCCACGTTTTCTCGGAAACGGCTGGAGCGACAAATTCGTGATTGGTGTCATTCTAGAGCAACAAATTAGCAACAAATTCTCGTACCAATCTGAATTTCGTCAGACAATTAGATCAAAAGTTACAGGGGTGGCTGTGCTGGCGTAATATTACGCTAGCACAGCCACGTTTTCTCGGAAACGGCTGGAGCGACAAATTCGTGATTAGTGTCATTCTAGAGCAACAAATTAGCAACAAATTCTCGTACCAATCTGAATTTCGTCAGAC
The DNA here is from genome assembly GCA_946811695.1 of Gonocerus acuteangulatus. Lineage (NCBI taxonomy): Eukaryota > Metazoa > Arthropoda > Insecta > Hemiptera > Coreidae > Gonocerus > Gonocerus acuteangulatus. The sequence continues at coordinate 72,900,455 of OX328130.1, read as the reverse complement.
AATTAGATCAAAAGTTACAGGGGTGGCTGTGCTGGCGTAATATTACGCTAGCACAGCCACGTTTTCTCGGAAACGGCTGGAGCGACAAATTCGTGATTGGTGTCATTCTAGAGCAACAAATTAGCAACAAATTCTCGTACCAATCTGAATTTCGTCAGACAATTAGATCAAAAGTTACAGGGGTGGCTGTGCTGGCGTAATATTACGCTAGCACAGCCACGTTTTCTCGGAAACGGCTGGAGCGACAAATTCGTGATTAGTGTCATTCTAGAGCAACAAATTAGCAACAAATTCTCGTACCAATCTGAATTTCGTCAGACAATTAGATCAAAAGTTACAGGGGTGGCTGTGCTGGCGTAATATTACGCTAGCACAGCCACGTTTTCTCGGAAACGGCTGGAGCGACAAATTCGTGATTGGTGTCATTCTAGAGCAACAAATTAGCAACAAATTCTCGTAACAATCTGAATTTCGTCAGACAATTAGATCAAAAGTTACGGGGGTGGCTGTGCTGGCGTAATATTACGCTAGCACAGCCACGTTTTCTCGGAAACGGCTGGAGCGACAAATTCGTGATTGGTGTCATTCTAGAGCAACAAATTAGCAACAAATTCTCGTACCAATCTGAATTTCGTCAGACAATTAGATCAAAAGTTACAGGGGTGGCTGTGCTGGCGTAATATTACGCTAGCACAGCCACGTTTTCTCGGAAACGGCTGGAGCGACAAATTTGAAAATAGTGTAACAAATTAGCAACAAATTAGCAACAAATTACTGAATATGTTAGAAGTTGGGGTTGAAATGTTGCTGTTCCAGCGTAATAGGGCTAATAACTGCTACTATTCCTTTACTAATAGCACCAGAGATATGAACAGAACCGCGCTAAGATGACGCAGTTCCTGAGAGTCTGACTTTTGTTGCTTATCTTGTCTTCTGTATCGACATGTCGAGAAGTCTACGATTATTTACGATGCCTACGATGCAGTACTCACGAATATTACTCGTAATCGTTATGAATAGTAAGCGGCGATGCCAAATCGAAACGATGCCGAGTATGTACTCGCATCGTCTATTTTATTCTCGGCGATTATTTATCCGATTACTTTTTACGTATCCGTGCAGTTCTCTAATCCGTGCAGACTTCTATCACGGACTACTTCGTTCATGTTTGTAATATTTAAACTTGCCTTGTTAAAAAAGTTCATACGTAAAATTTCCTTAAACGTAACTGTGACAACTCAAGATATCATATTCTAAATAATTGTCAAGTAAATAATATGGAAAACCTTTTTCCTTCCGTTCCCCGAAAACCGTCGCTGAAAATATTTTTTACTCTTTTACACCGTCATTAGGAACGCTAAAATTATTCATATTTTTCTCCTTATTCCAGTTGTAAAAATATTTACGGAGAAAGCAAAAGAAACTTCTCGGTAAATCCTAGCTGTAAGTTGGACACCCTATTTGCTACGGGGATGAGATTAAACTTACAACTTCAATAATTAAAATCTTCTTTAAATTCGCCATCTTATTTTGGTAAATGTCACCGTAACTAGAGAAGTAAAACTTGAAATGAGAATTTTGTAAAAAGCTAAAGGAAGTGAAGACCCGGAATAAGACAGGAGAAATTTTCTCGAGATGTATTAAGCCCGTTTTCAAGTATAATCCAACTTCACCCTTTTTAATCTTGATGATTTATGGGTTCCGCAAATTCTACAGCTCTTATTTATTTTTCATTTTTTGCTTATTTAAGTTTTCTTATTCGAAACCAATTTGGTATTATTTATGAAAATAAGCGGACAATAAGTACATACACATTTAGAATGGTTTAAAAACATTTTCCATTTATCACCATTAAAAAAAAAATTATTATAAGACGGTGACCCTATTCATCTTTATGTAATTCATATGGTATTTTTAGCGCGGTTCCTCTCTCCATCCATAAGGAGGAAACCGCTTATGGGGATGATCCGCAATCCGTAAGTGCGGAAATGCATAGCAATTATGCCATTAACATATGTGCTACTGATTTCCTAGGTTACATAACATTAGCACATACGTTAATTGCATAATTGCTACGCGTTTCCGTTCGCTCAAGGTTATATCGAAACACTAGTCAATCCAACTCGAAAAAACAGGCAACTATATTAGTTGACTGTTTTTTTTTTGTTTTTTTTTTTTTTGGTGGAAAACGGGCCGATGTGCAATTCAACATTGCTTCAAAAGAGTACTTTTTCATTCGTTGGTAAATCCCAAATACTCATTTCTCTGCCCCAGGTATCGCCCATAGGAATGAACCAATCCAATATAAACGCTTCATTTGAGTTCTCATTTTATGATCCGGATCCCACTTTTCGAGATCGGTGCAACTAGTACGTAAGTACCATATACATATATATATATATATATATATATATATATATATATATATATATATATATATATATGGAGGACTGTTCATTCAGAAAATATTTCGGATTTAATGAGTTAGGTTAGAATGTTGTTTACAATCCATTTAGCTTCGAAAATTGCCGAACAAAAGGGAGAGTGATAAAGAAAAATGCCCTCGGAGATTTCTGCATGCCCATCCGAACTCAAGCATAAGGTAAGGACACAAAAAGTTTTGCCAAGAATAGAACTGTTGATTACTGTTGACATTTTCTGATTTTTTTCTTTCTTTTTCTTTTGTTGAATGAAAAAATTCATGAGGAAGAAAATGTAAAACTCTTAAATGAAGTAGACATAGAAGAATTATTTATGCAGGAAATATGCGAGTGTTAAGTCTCCCAGGGAGAAGACCGAATGTGCTAGTCAGAATTGAAACAATGTCATTATAGAAACCGTGGTAATGGTGGTGGGGGTAAAAACTGGAGGGGTGGGGGTGGAAATGAGAGGAGTGGGGATAGATAAAGGAGGAGTGGGGGTAGAAATGAGAGGAGTGGGGGTAGAAATGAGAGGAGTGGGGGTAGATACAGGAGGAGTGGGGTAGAAATGAGAGAAGTGGGGGTAGATACAGGAGGAGTGGGGGTAGATACAGGAGGAGTGGGGGTAGAAATGAGAGGAGTGGGGTAGAAATGAAAGGAGTGGGGGGTAGAAATGAGAGGAGTGGGGGTAGATACAGGAGGAGTGGGGGTAGATACAGGAGGAGTGGGGGTAGAAATGAGAGGAGGGGGGGTAGATACAGGAGGAGGGGGTAGAAATGAGAGGAGTGGGGGTAGATACAGGAGGAGTGGGGGTAGAAATGAGAGGAGTGGGGGTAGATACAGGAGGAGGGGGGATAGAAATGAGAGGAGCGGGGGTAGGTACAGGAGGAGTGGGGGTAGAAATGAGAGGAGTGGGGTAGAAATGAGACGAGTGGGGGTAGATACAGGAGGAGTGGAGGTAGAAATGAGAGGAGTGGGGGTAGATACGGGAGGAGTGGAGGTAGATATGAGAGGAGTGGGGGTAGAAATGAGAGGAGTGGGGGTAGATACAGGAGGAGTGGGGGTAGAAATGAGGGGAGCGGGGGTAGATGCGGAGAAGTGGTGGTAGAAATGGGAGGAGTGGGGGTAGTTTTACGTGGTAGAGTGGGGGTAGAGATGGACGGTAGAGACTGGCCCATTAGTTGATTACAGTGTTTTATCAAGGGTCTCCAGCCACCAAAGAGTTTATCCCTTATCTCTCCCTCTCTCTTTCTCCTTATCACTCAATATCACTCTCTCTCTCGCTATCACTCTCTGTTCCCCCCTCCCTCCTCTACCACGTACTCGCCCTTAACTTATTGACCCTTCATTCAGTGATTAAAGCTTGATTAAACACCGGACCCGCAATTGCTTAAAAGGCTCAATCATGTGGACGACTTTAGTTTTGGTGTTTTCGGAAACTCACTTATCGCACTTAAATATATTGGACTGGTACAAAAATAATTCCACTTTGTTCCAGATGGCGAACAACTGTTGACTGGTGAAGCGCTTAAATCTATATAACCGACCTATTGTCTGTTTCCTTGTAGAAACCTTAGTAGAGAATCGTTGCCCTTAAGAAGACCACAGTTCCCAGAGATATTCCACGGTTTGTATGATCTCAGAGACCATTCAATGGGAAGAGATTTTACTAGGCTATCTCACACGCTGGAGCGTATAGTCAGGTGGTGTTGTATTTAATTAAATTATTTTCATAACCAGAGGTTTGTAAATGTCTGTTATATGCCTGGAAGCCTCTGGTTATTCAGCAGATGTCTTGAAATGCGAGTGTATAGTTTAGTGTCCTGCAAGTAAGAAAGTATTGTGTTTATGTACTGGCTGCTGTCCCTCAACAATTTGTAAATGTCATGTGGGATATTTAGGTTTTGTAGTCTTCTGCATTCCGTAAGTAGGTGTTTTACAGTAAAGTCTGTATTGCATAGATCAAAAATTGGTTGGTCAAGTCTTGTCATGAGGTATTCGTGTGTTAGTCTAGTGTGGCCAATTCGTAGTCTAGCAAGTACAATTTCTTCTCGTCTGTTGTCTCGGTAGCTGGATGTCGAGTCCAACTGTCTCGCCAATGATTTAAAATATTTTGTTTGATTGTATTGGTCAAGTCCTCGTGTGTGATTGATAGGTTGAGCTCAGGTTGTCTTGTAGCAAATTTTGCTTGTGAATCCGCTAGGGAGCTTCTTGCTTGAAACCTTCATGCCCTGGCAGCCAGTATATGGTGATGTATTTGTTATGGGATTGAATAGTTTTAATGAGTATTCATTTTTAAATAGCTTTTATTTATTAAATAGATTTATACGTAAAAATACGTAAAATTAGTCCAAAGCCGCTTTCGGTTTTAAATTATTTAGACTAAGAACCAATTGGGGTCTCCCGTGGTCTAATGGTTAGCGCCTTGGATTCATAAGCGGGAGATGGTGGGTTCGATCCCCACCTCCGGCAGGAATTTTCTCATCTCAGGGCTCGTTGGGAAAATTCCTCGCTGTACCCTGGATGTCGGCGCTAATGACCTAGAAGTAGATGCACCGTAAAAAAAAAAAAAAAAAAAAAAAAAAAAAAAAAAAAAAAAAAAAAAAAAAAAAAAAAAAAAAAAAAAAAAAAAAAAAACTAAGAACCAATTGAAATCCCATAACCAAACTTCCTATTCCTATATAAATAAGTAATGATATTACCTATTACATAAAAATTTTTTGAAAATTTAAAAAAATGTGATTTTAAAAATATTAGAAGTCAGCTTTTTTTTTTATTTTGAAAAAAATTATGTAGCCATAACGTATCATGAGTTGCATGCCATTTGCAAGGGCATATAAAGAGCTAAAATGTGACGCCTTCTAAATGTTTCTAATGGAAATAGGACTTATGCAGTTTAATAAGTCCTTATAAATAGGACTTTTTGCACAGCGATATTTTGACCCCTGTTTGAAAACTTTACATAACCGTATTCTTGAAACACTTTTACATAAAAGTTTGAAATTTGGTATTTTCTTTCTTCACAGCCCCTACTTTGGGTGTACCAAATTTCATTAATATATGTGAAAGGATGAGGTATATTAGATGACTTGATTGGGCGTGGAATGACCAGATAGTGTTAATGAAATGGCTTCTTCAATAGTTCTTGTATTTCAAAAAGTAATTTTAGTTGTTCCTTTATTTTACATTCCGTGAGTAGTTTAGTGTTAGTGAAACGTTGGAGTGTCTGCATGAGAGAAGTTCTTTCTTTGTTATTGGATATGAGTGAGTTAGGGAAGTGTGTCAATTTAACTCTATTCATAGATACTATATATATATATATATATATATATATATATATATATATATATATATGTGTGTGTGTGTGTGTGTGTGTGTGTGTGTGTGTGTAGATAAGGAGGCAGTTATATATGGGTTAGTTTATGCTCAAAAATGTGGTATGAACTAACCAACAGCTCCTGTGAACTATTGCGAATTTACATTCTGTGAGAAGAAGGCTGTGTAGGTGAGATCTTTTAGAGCGGAGTTTGGGAGAGGGGGTGCAAAAAGAAACTGTAGAACCCTAGGGTTTTATAGGCACTTTCAATACTCTCGAACCCTCGGGGCTCATATTCTATGCAGGGATTCCCAGAGGTTCTAAAGGATATCCGTTGGATTCTTATTCACAACTCCTTCCTTATCATATTTTATGGCGGTTTTTTTGGTTGGAGTTCTTACAATAGGGAAACAGAAACACTTAAATAATATAAGATACTATTTATTAAAAGTAAAAGGGAGACCTTATAGGTTTAAGGTTACAGAACTATTGACAATAAGTTGTGTAGGGGTCTCCCGTGGTCTAGTGGCTAGCGCGCTAGATTCATAAGCGGGAGATGGTGGGTTCGATCCCGGCGCCAGAAATTTTCTCATCTCAGGGCTCGCTGAGAAAATTCCTGGCTGCACCCTGGACGTCGGCGCTAATGGCCAAGATGGCCAAAAAAAAAAAAAAAAAAAAAAATCAATATTTTTCTATTGTCTATGTCATAAGTTTTCTATTGTCTATGTCATAAGTTTTAACTTTTTTTAACCGCTACATTCAATAAACGGGCGTCTTAATTTTAACCGCTTGAAAGGCATTTTTTTTTTCATTTTTTTTTTTTTAAATGAAAGCTAATAAAATTTAGAACAACTTTGTCTAGTCAGATTTATGTTTTTTGTTTCCCCTGTTTATTAAATTACTCGTAAATAATTCACAAAATTTTACAATTCAACATAAAATAATATTTCATTTTTTATCTAACTTAATATCAGAGCTGATATCGTTGATATCAAACATTAAAATCATGATTAGACTCGAAATGTATTTTCAAATCGTTGAAAAATCACAATTACAATTAGTCTGATTGCTGAATTTACGATAATCTGATTTTTTTCAAGCCTAATCAGGGTTTGAATATTTAATTTCAACGATACCAGTGCTGATATTAGGTTAGATAGTAAATTAAATATTATATTATATAAAAAAAAATTCGTGAATTACAGTAGGGTTCCGATTAACGGAGGTCCGGTCAACCGAAGTTCCGATCAACCGAGGTGTCAAGCCTGAGGGGGGGGGGGGGGCGAAACAAAATCGATGTTTTTTCATGAAAATGTCACATCAATAATCCAGCCCATGGACCAAGGACGATCGGCCTTCAAACAATACTACAAAAAGAAGCTACTGTCTATTAACAGAAGAGGAAGGATTAATTCAAAAAATAAAGAAAATATATATTAATGATGTGATTTATATGGCTGCTGATTCTTGGCATTCTGTAACAAAAAGTCCGTCACGCAGGAGCTGCATAACTAAGCACTTTCCTCAGAATTTGGGTAGTGTAGACTGCTTTCCAGAACAATTTGCTTAAAATATCCTACATAAATAAAATAAAAACATGAATAGTTCTTTTTTAATTTTGTAATGAGTAACTGATAAATTATTAATTTGCTTCCAGAGTTATGTTTACACATGGTACCTACTGCACTACGTAATAAATACAAAAAAACTCATATTATCGTATTTTGATCTAACGCAGGAACCGGATACAGTCCCTCTAGCGCTCCTTGCGGCGCCTTTGTGAACCTATGTCTGGCTGCCTTTTCTATTGAAATATATTACAAAGTAAACTCCCCGATTCATCTCATTTTTACAACACTTCTTTCTCATGAGTTACCCACGACGTATACCGCGTTTCGTTACAATAAAGCAGAAATTACGACCAGTATGAGTATATTAGTAATTTGGGTCCGGAGTAAACCCCCCCTCCTAAAGAACCGATTTAGCTTATTTTTACAACACATATTTACCTGTAGATTACCACTACGAATAAAGAGTTTCGTCGAAATTTACCAAAAATCACGGTTGGTAGTGGCGAATTGGTATTGTCGGTCCGGAGTAAACCCCCCCCCCCCTCCTTATGAACCGATTTAGTTCATTTTTATATCTCACTTTTCTCTCTATATTACTACTACGAATACCAAGTTTCGTTGAAATATAACAAATATTACGGCTGAAATGGTCAAATTAGTGTTTTGGGCTCGGGGTAAACCCCCCCTTCCGGTGGACCGATTTTGGTGGTTAACGAACTCGTTCAATCGTTTGCTAATTGAATGCTATATACCAAGTTTCGTGACGAAAAAACAAAAACTCTGGCCGCTATCGTGTTAACAGACACACATATATATGTGTATATATATATATATATATATATATATATATATATATAAATTTTAACGGGGGTCATTTTCGGTGCCTACTAGGTAGGATCGATAAAGATTTGAAGAAATTTTTCAAAAATTCCGTCATGAGTCCAACCTCAATAGCTACTTTCCTTCGGAGGAAAGTGCTAAAAGCACAGGAAATAAAACCTGTGTCCTCAAATTATCCATGATAGCCAGACAATTTACGAACTCTACGAAAAGACCTCAACTCCCCGGATATAATGGATTCCGAAGTTATAGATTGGTTAAACGACGACGCAATAAACAGAGCGACAGTCCTTACGGAAGATGAAATTATTAATGAGGTAATGAAGTCCAATCCCGAAGACTTCATTCATCGACTCGGTTAATCGGAACCCTACTGTATTTACAAATCATTTAATAAATAAGGGACAAAAAATACAAAAATTTAGCTGGATGAAGTTCTTTTCAATTTTATTAGCTTTCATTAACATAACACGAACTGTCGTTTTACCCCACGGTGCGTTTTGGGGGTCAACCCCCCCAAAATGGCTTATTTGGCCAGTAATGCACCCCTCATGCGGAGTTTATTTCGTATTTATCTTCCTTCCTTTACTCATTTTTTCATTAGTGATCTTAGTTTCAATAGAGGAGCCAGGAGTAAGTTATGAATCTCGTAATATCTAGAGGTGAACTAAAAAAAAACTACTAGAATAACATGAAAAAGCACCAACGTGGTGCGAGAATTCAGTTTTATGACAAAACAGAGCGTTTATGTCAGCCCGCACCAGTGCGGGGGCAATGGCGTACGAATAAGAACTCTAAGAGGAGTTTGAACAGATCTGAATGTAAGTTGGTACATTTGTAATTCCTGAGAAAGATGCTGACTGAAATAAATGAGATATTGAGAAGAGTAAATCAAATAACGTTCTATGACAAAGGATTTAGTCTTTAAAAAAATGTTTAAATGGAGCTGCATAAGTTAGCGCATTCCATTTTAAAGTATACACATATGTATCGAAGACATATTTTGGTGTATAAACACCTTTTGGAGCAAGATGAAGGTGTTTACACTTCAATATCTGTATAAACAGAAGAATGTAATGGATAAATGGACATTGCAGCTATATTCGTTAATAAAACGCAGAAAATCTATGGATTTTAATATCTTCATTCTTTCTAAAAAGGCCCTCACAAACCTTTTAATTATTATTTCTTAGAGAAGGAAAGGAAGTTTAAGAACTTTTTGCCGCTTTGAATAAACTAAAGTTGGAAGTCATTTAATGGTTTATGATTCAAAAGAAGGCGAGGGCGGGCACCTTTTGAATCCGAGAGGAACTAAAGTAAAAAAGGTATTTTTATTACCGAAAGCTCTGTGAATATGAATAGCGGTTGTAATTGGTGAATCCCGACACTGGTTGGAGTTCTTTTTAGCTTGGTGATGGCGGAATCACAGATCGTTACTGCTCCTTTCACGGTTCCGCTTTATAATCACTAAACATTCTGGTTCTCCGTTTTTGGAGAAGTTTTTTTACAGCATATTCCTGGGGGTTTAGCCATTGTGGTTGTGAATGCAATCACGAAGGAATTTTTAAAACGTTTCTTCAATGTAAGGAGTTATGATCAGTAAGGATTGAAGTGTTAACCCTGGATCGACACCGTGGAGTGAAAAATACCCCACAATTTGTTCTGTGGCGTGTTTCTTAAATTCTGTAAATCAGAGAGACTCCATTCTTTTTCCTAAATGCTCGGAAGTCCATTAACTGTCATAACCTAATATAAACAAAGCCACATGTCTGCTAACTGCTGCTTGGAAAGGTCGTGAATTCTGTATGAGGTATTTTTTACCACACGGTATAGTTAACGTATGTATTTTTCGCTCAACCGATAAATCTTCACGGGTCAATCACTTTTATAATACGGCTTTTTAAGTGACAAAATGGACTGAAAACTTCCAAGAAAAGATTTTTTCTTTAATATAGGCAACCAACTGGTGAAAGCTCAGGTGGTTGTAAGTGCCTAACTGGAGATCACACCAAAACACTGAAGACACTGATGCTTCTTGTTTTGGGAGATGAATCAACTCCTGATGGACCTTCAACATCTTTCGTTATCTTGTAAAACCCCGTGAGATGTTCATTTTGTGCCAGAAAGGACATCAGGAAGACGAAAACGCTATGTTCTGTGTGTAGAAGGGCGATCTGCCGCGATAACCGATCACCATAATGTGATAAATTGAGAAGATATGGTCGACCGTTCGGAAGTAGGAAGCGTTGATCGTCGGGGTTTCGGTCAGTGTTCTTAGTATATTTATTGCCGCCAACGTTTCGGCTTGCTATACAAGCCATCTTCAGGGCTGTAAAAACATATATGGTATAACAATCATAAGGACAGAAACAATAACAAAAAACAACAAAAAAAAGGCTAGAAACATTAACATAAATATGAGTACCTATATGCTTGAAAATATAAATATAAATATTTATATATATATATATATATATATATATATATATATAGATATATATATATATATATAAAGTATAATAATAGCAATATGCATAAATATACCTGTATAGTGACATACCTATGAAACGTTGGCGGCAATAAATATACATTTTAGCAAATAAAATGTGTTTTATTGAATAAGAACACTGACCGAAACCCCGACGATCAACGCTTCCTCCATAATGTGATAAATGTTAACGAGTCTCATCAATTGGACAGAACTGTTTATTTTCATAAAATTCCTTTTTTTTATGACTTTTGATCATTCTAGTTTTTTTTCGGTAAATAATATTTTTAGTTCAGTAATATTTTTTTTTTTTAGGATAATTATTTGGTGTATGAACAATATTAAGTTTCTAACAATTTGGTGAATTTTAATAAATATTTTCCAAATTTATTACTTACTGTTATTGTTATAATTTTATATTATATTTATAATATATATTAGAAGAGGAGGCCCGGTGGCCGTGAGTGTTAAGGCCTAAGCACTTATCACTCCGTGCTAAGGGTCGTGGGTTCGATGTGGTGGTGGCTCTGGAAAAAAGAAAAGGCATCAGCCCTGTCCTGGCTAGAAAAGGGTGGCAACCTATAGATAACCCGTCCTAAAATTCTTTGTTCATAATAAATAGACGTTAAAATTTAAATAAATAAATATATTAGTAGAATATTAAATTTTATTTATTTTCTTCTATAATATAATGTTGACAGAAGCATGGATGAGTAAGTGTGTAAGTAATGTTGGAAGGAGGTGAAATATTGTTGGTTATGAATCCCTTCCTTCCGACTGACCGCAGCAGGTAAAGTTATGACTGGACTGTTAATTTAATTCTCAGAGGAACCAGAGCCCTTTAGCTGAGCAGCGGTGTGTAAGGGAAGGGTTGCTCTTACACAGGGCTGTGGTCTCTGCAAGGCTTACACAGGGATCCTGGTCGAATTACTGTCTTATAGGCCGTTCGGATAGACGGTGAAGTTTAATTGCACATGCGTCAACATCTGAGGTAAATATTCCTTTTTGATTGTCCTTTTGAAAGGCTGAATGAGCCAAGGGTGTATATAAAGGGGGGAGGGGCTTAGGGGGCTGCAGCCCCCTGAAATTTTGATTTGATGGTAAAAACTTGGTCGTAAAACCAATAAATTAAATAAGATCACTTCGTTCATAAAAAATATTTTATTTTACGTGTATAGCGTTTTAGTAGCCTAAAACTCTTCCAAGCTCTAAATTTTTAGTATTCCATACCCCGGCAATGCTCTCAGCCGCCCCCCCCCCTCAAAATTTTCCCAGTTCCTCCCGAAATTATTTTCTACATACGCCCATGGAATGAACTGCAACGGTGCAGGTCAGGGACTGTAAAAATTGATTCGCTCTTCATAAGGACTAGCTTATCAATATTTAGCCAAAGATAAGACTTTAGAGAATTTAAGCTATAACATTTTTTGTTCAAATAGATGTCCTATATTCCTGTTGCAGTGAAATTCGCAGAAAATATTCCTTATAACTGTGAGGTTTAAATAGTTTCCAGCCTTAGCTTTGCCAGTAAGTATGTACTGTTAAACCGAAAATACTATCTCGCTGGCCAGACCTCTCAAATCCTCTTTGGCTGGTCCTAAACCAGAAATGATCAGTTTTTTTTTCTCTTTCCTTTGTGTCTTATGTGAAATGTAGCTTATTAAACCTTCAAAAGCGTATATAGGGCATAAAAAGCCGTGCCCCCAGCGCTCTAGACGCATATATGCGGGCATGAAATGCAGTACCCCTACGCCCTAGACGCATATATACTGGGCTCTGCACTTGCCACGACCGGCTTCTCGAATATTTCTCTCCTCAAAAAACGGCCAATGGTGGAAGGGGAACAAAAAGAGAGGAACAATTTATTTTTAAACATCTAACAGGAAATATGGTATAGAAGGAACGACGAGGGCCTCCGAGATCGGGAGCGCCACAATCTTGTCTCACAGTTACGCTGTAAGTAGACCTAGCCCATCCTTCAACCCTTTGGAGATGCTCGGCCCGCGCAACAGTTAGTGGTTAGAAGGTGTTAGAATGAATGTACAGTGGAACATAAATAATTCGAACTTCGATAAATCGAAATCGTCTTTAATTCGAATATTTCTCTCGGTCCCTAGAATTTAGGGCATAAACAATGTAAAAAAATCTTGATTAATTCGAAAAATTTTTGGATAATTCGAATTTTTGACGAGTCTGTACCTCGAATGGGAAGTGGACAGAGAGGCCGTCGATCTTAAATCTTGTGAAAATATTCTCCCTTCGGGAAAAGCGGATAGTAAGATACGGATGTAGGGGTTCCGGGACAAGAATCACGGCGGTCTCATAGTCTAGTTCTTGGACTCCAGGAGTTCTGCAAAGTGGTGGATCGCGCTCCTCCCTTCCAGGGGTTGTTTTATCCTAGAATTCCCTCCCAACATCCCTTTCGATTTTCATTTCTTATTCAGTTAAAAATCAGTCAGCGCCTAGATCTGTTGTATTTTGTTATTTTTGTTTGTGCCTTGAATTTCTGGTGTAAAGTGCAGTTCTGTGAGCTGTTGATTTAAGATGTCGAAGCCTAGAAGTTATAAAACTTAAACGTTGTCAGAGAATATAGCTGCGATAAAGAAGTTGAAAAAGGACTTAAAAAAAAATCTGAAATATCCAAGGACTTTGGAATCTCCTAAAACTCTACCAACTTACCTGAAAAAATAAAGACAAAATTCTTTCCCATGAAAATGACGTTTTTTCAAAACAGTAGACGTTTATTTATTTATTTTTTTTTTTGATAAATTATTTATTACTTATATACGTAATCATCGATTCATGAAATGTTTGTTATTCTTTAAATAAAACGTATTTTTTTTTTAATTAAAAAATGTGAAAATATGAAGTTGGATTTTTTACCCTTTATTTTCGAAAACTTTTGTAATTCGAATTTTGGATAATTCGAACTTTTTCATCGGTCCCTAGGGGTTCGAATTATCCAAGTTTTACTGAATATGTTAGCTACAAAGGTTCGGGCAAACGAAATTGATCTTTTCCGTCTATTTGAAGGGGCTTATAAGAGCACTCAGCACGAGTTCAAATATGCTATGTATTTCCTAATAGCTGTGACCGCGACGTCGTCCGCGTGGATACTGACTTAGCGCAGAATTATTTTGTTTTCTAAACACCGTATGGATATTTAAAAAAAAAAAAATCTGCTTTACAGCAATGCTTCTCTATACACGATATGATACGTATAGCCATCGGGGATCAAGCTTACAGGATGCTAGGATTGCTAAAACGAGACAAACCCACTAAGCTTACCCCTTAGGGATTGTTAAACCCTAATGTGTATAGAGGTATAGCCATCGGGGATCAAGGATACAGGATGCTAGGATTGCTAAAACGAGACAAACCCACTAAGCTTACCCCTTAGGGATTGTTAAACCCTAGTGTGTATAGAGGTATAGCCATCGGGGATCAAGCTTACAGGATGCTAGGTTTGCTAAAACGAGACAAACCCACTAAGCTTACAACTTAGGGATTGTTAAACCCTAGTGTGTATAGAGGTATAGCCATCGGGGATCAAGGATACAGGATGCTAGGATTGCTAAAACGAGACAAACCCACTAAGCTTACCCCTTAGGGATTGTTAAACCCTAATGTGTATAGAGGTATAGCCATCGGGGATCAAGGATACAGGATGCTAGGTTTGCTAAAACGAGACAAACCCACTAAGCTTACCCCTTAGGGATTGTTAAACCCTAGTGTGTATAGGGGAATAGCCATCGGGGATCAAGCTTACAGGATGCTAGGATTGCTAAAACGAGACAAACCCACTAAGCTTACTCCTTAGGGATTGTTAAACCCTAGTGTGTATAGGGGTATAGCCATGGGGGATGAAGCATACAGGCTGCTAGGATTGCTAAAACGTGACAGAGCCACTAAGCTGACCCCTTAGGGATTGTTAAACCCTAGTGTGTATAAAGGTATAGCCATGGGGGATCAAGCATACAGGCTGCTAGGATTGACAGAGCCACTAAGCTGACCCCTTAGGGATTGTTAAACCCTTGTGTGTATTGGGGTATAGCCATCGGGGATCAAGCTGACAGGCTGCTAGGATTGCTAAAACGTGACAGAGCCACTAAGCTGACCCCTTAGGGATTGTTAAACCCTAGTGTGTATAAAGGTATAGCCATGGGGGATCAAGCATACAGGCTGCTAGGATTGACAGAACCACTAAGCTGACCCCTTAGGGATTGTTAAACCCTAGTGTGTATAGAGTTTCTGACAGACAGCAGATATACTGACAAAAATTCTAAAAATCATTGTTTTGGATGCTATTGCATTGATAAAGGCACCCAATAGTATTTTCATCCGATTTAGTTTATTTATACAACATATTTTTCTATTAATATGTCCACAACGAATACAGAGTTTCGTTGCATTACAACAATAATTGCGGCCATTATGGGCGAATAACAACTTTAGGTCCCCCCTCGAGATGAACCAATTTTGCTGGCTAACGAACTAGTTCAATCATTTGCTAGGGGAATACTATATACCAAGTTTCGTGACGAAAAAAAAACATAAAAAAGTCTGGTGTGTATCGTTTTAACGATTGTTCATGCTAAGTTCGACGTGAATCTTTACATTGGCAGAACTTTTTTATTTATGAACCGATTGACATGAAACACACACTAAATGTTAACTGAAGCTTACCACAATATAATAGTGAAAACCGCAACTAAATCGGATAAGCCGTTTCTGTGATTAGCGCGCACAGACAAACAGATAAACAGATACAAAATTGAAATCATTGTTTTGGGTACTATTGCGTTGATAAGGGCCCTCAATAGTTTTTTTTTTTTTTTTTTTTTTTTTTTTTTTTTTTTTTTTTTTTTTTTTTTTTCCACACCTTCCATATACTGACAGTATTAGAATTTTATTATATGCATAGATGTATAGTGATTTTTTTATTATTCGGTAGCTATAAATAAAATAATTTGAGTATATTTTATATGCTTTGTTTGAATAATCTTATTGAGGTCAATATCTTGGAAGATTATCCGCAGGTAAAAGCGGTCTTGTAGAGCTAAATCTGGGGCCATCTTGCCGTTTCCGCCGATCTGCTCCGGTAAAGGGATTTACTAAACCACGAAATAATTAAATTAATACTAAACAGATTTCGGGGCGGGGGCAGCTTTATAGTTTAATTAATATGACTAATTGGAAACGAGGGGTTTCCAATGAACGGGGATAAGATAACGAACTGGAAAAAGTCAGACTCCCAGGAACAGCGTTATTTTGAACAAGATTTAAAATATTTTAGAAAAATCAACAATAACGGAGAATTAATATATATATATATATATATATGTGTATAAATATATTTCGTAGGTGTGCCGTTATGAATAAAAAAAATAATAATAATTAAGAAATATTTAGAATATAGCATTCATTCAAAAAAGTAAAACAAAGTACGTTCTTTAAAATGAAAGACTTAAAATTACTTCACGACAAATTTTATTTTCTGCAAAAGTGGGAGTCTGCCCTCTCAAGCTTAACTCGTTATTGGAGGCAGCAGGAGCTCTTGAAAGCGCTCAGCGCAGGAAATAAAATGTGTTATATGTATTTCATATAACCGAAGACCTTCCAGCTCCGCTAGAAAACTTATACATTGTAAATTTATATATTAAAAAAAAACAAAAAAAAATCAGTCCCGTAACAGGCCACGAAGGCCCTGAGGGGCAGATACTATACAGGTATCCGATTCATGACCATATGGCACACTAGGGAGATAGTGTGGTCAGTACTATGCTCCGGCCGCCTGATTTTCCCCTTGGCTGCTTCGACTGCTAGAGTCATTAGCACCAACCAAGGTACCCATCATTAAATTAATTAAAGGATGGGTTGGCCTAGGGACTGTCGGGGAGGCCGAATTCAACCCATGAACGAAGACACTAGAAGAAAAACTCTTTAGTACTATGCTCGGGATTTGATCTCAGGTCCTCCAACTTATTAGTCCAGTGCTCTACCACTGAGCTAACCTCGCCCTCTTATATATTTAGACACCATGATATTTTGAAGTGTAGTATTAAGTTTAAAATTGAAAGCCTAAAAATTTCAAATTAGTAAAACAAGCAAAAAAAATAAAATAAATATGTGATATCTCTATTCAAATTATGCTAAACGTTAATAAAATTATTCACACGAAAAAATGTTCGTTTATTATAAAAGGCGTCTTAAAAATTAGTCACGATCATTACAATACTTCACTCTTTTACAAAATTATACAAAAGTAGGCTTTAAGTGAAAAAACAAAAAAAATACACATTATACAAATGCGGAGTGTAAATAAAAGAGGAATATATTACACGCTGACCACGGAATGAATATTTATATTCTAGAGGAAGAAAAAGCAGGTTTTATTTCTGGGTCTTTACTTTCCAAGAGTTTTTTTACAAGGAGTTTGTCCATAAATTATTGTTGGGTGGACACGCCGTGATATCTTTCCAGAAATAAAAAGGTCCATCTGCAGAAACTGTATCATCTTAGCTCGTCACCGTTCTTATGCCTAGTGTAGAGCTTGGATTGGAAATAGGTTATACATTTATATATATATATATATATATATATATATATATTCAATGAAAAATTTGAACATCTCCTGTAATAAAATGTCTATGAATAGCGAAGCTTAAGAGCCACAATGCCCAGGTAACTAACAGTAGCTAATTCTGACGTGAAATTACGCCCTCAAACATGTATAAGAACAGTTTTTGTAAGAAATTTATCAAGTATTCACATACATCTTCGAAAAAAAAACCCGATCATCATCAAAATTGTATAAGAACTACTGAGACTGAAGGACCAACACACAATGATAACAATGGTATGGGTTCCTGGTCATGAGAACATCGGACAGTCTACATTAGCGGATGAACATGCAAAACTTGGTACTAGAAGCCAACCAGACGACCAGTACTTACTTACATTCCTACAAATAACAATAACAGAAGCTATCCTGAATAGGTTTGTGACTCCACAATCAAGACACAGTACTACCTCAACATTGTCTTGTTTTATGTTGAAATCGCTCGCCCACGGCACTGCAACCACTGCCAATGACGACGATATGCACCAAGAGGGACTTTATGTACATATTTTACATGAACAAGGTTCTTTTATAAGATCATAACAACGAAAATATATTCCAAGAAATTTAGAAGAAATCCTGAAATTATGATTTTGCTATTATTTGAAGTTCCTAATGAATACGGAGAATTAAAGGATATTCTTCGTTGTTCCCAAACTTTTTTTTTTCTTCTTCTAGACCCAAAATAAAACTTTCTATGAGCTCTGGGTCGAAGCATTCTCATATAATAACCATGAAAAAACACACACATACACACAGAGACAAACTAAAGTATAATATACCCTTCACGAAAAAATAAAATATTCCTTCAACAGATAAGCCCAAAGTAGAACCAACATAGTACTTACAATGGACTCTCGGCTCTCTTGAAAAGTATATTTTTTACACACATTGTACAATTTTTCTCATGAACCTCTCATACAATTCAATTCATTATTTTTCTCTCCGAATAACCCTTCCAAACTTTAATTAATGCAATTTTTTATGCTGGGGAAACAATTCGGGACTAGAAAAAGTTTTTGTTCTAAATAAAAATTTTTCAAAACATTCTTCATTAAAATATTATTTATATAGTATAGTGACCGAATCTTCTTCAATCCAATATGTTTCAGACGGAAGGTCAACACCTTCCGCCTGAAAAATATTGGATTAAAATATTATGCAATCAATATGTTTTTAAACAATACTCAAAAGGTAAATAAAGTATTTCTTAAAAGAACTACCTCATGTTAGCGTGTTTCCTTATGTGTATATGGAACATAAATTCTTGGTATTTCGCTTTTAGTGGAACGTAACAAACACTTCAAATTCCTTAAGTATGGGATAAGGTTCTATTGAAATATCCGCCTGAAACTATAAAGAATGTATTAGGCTTCCAAAATCTTCTTATTACTATGATTTCCCAACTGCTTTCTGCATGTTTTACAAAATAGAAGGAAATCCGAAAATACTCATTGCTCTGTGATATTATTTTCCACCAAAAAATCCACGTAACCAAAAAATTTATTTGTACGCTTGTATAAATATGAAAAGTGCCGATAACGTCCGTCATTTGCAGTGTACAGAACCGCATTAATAGTATTTCTAAACACTAAATATATGTATATATATATATATATATATATATATATATATATGATATTCATGTAATCTAAGGTAGATACATTTTGGTTACATTTGGAGTTAAGGAAGTACTAGAAATAAAAGTTGTCATCAACAGGCATGAAAAGTTTTGGGATTTTCGTATATTTCCTAAAATATCTCGTAAACGGTTTAGAAATCGTGGTAAGTGGAATGTGACCATTCGAAAGCTTACTAAATTCCCTACCAAAAAGATTCAGATGTAATTTTTGATGGGTCGATGTCAATCCGAGAAATAAGTGCTTCAACCTTCTTTGTCTGTTCTTTTTTTTCAACAGAGTTTTGTCACTGTTTACCTAACGCTGTAATTGGTTATTGATTTTTTTTCTTTCTTTTTTTTTAACGCATTTAATAGTAAAATTAGTATTTAAATAAAATTAGGTATGCAAATGAGAAACTTATTGGTAATAGTGTTTCCCTGGGCGATCGTTGTGAAGGTGAGGGAGTGATACCCGCTTAGAATACTGTATAGTTTACTTTTTTGGTGCCTAAAATCATCTTTATGTTTGAGATGTCATTGTATATTTTTTACGAAAGATCAATAACTGATTCTACCCTTTTGCTAATAACACTAGAGATATGAACGGAACCGCTGTTCCTGCAAGTCAGACGTTTTTTTTAAGAAATATTATTCTTAAGTGTTTTAAATAGCGCTGTATAGAGAGTATGTGTGGACTACTTCCTGTAAGAAGTTCTTATAGGTGGTGTGTAATGTTCAGTTCCCATTATAGTACACTTCAACACATAAAGTCACTAAAGTAACTAGATAATTGTTGGTGCTGCCTAGCATGCGAAGAACAGTCATGCTATATGTAGCGAAGAACAGTCATGCTATATGTAGCGAAGAACAGTCATGCTATATGTAGCGAAGAACAGTCATGCTATATGTAGCGAAGAACAGTCATGCTATATGTAGCGAAGAACAGTCATGCTATATGTAGCGAAGAACAGTCATGCTATATGTAGCGAAGAACAGTCATGCTATATGTAGCGAAGAACAGTCATGCTATATGTAGCGAAGAACAGTCATGCTATATGTAGCGAAGAACAGTCATGCTATATACTTTACATGATGGAGATCTTCAAAACGAAGGAAAAAAAACCATGTTAACGTAAAAAAATCTTGTTATAAATTAATTGAATTCCATTCTGAACACATGATTGATATTACCTCCCGACAGGCCTATTCATAACCTGTACCGTTAACTAATATATCAACACCTGTTGAGTCTGAGGTAGAATTCCAGAAATACTGGCAATCCCAGATGTTAGTTTCTAGCGTTGTGTCACTTCCTTTATAACAAGAACTCCTAATAAGAACTAAAAACCCACAGCATAAGAAGGAGCTATGAACATAAGGCCAACACATTCCTGTTCCCATAGCTCTGACTATAAGCAGCTGCACGTGTGGGTGTCTGAGAAGCCGCCTTCTTGTTGTTAGCTTGATGGAGTCCCTTGGGAGCTGGGATGGGGTACCTGCATCTTGGGGTTTTATCAATGGGATGCACTGTCTCTGCTTATCAATGGCTGGTCTTGTGTATGTTTACTTCTGACGTACCGATCGCTATATAGGTAGTGGCGTGTATAAAATACAAGCAACACATGATCATAAAATGTTCTTTTCAATGTGAACGATATTAAAGAAAATGGCAGTGCTTAAGGAATGGATTATACCTATGAAATGAATTTAAGCTTTTAATAATGTATTTAGCATAGAATTTATTTAACACTCCAATGGCCGCGCCATGGAAACTACCATTGGTGGTCGCCTCGTATCTGAGAGATACGCCTGAGTTTCAGTCTCATTTACCGTAAATAACTTTATCTATTGTATTAAGAATGAACAAACAGATTATTATATAAACAATTATTAAATTTACCAAGAAAAGTTATTTATTTAAATATGTTGATGAAAAGGGGAAGGATATTAATTAATAATACAATCCAAGGTGAGGAATAACCCTCCAAAGTTCAACATATACTTTTATTGTATAATAAATGTATATGTTGAACATTGAAGGGTTATTCCTCACCTTCCATTGTATTATATGTTATTTATTTATTATATGCAAACTTATATAGTTGAAATATACAAATAACAAGTAGGTAGGAAATATTAGGGAAAATATTAATAATATTCTGTAGTAATATATAACTTCAAAAAACGTCTTCTGTATCATCATCTACTTTACATCCATCTGGACAATATAATGTGCAATGATAGAGACATAAATATTGGCCGCACCCCTTGCATTTATACTGGGTAAGCCTTGTAGTCCTGTTTGCCCAAAACATTTGGCATCGCTTTATAGTTTTGGTGCTCTCGGCTTCAGTGCTATCTCTTTTACTCCTGTTTCTTCATCAATCGCTGCATCCATATTCATACTTGATATCATGTACGTTTATTTTGTGGTATTTATGACACCAATGTGCCCTCTTTTCTAAAAGTACAAATATGGTCGCGTGGTATCTATGAGATACAAAATAGTTTTAGTGGATAGTTACTGCTTGGAGGAGCGTCAGGTCAGAACTGACCCATCAGCCACTACCTGCTCAAGGAATAGTAAAGGGTATAGCTAGACCCGAGCACTTGCGTCCCGTACACAGCCTACGTAAGATGCTGTGTATCTGAGAGATCTCACGCGACCATTGGAGTGTTAAATTTAAACGTCCATTATTATGAACTACGAATTTTGGGACGGGTTATCAACAGGTTACCACCCTTTTGTAGCCAGGGCAGGGCTAACGCCTTTTCTTTTCACTAAAGAAAAGCCACCACCCCATAGTGGGAATCGAACCCTCGACCTTAAGCATGGAGTGTTAGGTACTCACGCCTTAACACTCAGGGCCACAGGACCTCCTATTGTAGAATTAAAATAAATTGATAATAATAATACATAATAGTTATTTTAAGATTTAAAGTTTAGTTGTTTGAGACGCCTGCCCGGATGACGAGGCCTAAAATAAAGCGTTTAATAAATAGGCTGTTGTTGTTAAGGTAGAATAAGTTTTAAACTGTATAAATTATTAACTTAGAGTTTGTATTTTTTTTTTTTTTTTTTTTTTTTTTTTTTTTAAGGCGCATCGACATATCTTGGCCATTAGCGCAGACATCCTGGGTGCAGCCAGGAATTTTCTCAGCGAGCCGTGAGATGAGAAAATTCCTGTCGCCGGTGGGGATCGAACTCACAATCTCCCGCTTATGAATCTAGCGCGCAAGCCACTAGACCACGGGAGACCCCTAGGGTTTTTATTAATACAAATTATTTAATAAGAAGACACTTTAAATAGTGGAGTTGTCCATGTTTGAAACCAAGTCATGGAGTTGTCTGTTTTTAAAACCAAAGGGAGCCATTTGAAAATTGAACCTATCCTCTTTTGAAACCAAACAAATATGAATTTGGTATGCTCGAGGGTGTTTTAATATAATGTAATTATGTCTAATGTATTAATTCAAAATTATATAGTTAAAAATTACATGAAAATGTTATTTAAATACAGTTTGACAAAACTGAAATGAAACTAAATTATCCTTATTTTATTAAGTTTAGGAAAAAAGTGGTACTTAGCTATCCTCTTCGCACAGTTTTACCTATAACTACATGTATTGAAGTGGCTGTGCTATAATTTTCATCGCCGTACTCCGCCATACCTGTGCACAGCTAATAAAATAAAGTAATCAATTAGCGATGCGATTATTTTATGAAAAACGTAGTAGCCATTATTATTTTCTGCAGAGAGTTGTTGAAAAGCTTTTAATAGCAAATAACTGAACATTAACGATGAGATCTATTTAATATCTAGTGTGAAACTGTCAATATTTATTTGTTATACACGAAAATTTAAAAAAAGAGGAATATGTCGAGAACAGTTATCAGTACCACATTAGCTGTTAATTTATTCACCTGAGGTCTTGAAAATATAATTGGAAGGATACATAGCTCTACCACTTGAGTAAAGTATGAATATTTTAAATTAAATACCGGCTGTTTTTCACGGTTGTTGTTATATAAAGCCCGTTTATTAGTAAAATAATTATTCTATAGAATTTGTAGTGGTCTCATTCGACTCGGCACAAAAGAAATTCTTCAAAAATCATAGCTAAATCAGAAAGATTCAAGTACCTAGAGGTTTTGTCCCAAAATCCGGCATTTGGAACCACAGTGTGCCGGATAACAGCTAGGTATGGCTGAGTACGGCGATGAAAATTATAGCACAGCCACTTCAATACATGTAGTTATAGGTAAAACTGTGCGAAGAGGATAGCTAAGTACCACTTTTTTCTAAACTTAATAAAATAAGGATAATTTACTTTCATTTCAGTTTTGTCAAAATTTATTTAAATATCATTTTTCATGTAATTTTTAACTATATAATTTTGATTTAATACATTAGACATAATTACATTATAATAAAACACTCTCGAGCATACCAAATTCATATTTGTTTGGTTTCAAAAGAGGATAGGTTCAATTTTCAAATGGCTCCCTTTGGTTTTAAAAACAGACAACTCCACTATTTAAAGTGTAATTACGGCCTTAATACTTATATAATTTTGTAGTGCCTTTGAAATAATGTTTCTGAGGCCTATAAGAATAACATATAAAAAAATCACCATGATACTGACATCAATAAAGTAGATATGGTTTTTTGCCTCTCCTGTAAAAAAAGCAAAAGTGGAGTTGTCCAACTTTGATACTAAGCTCCTCATTTGTTGTAAAGATTATAACGAAATTGGTAACTCTTCATTAATTTTTACTGAAAAGTAGAAGGGAGCGAGGCTAGCCCTAGTTTTTTGTTATTTTTGGGGGTGTTGATTTTGGAAAAAAAAGGTTTTACATGTACATTTCGTGGTCACAAAAACCAGAAAAATATTTTCCCAAAATAGCTCTTCGTTGCTTACGTATCATCGACTCCCCCTTCCCCCTCCTACTAACTCCACCTATGCCGACTTACTTACCGAACGAGGTAAGTTACCATTGGTACTTGTTTATTCACTTTTTCATGAATACTTACTAATAGCTACATCAAGTATTCATATTAATTATAAAGTAAGATCAGCACAAAGAAGACTTTGCCTCGTAGTCGTCTCATTTAATGTCAAAATCCATTTTAAGGCTGTCTTCAAATTCTGCATGGGTAACCGTCTCATCATCATCAGGCGTAGTTTCTTCCTCAGAGCTCTTTACATTTGTTAGCGAATTATTTGACTTATGGCGCTCGAACGTCATATAATTAATTTTACGGGCATCAGGCAATTTAGGGGTATGTTAGCCTCTGCGGAAAAATTCCAACTAGTCCCTCCGGTGCCATTTCTAATAAACACAACAACGAAAATGAGGGAAACCAAGGAAATGAAAATCCTGCCTGTGAGAGGATGTTGAGGTGTATCAAACCTGTCCACATCTTATTTTACTATCAAGACAAAAAATTTAGAAAAATAAATTCCACTTCATTCTTCGGAAATCATTTTTTTTTTTTTTTTTATTCTCATAAGTAAACAATCATAAGTATGATCGGAGACCCTGTGGCTATGAGTATTAAGGCGTGAGCACTTAACACTCCGAGCCAAGGGTTGTTGGTTCGATTCCCACTATGGGCTGATGGCTTTTCTTTAGAAAAAAGAAAAGACACCAGTCCTATCTTGGCTAGAAAAGGGTGGTATCCTGTAGGTAACCCGTCATAAAATAAATAAGTATGCGGATTTTTGTAAGAAGACGAATCACACACAAGTCACTGGTACTTCAGTGCTCAAAATAAACCATGGAATACTTAGAAGCACAATTCCAACTTACCCCTACTGACAACTAGCCCAGCTCTCCCTACGACGCTATGCTGCCTATGGCTACACCCACATTGGACCCGTATTTCTCCCGATCCGATTTCATTTGACCTGATCGGATCGGATGGGGTCGTTTCGGGACCAATGTAGGCGCCTCCATTGATACGCATGTGTTGGTTTTTCTTCCGACAGTCGGTGGCTATCGGATCGGATCTGATCGGGACCAATGTTGGTGCCCCCTATTTTAAGGAATTACTTAATGATGCCTATGTCGGCCCGCGTTAACTGAACACTAAGCCGTAAATGAATGGTAAATATTTCCGAGGAACAAGAATTGTATGGAAATAGGCTAAAATCCACAACATGCGCGTTGAACGTTTTGTTTCTTTTTGAAAAACATAGCATTGATCGAATACAAAAAAAAAAAAAACGTTCTTTGTCTTGGTTAAACATTCATAAAGGAAAAAACGGTGAACCAAGCCTCATTAAGTTTTCAGCAGGTGCCAACAGGTTGAATCTTCTGAACGCCCAAGTTAAGACTCAAGTCAGACATTGTGGGTAGACCAGAAGAAGAGAAGGCTTGCGGAGTGTGCAAAAACCATGAGATGTTATGGATCCTGAAGTAAATTGTGTGTGTGAGTGCGAGAGATCCTCTCATATAAAGAGAGAGAGTGATAGTGTTATCAGAACCCCGCTGGCTGTTCCTTGAAAGTTTCATGCATAAACCGCGCAACCCCCCAAGATAGCGTAGGCAACACCTTCTCCCCTTCAACACCTCCCTAACTTCTGCCCTTACACTTCTAGGCTCTATCTCCCCCCTCCCCCCTGCACGACTCTATTTCATTTTATATGGAAAGGGCTCTATGTGAGAAATGGTTTCATCTGATAAGAAGCTACCTTTGTATAATAATGGGAAGATTCTATTATTGCAGAAAGAAAACTGTTATTACAGCCTTTTACTCTGAAGATTGACTTGTCAGCAGTACTATTCTTATGGGAAAAATATCTCTCTGCATTATGTTCAACCATTTCCTACTACCTTATAAAAAAAAAGTCCAACTTAGTGCGTTTTTGTTCGTATCCCTAGTGAAAAATATACCTACAATCAAATCTCAAAGAGAAGTAATACAACATTTTACATGTCACAACAGGAAACTGATTGTATCCTAAGCGGAAATTACTCCATACTCTTTCTCAACGTTCGCTCTTGGAAACACTATAACTATATGTTTCATTTTCTTGTCATGTTTTACTAAAATACTCATTTTACTGTTAAATACAATCAAAAACAACAAAACGTTAGGTATTTCAAAGCTTTACGGACTTATTTCTCCGATTGGCATCGCGCTATCGAAATTTGCATCAGAACCTTTTTCGTAAAGAATTTAGTAAGCCTTCAAATGGTTTCCTTCCACTTATCACGAATTCCCAATCGTTTTCGAGATATTTTTTGATCGGCCAGTAGTGCTTGGTCTTGTCTCGTGGCTTCTTAGGTTTTCGAAGAGGCGGTGCTTTCACGTCTCAGGGAAGTGTCCAGTGCGATAGGCTGCATCGAAGATGTCCAGGAATTCTCCGGTTGTCTTACTATTTCCATGACTGTCCTAACTACCGTCGGTAAAGAAGTTTGTAACACTGTCGCAAGACTTTGTGATGACTTGAACCGTGGAAGACAACGAGTTGAATTAAAATAATATGTTGTTAATTTTAGCGTTCACTAACGTGGACTACAGACACGAAAAATGTAGAGCACTAAATAAGTGTTTAAGTATATCAATGAACTTCCGCCACTTTTATAATAAACTAGCTATTACCCCGTGTGCCATGCTACACCTACTTTCTGCATCTAGTAAAGCCGAAATAAATTAGGAACCAAATAAGTAATAATAAAATCTAATAACACAATTCTGTAACTGTTCGTCTTCACAGCTTCGAACCCGTGACCTCGGAACTGTTAGTCCCAAACGATATTAACCTAGCCTATGACACTCCCCGGATCAACACCTACGTCTGTGCCAAGATTGATCAAAATCGGTCAAACAGTGTGGATTTTTATAAGGAAAAAACAGACAAACAGACAGACAGGTGATTTTTATATACAGTGGAACATGGATAATTCGAACTTCGATATTTCGAAATCGTCTTTAATTCGAATATTTCTCTCGGTCCCTAGAATTTAAGGCAAAAACAATGTAAAAAAATCGTGGTTAATTCGAATAAAATTTTGGATAATTCGAATTTTTTCCGAGTCTGTACCTCCAATGGGAAGTGGACAGAGAGGCGGTCGATCTTAAATCTTGTGAAAATATACTTCCCTCGGTAAGGCGGATGTAAGGTACGGATGTAGGGGTTCCGGGCGGTCTCATAGTCTAGTTCTTAGGCTCTAGGAGTTCTGCAAAGTGGTGGGTCGCGCTTCGTCCCTTCCAGGGGTTGTTACAGGTCCATCCTGTCGTTTTATCCTAGAACTCCCTTCCATCTTCATTTCTAATTCAGTTATAAGTCAGTCAGTGCCTTGATCTGATTTATTGTTTGTGCCTTGAACTTCTTGAAGTAATAAAACTTTAACGTTGTCAGAGAAAATAGCTTCAATTAATGAATTTGAAAAAGGAATAAAGAAAAATAAATCTGAAATTGCCAAGGACTTTGGAATTCCACCTAACAATTTATCAACTTACCTGAAAAATAAAAAAAAAATTCTTACTCATGAAAATGACTTTTTTTCAAAATAATAGACTTTTATTTTTACTGTTTTGATAAATTATTTATTACTTATGTACGTAATCATCAATTATGAAACGTTTGTTATTGTTTGAATAAAATGTATGTATTTTTTTAAATTAAAAAATGTGGAAATATGAAGTTCGATTTTTTAGCCCTTTATTTTCAAAAACGTTTATAATTCGAATTTTGGATAATTCGAACTTTTTTGTCGGCCCCTAGGGGTTCGAATTATCCAAGTTATACTGTATATAGATTATTGAGAACAAAGGGTCAAAATTTTATTATAAAGATAAATGATGACATTCTCTTCCCGAGAAAGAAGGTTATGTTAGTCTGTTTGTCCGGAAATGTTTAAAGAACCTCACGAATGCTAGACGATAAGAGACGCTTGTAGGAAACTCAAGTGAGATTTTCTGTATTTTCTCGCGAAGAGCGTGCTATAGAAGAGAATCTAGGACCCTCTCCTAGACGGTACGTGACCCCCAGGAAAAGGCCGTCCAAGTTCTAGACAATTTCCACAACCACTTTCTGAGGTCCAATCCTCTCAAATCGCAAAGCTTTAACTTAAGTTTGTCTAGGAACTCGCCTTTTAAAACGAGGCACCAGGCTTTCTTATTTATTTCTCGTCATTATTACATGTTCTATTGCGGTTAAATATGGTAAATTTTGTGCCGAATGTAAAACGTCTTTACTGTAGTATCTTTACAGCATGCACATCGGTCTAAATAATATACCCGAAACTGACAATTGACACATTTTACTATATAGTGTCTCTTTAAGCGCACTTAAACTAACTGGTCATTCCATAAGTAATGTTGGTGGCCTGTAGAATGTGTCGATCCAAGTTTATTTGCTAGCTCTTCGACTTTTACAACAGGATTTTCTTCTACAGTAGCCTGCAGGAGTTGGTCGTCAAGCTCTGTTGCTAGACCTGTACGAGGCTCGTCTTCAAGCTTGCGGTTTATGTTGGTGGCCTGTAGAATGTGTCGATCCAAGTTTATCTGCTAGCTCTTCTACTGTTACAACAGGATTTTCTTCTACAGTAGCCTGCAGGAGTTGGTCGTCAAGCTCTGTTGCTAGACCTGTACGAGGATCGTCTTCAAGCTTGCGGTTTATGTTGGTGGCCTGTAGAATGTGTCGATCCAAGTTTATCTGCTAGCTCTTCTACTGTTACAACAGGATTTTCTTCTACAGTAGCCTGCAGGAGTTGGTCGTCAAGCTCTGTTGCTAGACCTGTACGAGGATCGTCTTCAAGCTTGCGGTTTATGTTGGTGGCCTGTAGAATGTGTCGATCCAAGTTTATCTGCTAGCTCTTCGACTCTTACAACAGGATTTTCTTCTACAGTAGCCTGCAGGAGTTGGTCGTCAAGCTCTGTTGCTAGACCTGTACGAGGCTCGTCTTCAAGCTTGCGGTTTATGTTGGTGGCCTGTAGAATGTGTCGATCCAAGTTTATCTGCTAGCTCTTCGACTCTTACAACAGGATTTTCTTCTACAGTAGCCTGCAGGAGTTGGTAGTCAAGCTCTGTTGCTAGACCTGTACGAGGATCGTCTTCAAGCTTACGGTTTCCCGCTCGAAATCGTTTAATCCACCGCTGCACCTGTCGCTCACTAATGACATTTTTGCTATATATTTCTACAAGTTTTCGATACGTTGAAGCAAAATTTTCGGCTTTATCGAATTTACAAATCATAACATGGCTTGAAAGGTGTCTTTGGAGATCCATTTAAAAAAATATTCAGCCCAGAATAAATAAGTTCCACCAACTGAATTGTATTTAATTCTTTAATAAACAAAAAATTAAAAAAAAAATTAAATGGAGGGAGGTTAAACAAGACAGAATATTAAAAACCTACATTGCTAATGGACAGATCTTCAGCTCTATTACGCTGGAACAGCAACATTGCAACCCCAACTTCTAACATACTCAGTAATTTGTTGCTAATTTGTTACACTATTTTCAAATTTGTTGCTCCGGCCGTTTCTGAGAAAACGTGCCTGTGCTAGCGTAATATTACGCCAGCACAGCCACCCCCGTAACTTTTGATCTAATTGTCTCACGAAATTCAGATTGGTGCCAGAATTTGTTGCTAATTTGTTGCTCTAGAATGACACCAATCACGAATTTGTCGCTCCAGCCGTTTCCGAGAAAACGTGGCTGTGCTGGCTTAATATTACGGTAGCACAGCCACGATTTGTAAATTCGATAAAGCAGAAAATTTTGCTTCAACGTATCGAAAACTTGTAGAAATATATAGCAAAAATGTCATTAGTGAGCGACAAGTGCAGCGGTGGATTGAACGATTTCGAGCGACAAACCGCAAGCTTGAAGACTAGCCTCGTACAGGTCTAGCAACAGAGCTTGACTACCAACTCCTGCAGGCTACTGTAGAAGAAAATCCTGTTGTAACAGTCGAAGAGCTCGCAAATAAACTTGGATCGACACATTCTACAGGCCACCAACATTACTTATGGAATGACCAGTTAGTTTAAGTGCGCTTAAAGAGACACTATATAGTAAAATGTGTCAATTGTCAGTTTCGGGTATATTATTTAGGCCGATCTGCATGCTGTAAAGATACTACAGTAAAGACGTTTTACATTCGGCACAAAATTTACCATATTTAACCGCAATAGAACATGAAATAATGACGAGAAATAAATAAGAAAGCCTGGTGCCTCGTTTTAAAAGGCGAGTTCCTAGACAAACTTAAGTTAAAGCTTTGCGATTTGAGAGGATTGGACCTCAGAAAGTGGTTGTGGAAATTGTCTAGAACTTGGACGGCCTTTTCCTGGGAGTCACGTACCCCCAGGAAAAGGTAATATTACGGTAGCACAGCCACGTTTTCTCGGAAACGGCCGGAGCAACAAATTTGAAAATAGTGTAACAAATTAGCAACAAATTACTAAGTATGTTAGAGGTTGGGGTTGCAATGTTGCTGTTCCAGCGTAATAGGGCTCAGATCTTCAACCCATCAACTACTGACCGAAATTCTAAACAAGACAGAATCTCTAAAGAGGAATTTAATCATGTACGGGCTACCTGGCCATTAAAATCTTGGGAAAAGTTCCATTGCTGATTATGACGCAAAAAATGAGCTAAACCATATGACTTGTGGCATTAATGGCGCCTCTAATCTAAGGTGTATTCTATATTTCGTTGAAATAGGTGTTTAATTTGTTATTTTTGACTATATTCGTTTCAGACATTCCAAATAAAACTGGAGATAAGAACGCAAACGCGCCAAGATGACGCAGTTCCATGGATTTGGACTTTTTAGCGTGATTCCTCCGTCCATAGGGAGGACACCCGCTTATAAGGTTGACCTCATGACGCAATCCTGATGTACCAACTAGAAAATTTTAAGTTTCAGATCCCATATATCACGAACATAACAGTGCCTCAATTTATATATATGTATATATATATATATATATATATATATATATATATATATATATATGTATGTGTGTGTGTGTGTGTGTGTGTGAGTAGGTTTGTCTGTTCACTCTTTCACCGGTTAAAAAGTTGTTCTATATTGATGGAATTGGGGCCAAAAATCGTTCGTCTAATCTTAAAATCATGTGTTGTTGTTAATCAGCAGAATCCGTCGGCCGGAACATGGTTTTTGGAGCGAAATTCGTGCGAAAAAAATTGTAACGCTTACATTTTCGAGTTAATATGCTTGCACGTACTAGTTTCATAGGTTCCTTAACATAAGAAAAAGAATAAAACCATTTTTGAAGCAATATCTGTAACCGTTTAGTAGAACAATTTATACAAATACTTTTCAAAACTAATTTTCAATTTGAGTATTTCGAAACGATTGATTGATTTGAAAGTTTTCCCAGCTATTTTATATTCATCTATTCTACGATATTTAAATTTTTGTTGTGTTTGGAGGTAAAAAAGTAACAGAAAAAAAATATTAATTGATAGTTTGGAAATCGTGGTAAGTAGCAGGTGACTTTTTGATAGCTTCATAAATTCCCTACAAAAAAAAGATTCTGATGCCACTTTCAATGGGACGATGTCAATCTGTGAAAAAATTCCTTATAACATCGAACCCTGTTCTTTTTAACGGGTTTTTGTATCTGTTTACCTAACTCTATAAGTGGTTGTTGTTTATTTAAATTTCAATTAACAATAGTACGGGCATTTTAGTAAAAACAGGTAAGAAAATGAGAAACGTTGTTATAGTGTTTACAAGATCAAAAGTTGAGAAAGGGATTGAAGTAATTTCCGCTTAGATTACAATCGGTTTCCTTTTGTGGCGCTTAAAATCTTACATTACTTCTCTTTGTAATTTCTTTTATATTTTTCAAGAAAGATCAAAACCTACCAATAACTGTGTTTATTATTTTACTAATGACACTAGGGATTTGAATGAAAACGCGCTATGATGACGCAGTTTCTAGTAGTCGGTCATTTTTAAATATTTTAAATTGGTTGACAATAAATGAAACTGTATATAAAGAAATCTCTGTGCATATTTTTGTTCTCCATTTTCTTCAGTGTTTTACCTTTATTGGTTGTATTTCATAAACTAGCAATGAAATATTGTATCCCTTAATGATTTATAGGGCCATTCATAAATACTACCAAACCCTTTCTGGAAATATATGTCCCATTTATTCCAGTCATATTCCAGCTGAGATTTCCTTCTCAAGGGATACTTTTTAAACATTATTTCATACGGTTATTGGATCTCATGAATATATTATGAGACTCAAGCCTATTTTATGCCCCATTGTTCAGGACCTCATGTCCTGTGATTCTACAGATGGTTTGGTTTACTCAGAATATAATATTATTTTTTTTTTATTTAGGGGTAATACTACATTGTAACTATTTTTGTATGGCTTGAATGCTTCCTTAACTAATCGAAAATGATATCCAAGAGCCTTTAGGCGGCGGAAAAGCTTTAAAATGTTCCTTTACACAAACTGCCACAAGTCCTAAATTATGAAAAAAAAATTAAAAAACAAAAAAAAAATTAACGTTTCAGTGCATTAAACTTTAAAATCGTTTTTCTCAAAACTCCAGCTAACTTATGACAGTTGCTAGTAATGTACGTAGGAGGTTTTTCTCAAAACTCCAGCTAACTTATGACAGTTGCTAGTAAAGTACGTAGGAGGTTTTTCTCAAAACTCCAGCTAACTTATGACAGTTGCTAGTAAAGTACGTAGGAGGTTTTTCTCAAAACTCCAGCTAACTTATGACAGTTGCTAGTAAAGTACGTAGAAGGTTTTTCTCAAAACTCCAGCTAACTTATGACAGTTGCTAGTAAAGTACGTAGGAGGTTTTTCTCAAAACTCCAGCTAACTTATGACAGTTGCTAGTAAAGTACGTAGGAGGTTTTTCTCAAAACTCCAGCTAACTCATGACAGTTGCTAGTAAAGTACGTAGGAGGTTTTTCTCAAAACTCCAGCTACCTTATGACAATTGCTAGTAAAGTACGTAGGAGGTTTTTCTCAAAACTCCAGCTAACTTATGACAATTGCTAGTAAAGTACGTAGGAGGTTTTTCTCAAAACTCCAGCTACCTTATGACAATTGCTAGTAAAGTACGTAGGAGGTTTTTCTCAAAACTCCAGCTAACTTATGACAATTGCTAGTAAAGTACGTAGGAGGTTTTTCTCAAAACTCCAGCTACCTTATGACAGTTGCTAGTAAAGTACGTAGGAGGTTTTTCTCAAAACTCCAGCTAACTTATGACAATTGCTAGTAAAGTACGTAGGAGGTTTTTCTCAAAACTCCAGCTAACTTATGACAATTGCTAGTAAAGTACGTAGGAGGTTTTTCTCAAAACTCCAGCTACCTTATGACAATTGCTAGTAAAGTACGTAGGAGGTTTTTCTCAAAACTCCAGCTAACTTATGACAATTGCTAGTAAAGTACGTAGGAGGTTTTTCTCAAAACTCCAGCTACCTTATGACAATTGCTAGTAAAGTACGTAGGAGGTTTTTCTCAAAACTCCAGCTACCTTATGACAATTGCTAGTAAAGTACGTAGGAGGTTTTTCTCAAAACTCCAGCTACCTTATGACAATTGCTAGTAAAGTACGTAGGAGGTTTTTCTCAAAACTCCAGCTAACTTATGACAATTGCTAGTAAAGTACGTAGGAGGTTTTTCTCAAAACTCCAGCTACCTTATGACAGTTGCTAGTAAAGTACGTAGGAGGTTTTTCTCAAAACTCCAGCTAACTTATGACAATTGCTAGTAAAGTACGTAGGAGGTTTTTGATTCATTGGAATTGATTTTTTATTGGAAAATGAAGAATTGTTCACCATTTCCTGAAAAACTAATATTTCTTAAAACTCATCTTTTACTAGATTTTACTTTCTTCTTTTAAAATAAATTTATTATTTTGTTATTGATTAAAAATTGCCGCCTGCGGACTCTTGCCCGTGAAAAAGTGGGTTTTCCGTTCGTCAGGCACAAAGCCGCTATTTTATTTTCGAGGAATTAAAACTTATTTTTTCGATTCTTTAACACCCCATATAAAACATAAGACAAAAATAATTTAAAAAAATATTGATAAATTTTTTATTCATAAATTGGAGAATATAACTTTGATTCTGATCACACAAGGTAGAAGATACACCTTAAATGATTATTTCTTTGACTATTTGTTTTATAGTTCTTTTTTTCTTTTTTTTTCTTTTTTTTTTTTTTTTTTTTTTTTTTAACGGCGCATCAACTGTTTGGCTATTAGCGCCGGGCTATCTACAGGTTACCACCATTTTCTAATGCCAACAGTATACGTGGTCGGTCACCCATTCAGGTACTGACCACGCCCGACTTCGGCGATCTACAAGAACCGGTGCATTCATCGTGGCTATGGCCGTTGGCTATTGTTGTTGTTTTTTGTTTTTTTTTTTGCTATGAGCTGATTTACCTTCATAATAATTAGTGTTTT
The DNA here is from genome assembly GCA_946811695.1 of Gonocerus acuteangulatus. Lineage (NCBI taxonomy): Eukaryota > Metazoa > Arthropoda > Insecta > Hemiptera > Coreidae > Gonocerus > Gonocerus acuteangulatus. The sequence continues at coordinate 72,866,136 of OX328130.1, read as the reverse complement.
AAACGGGAAAAATGAGTTTACTACAAAAATATTAAAATGTTGCATCAAATATAGTGGTTTTGGATAGTGGTGGTGGAAGGGAGGAAGAGTAGCAGAGCTCAAAGTATCAATTGATGATGAAGACATATCCATCTCCAAAAACTACACTTATCTGGGAATTCCTCTCTACAGCTTCGGGATATTTACACAGACAGCAAGAGACATGTGTAAGAAAGGTAATTCGGCAATGGCTTCTGCTATCTCGCTCTTTGATAAGCTAAAGTGTGAGTCTTGGGATGCGAGAATTAAGCTTTTTGAAGCGCTGTGTCTTTCGGTCGTGCTCTACGGAAGTGAAGTTTGGGGTCTAAGGTGTTTGGATATTGTCGAATCATTTCAGGTGCAATTTCTCAAGAAACTCCTACACCTCCCTTCTAGGACCCCGGGTTATATGGTACGGCTGGAGTGCGGAAGGACAGCGCTAAAACATCAAGTGCTGAAAAAAGCCCTAAACTGGATGTCCAAGATTCTGTGTATGCCTGCAACCAGATTGCCAAAGAAATGTTTCAACAGATTATTAGCACTTGATAAAGCCCCGACAATCCGACCGACTTACAACTGGGTATCACAGTTGAAGCAAATACTTGATGAAATAGGCCTGATTCATCTGTGGGACGAGAGCGACCTCATGTCACTAGTGAAAGGGTCTAAATTTGTTCTTGAGGAATATGAAAACTTCCTCATTCAAGCCGACATCTCTAGAGCCTCCTCTTCTTCCTACTCACCAATATACCGCAGCATTAGGCCAAAAATTGAGGCGGAAAATTATTTAAAACTAAACACAAATATTAAAAAAATAAGAATAATTTCACAAGCAAGATTGTGTAGACCAGAAAATCTGAAATTTTATTGGGAGCGAAGCGTCTACTCTATTAACGGGGAGGAACTATGTACAATATGTAATAAGTTGGAAAAAGAAGATTTAAAACACTTCCTTCTCAAGTGCCCTATGTACAATGATCCTTGAAACACTTTTATCAACAAGTACTTAGACCTCTCGATGCAGGACGAGGAGAAAATCAAGACAATACTAGCAATAGACACAATAGAAAAACTTAACAATATTTATTATTATATCACAAACTAATTAAAAATAAGAGCTTTCATTATAAATGAATGATTTATTGATGGTGCTAGCTAATTCAGAAATTAAGGGTACTTTATAAATGAATAAAACTTAACAAATAAATATTCCAGCATACTCCGGGAATTAGGTGCTATTCATCAATTAATAATAAAACTAAATATATAACTATATTAATATATAATCGAGGAGAAGGACAAATTTATTTTATATGTCTCTATGTATATAGACTATGTCTTAGTAAATAAAAATAATAATTTAAAAAAAAAAAATTTAGCTTATAAGTCTGTTATTTTGGGATTAGAAGAATGTTATTCATTATTAATTGATAATTATTTTTTTATAACTTTTACTAATGTTAAGGATATATATATATATATATATATTTTTTTTTTTATTTTTTTTTATTTATTTATTTTTTGTTTTGTTTTGATTGTAATTCATATGACTTCAGGTCATCAGTTGTCAGCGTAGATACTAATAATGTATAATTTATATTTATGTATAAAGGCATGGTAACTTCCACCATTTATTATGATACATTCGTAAATACAAATTTTTCTTCATCTTCTTCTTCCTCTTATAATAATAAAACTAAATAAATTATTTTATTAAAAAAAAAGATGATAATTATAAAATAAGAATTATAAAAATTTAGTAAAAAAGTCTGTCAGTTTTAAATTGGAAGAATGTCATTTATTATTGATTGATAATTATTTTTTAATACTTTTATTTATGTTAAGGTTATATTTGTTTTTTGCTTTTTTTTTTTTTTTTTTTTGTATTTGTATAATGACATGATCATTTTTTTGTATATTTTAGTATTAAGAGATGATAACCTCCAATATGTAATGTGAAACATTCACAAATACAATCTTTCTTCTTCTTCTTCTTCTATTAAAATGTTGCAGTGTATATGTACTGTCAGTACGATTCATATATGTTTTGTCAGTACGATTCAATAGAATTGACAGATATAAATATATATATATATATATACTCTTTTATACCTAGGCCTATTAGGTACATTTATTAATTAATAACCATTCTATGACATTCTTTATTATTTTTGGTTAGTGCTGGTAATTCCTTTATATATGTTTTTTTTTGTTTTTTTTGGGGGGGGGGAAATATGGCATAATTGAGTTACAGCAATATATAATGTAGCACGTTCAATACCATCTTCTTGTATAACGGTTTGCTATCTTTAAACCAAATTTTGAATTCATTTTCCTGAAAAAATTTGATTGCTTTTGAATTAAAGAAAGCTAACACCTCGTTTTTCACTTCATCGACAGTAATGTACCTGCCGCTTAAAGTTTTGAAGACTGCGGACAAGGTTTCGATAAGTTAAAGCAGCATTTTCTCCTTCATGGAATTCCAAAAGCATATCATGGTGTAAGTCCTGTCATGGGAGATCCATTTTAAATTGAATTTCAGCAGAGAATAAATAAGTTTCACCAACCAAAATATGATAAATATAAGGGTATTTAATGCTATAATAAACAAAAACTGTAATGAAAAGTACATTGAAAAGGAGCGATTAGTAATATAACCATAAAAAGACAGATTATTAAAATCCGACATTACTTATGGGATGACAGTGTATTTTCTGATAAACACAAAGATACAAATTATTGCATTTCGTTTATGCAGAAAATGAGTTACAAAAAGTAAATGTGAAATAAATAACGTTTTGGAAAATCATACAATATGCGGAGTAAAGTATTTCAGAAACAATTCCTGGACAATTTGTTTGTGTTTTTCTTTATTTTTCCAGTATTCCCCTCTCGGAGAATTACCTATTCCAGCCTTATTCCATAAGGCTTACATCTCCAGGCAATTTTCATAATACTTCATATTTTCCCAAAGCCTTCCAGGCAGTTTTCCCACGAAGTAAGGACTTGAAGAAAAGTGGGTACATCCATTTCCATTCCGAGAGAAAATAAGGCCATCGAGTCATTTTCCTCCGGGAAGGGGGAGGAGGGGGGGGGGGGGGTAATTCGATTTGGTTGGAAAACGGAAGACAGAGAGGGATGAGCGGTCCGTGAAAACGGGATGACGGAAAGGGATTAGCTTGCGGTGTAGTCCCGGAATTTCGGCATGACCTCCTGATAAATCTGCATTAGGTGCCTTCTACGTTTTGATCCATTAAAATAATTAGGGGATGTTAGGGTCTAAGATTCGCAATCACCCCGGATAGCCGACACCGAGAAACGGAATTGCCTTAATGCGTTTTTAAGCCTCCCGGAGAAATGAGATTCTTGAGAAGATGATCCAGGATCTTGATGATGGTGAAGAGATTGCTGTGAAAATGATCTGATTAGCATAATGAGCGTGATGTTTCGATCAATATTTACGGAGATGATAAATAATTGAGCAGACAACACAAAAAAAATATGCAAACTATGGGCATTTTCGGCATGAGCACGCCTGGTTGTTTTATTAGGAACGTTAAAAATAAATTTACAACTCACAGGAACTGCATCATCTTAACTTAATCATTTCTTATCTATAGTGAGATTTGTATACAGGAATAGAAACAGTTATTAGTGGTAAAAAGTTTAAACATCAATATATATAAAAATCTCGAGTCTGTTTGTTTCTCTGTTTGTTCCTTATACAAATCCACACCGTTCGGCCGACTTTCATTAAACTTGGATCACATGTAGGTCTTGATTGGGGGAGAGTCATAGGCAAGGTTAAAATCGTTTATGACTCACAGTTCGGAGGTCACGGGTTCGAAACAATGAACGGGGTTCCTAATTTATTTTTGGTTTTATAGACGCAGAAAGTAGGCGTAGCATGGCGCGCCGGGTAACAGCTAGCCTAGAATAAAAGCAATGTTTTAGGTGACAAGGCACAGCATACTAACAGTGGCCAATATATATACAGAATCGGTAATTCCTCCTTCCGCCTTGTATAAGTCAATAAAAAACTATAATACAACCAATAAAAATGTTAGGTAAACACAGACAAAACCCATGGGCGTATATAGGAAATAATTTCGGGAGGGGCTGGGAAAATGTCGGGGGGGGGGGGCTGAGATCATTTCCGGGGCATGAAATATGAAAAATATAGAGCTCGGAATAGTTTTAGGTAACTAAAACGCTATTAAACTATTTCTTATTAACTAACTGATATTATTTAATTTTTTTTTAAGGTTTTTTGACACATTTTTACCATCCAATGAAAATTTCGGGAGGGGCTGCAGCCCCCTCAGCCCCCCCCCCCTTACATACGCCCATGACAAAACCCCGTTGAAAAGAAGAAAACTAACAATTTCGAAGAGTTTTAGGCACTAATTTCTCCGATTGACATCGCTCCGTCAAAAATTACATGATAATCTTTTTTGTAGAGGATTTAATAAGCTTTCGAATGATTGCCTTCCTTTAACCACGATTCCTTAACCGTTTTTGCGATATTTAAAAAAATATTCCAAGATCTTATAATTTCTATTAATGATTTTTTTTTTCAAACCCTTCCTTACCTCCAAATGCAACCATAATTAAAATATCTGTAATTAGATGAATATCAAATATCTGGAACAAGTTTTAACGGAATCAATCGTTTCTGAATGCCCAAACTGAAAATTGGTTTGGAAAAATAGTATCAATTTTTCTCGTAAAAGGTTACAGATATCGCTTTAAAAATGGTTTCATTCGTTTTTGTTTTTTTTTTACGTTAAGGAACCGATAAAACGACTACCTCCAAGCATATCGTCGATACAAATGCTAAGTATCGAATGCGAAAATCACCACTTTCAAGAGTGAAAATACTTTTATTTATTACTCTGCTTTTGGGCAGTCAAATAGTAGGCAGATTCTACCTTTTGACAGTGGTTACATCCTCCTTTCACTGTGTGACCTTAGATTCGAGAGTTTGCCATCAATCAGTCCAACAGCAATCAGTAAAGATTTAAAATGAAAAATGCGTTTTTTCACATTCGATACTTTGCATTTGTATCGACGATATGATTGTCAATCAAAACTCTTAAAATGTTCGACTGAATCCGTCCTTTCTATGTGGGGGAACCGAAAGAAGATAGAAAAACTGGTATATACTTTTTTTCTCAAAAACGGTTACATTGATTAAACGTTATTTCATTCGATCTACGCGTTAATGAATCTATACAAAATATATCTGGAAACATCTGGAAAAATCTCTAATATTTTGTTTGAGCAAAATTAACCGAAAAAAAGTCCGACTCGCAGGAACTGCGTCATCTTAGCGCGGTTACATCTCGAAGAAATGGAATAGATTAGCATCACAAATCACAGGAAACTGACAGTAGTCAACTTACACAGAAGCGGATAATTCTTAATCTGTATAAGTCAATACAATTATGTACTGAAAATGTACTTACTCTTTGGCTACTGCTGAGAAGGCTCTATTCTAAACAACCAAAAATTCCTTGTCATTTTAAGTATCTTGTTTTCCTAGCAAATTCGTTTTACTGTTATAATCAACTGTAAATATGTGCTTCGTGGCATATTAAATTCCATTCTGTCGAGAGTTAAATCTTTCTATAAAATAAGAAATAACGGTAACTTCAGTTTGAAGCTATGAGGAAGGTTATGTAGATGGAGAATTCAAAACAACCTACGTCATCATGATTAGTCACTGCCATCTTGATTACCACAGCCACTCCAAACTTATTATAAATACCTTTCACCGTTTCTTAGCTTATTTTACTAAAATACTAATTTTACTGATAAATGCAATTTATAACTAGAAACAACCAATTAAAAAGTGAGATAAAGAAAGAGAAAAACCATTTTAAAACAACAAAACAAACACTTTTTAAGTTTTAAGCGAATTATATTTTAAAATTGACCTCACATTTACTTTAGATAGAGTACTTTTGTGACAAATGTAAGCAAAATTTGCGTGCACAAATTTAATCAAAAATTGCGTGCACAAATTTAATCAAAAATTGCGTGCACAAATTTAATCAAAAATTGCGTGCACAAATTTAATCAAAAATTGCGTGCACAAATTTAATCAAAAATTGCGTGCAAAAATTTAATCAAAAATTGCGTGCACAAATTTAATCAAAAATTGCGTGCACAAATTTAATCAAAAATTGCGTGCACAAATTTAATCAAAAATTGCGTGCACAAATTTAATCAAAAATTGCGTGCACAAATTTAATCAAAAATTGCGTGCACAAATTTAATCAAAAATTGCGTGCACAAATTTAATCAAAAATTGCGTGCACAAATTTAATCAAAAATTGCGTGCACAAATTTAATCAAAAATTGCGTGCACAACTCGTGGACGCAACTAACTGATAATAAACTTCGATCGATTAAAAATACCGTCGAGGATTGGCCATCCAGTCACAGAGAAAACAGACGTGAAGAAATAGCTCTGGCTCGACTACGACTTGGACACACTCGACTAACACACGAATACTTAATGACAAGACGTAACAGACCAATATGTGACATACGTAACAGTGAACTTCCAGTGAAACATTTACTGACAGTCTGCCGCAGAAGAAACGATATTAATCTGCCGTATGATATGCAAGAACTCATAGGCAATGATAGCCAGTATATAAACACTGTACTGACATACCTCAGGAACACAGGACTGTACGACATTATTTGATGACCGAAAGCGTGCTGTCTTGAAAACATTAAGTTCCTATGAACTTTAAGTGATATTTTCATTTAAACCCCTATTACACTACCTTTACACATACATTTAAAAATATGCAATCAAACAAGTTTGTTTCCTAGTGAGACTAAATTCAGAAGATGCTGCTCACTGTGTTATTGCCAACAAGCGGAACACTGTTTAAATTCAGAAGATGCTGCTCACTGTGTTATTGCCAACAAGCGGAACACTGTTTAAATTCAGAAGATGCTGCTCACTGTGTTATTGCCAACAAGCGGAACACTGTTTAAATTCAGAAGATGCTGCTCACTGTGTTATTGCCAACAAGCGGAACACTGTTTAAATTCAGAAGATGCTGCTCACTGTGTTATTGACAACAAGCGGAACACTGTTTAAATTCAGAAGATGCTGCTCACTGTGTTATTGCCAACAAGCGGAACACTGTTTAAATTCAGAAGATGCTGCTCACTGTGTTATTGCCAACTAGAGGAACACTATTTAAATTCAGAAGATGCTGCTCACTGTGTTATTGCCAACAAGCGGAACACTGTTTAAATTCAGAAGATGCTGCTCACTGTGTTATTGCCAACAAGCGGAACACTGTTACAATTAGATGAATAAATAAATAATCAAAATTGGATCAATTTTGAGTATGCTAAATCGGAAAGAAAGTATTCGGCTGATTGCTGCACTGTGGCCAAGCTCTTATCAATAAATAGATAATAGACAACAAACTAAGAGAAATTAAACAAACAGTCGGTAAATGGCCATCAAGCATAAGGCAGAATAGAAGAGAAGAAGTTGTCTTATGCCGCCTAAGAATAGGCCATTCACGGCTGACGCACGTACACCTCACGACGAGACAGGACAGACCGGCATGTGAAGTATGTAACACCCCACTGACAATAAAACACATCCTGACTAAATGTCGGCTGAGAGAAAACTATGACTTACCGGACAACATGACTGAACTACTCTCAGATAAAAGCCAGTATATAGACAAGATATACACATATTTAAAAAATACAAATATATTTAACAAACTGTGACGATACCTCACATAATAAGATCCTCTATTTACGTATCTGTCTAACATTATTTGTACAGGTAATCTGAAAAGCAGATATATCTATCTTTGAGAATAACATTACACCAATCTATTTCAAGCATTAACTAAATCTGAACATAAACAATACAGACACAAACTAAACTGTTTGCTATGAACAAATTGCAGCATTAAATACATTTTAATTGGTAAATTACTGTGTAGCGAAAAACAATAACAATAAAAACAAGCAATGTAGTAATAATGTGCAATATTAGTATATGGATAATGATAAGGAATAATGTAATAATAATAATGTGTAATATAAGTATATATATATAATAATAAGGAATAATGTAATAATAATAATAATATTAATGAATAAAATAATTATATAGATATAATAATGTACGCTATAAGTCTATAGATAATAATAATGTATAATGTATGTACAATGTAAATATAAACAATATAGATATAGTGCAATAATATACGCATATGTATATATGTGTGTGTATGTGTATGAATTCTGTAATCATGTCATCATCATTTATTGTCAAATCATATCTCCATTTATTGTTAAATCATCATTTATTGTAATCACTGTTATTAACATTTATGTAATCATCATTTATTTTGTAATCATGTAATCATCGTTTATTGTTATAGAGAATATCGCTAAAAACTGCGAAACTTTTAATAAATAAATAAATGAATTATCAATAAATGACAGGTGACAATTGAATATTCAATATTTTTCAGGTGGAAAGTGAATAAATGAGAATTACAAAAAGTCAATTCAAAATTATTTAAGTTCTACATATTTCACACCTCAGATCACTCTTCAGGAGCCAAAAAATTCAATAAACTAAAACTTACAGTCTAATTGTATTAAGCTGTCCCTTATAATAAAATAATTTTTTTAGATTTTGTCACTGGGTAAAAATTAATAAATTTTGTTTAGTAAATTAAAAAAATATACTATTTAAGTATTTGATATTTTTTTTTCTGTGTTTTATTTTATTTATTTAGTTTGGACATGGCCATTGCACGGAAATTTCGCTTTAATACAATAAAGCTGTATTTCTAGTGAGTTATTTAACTCCTGAAGAGGCACCTAAGGTGTGAAACATGTGGAGCTTAAATAAATTGAATTGACTTTGTTAATTCTCTTTTATGGACGTTCCGCCTGAAAAATATTAAAGTAAAGAAGGTTGGGTCGCTATGAAATATAAGCAATTGAATGTGGTCGATTTTAATTTACCTAAATATATGTAAATTAAAATAAAACATTATAAATTAAAAATATTTTGAAATGGATAACTTTTTTTTAATGTAAAACATTTTCAGGAGTATCTTAGTAATAATCTAGGTAGAGGATTAACCTTCCTTGATAACCTTGATATTTCTCATTGATGGAGGATTTTCTTTTCATGAATGCCGACTCTTTATCCATTCATAAGATGAAGCTTCATTCAGTAAAACCTCTCTCCTTTCTCAGGTCTACTATCTCTTTAAAACATGGTCTTAGGCAGAGAAAATAATTCTTAAGGGTTTAGAAATATCCAGGAATAGCATATCATTATTATTAGAGGAGGAATATATTCAATTATCTTTAAATTCAAATATTTATAACAAAAATCGTGGTCCTGGAACACCAAATTTTAAACATTACAAAACTGCAGGGCCAGAATGCCTAACAACGTGGTTTAACACGTTGGAAGGCACAGAATATTTCAGGATTCCGGCGCGGAGAGTAAATGGTCAAAGATCCTCTTTCCAAAGCAAGAATTGGTGCTTAATATAGCAGACTGTTTCCACTTAGCAGATCAGTTCAATTTTTCGTAGAATATGGAAATGCAATTATTTGCATGCATAGCTTGGTTCTGGACTATTACAAAACACTTAGTTTGTTTCGATAACACTTTCGCTGCGGTTGTCATTACGGAAGCGATCCTACCCGCTTACAATTGTCCTTCGGAAGGACACTCCTTCATTACTTTTCCCTTTAAATTCAAAAGGCTTGTAAATGGAGGGGATTCATTTTTACAGCTCCGGGTAAAGACTTTTCACTTGCCTTTTTGTAATGTTTTGTCACTTATTAGAGTCTAATAATTAGACACACAATAAGATTTTATAACTATATTTATGAGTCGATATATTTTGTTACTTCTGAATATTCCTCTTTGTTTTTAGCTGAACATGGCTGCCAAAGAGCTTGCCGAAACGTTGTAAATATAGATTTTTGCCAAAATATGATTGTTGTTGCTAGACTTTTAGAATTTTATGCTCTCGAAAAACTAATAAAAACACAGAAAGCTATGGAAAGGAGTATAAAAGGAGTTAGACAACACTAAAAAAAAATAATTGCACTTATTAGGGGAAAGGCGCGTTGCGCAGATATAGCAAGCAGAATAAAATTACAGAAATGGAAATGGGCTGGGTACCTCATCAGGACATCAGATAATAGATGAACGAAGATGGTAACTGTTTGGAAACACCTTCATGGAATTAGGAAGAGAGGAAGACCATTCACAAGATGGAAAGACAACATTAGCAAACATGCTGATGCTTCTTGGTACAAGCTGGTCGAGGATAGATCCAAATGGATGGAATTGGGAGAGACCAAAGTTCAATAACGGACCTTTGTTCCTTAAAACATTAGCAAACATGCTGATGCTTCTTGGTACAAGCTGGTCGAGGATAGATCCAAATGGATGGAATTGGGAGAGACCAAAGTTCAATAACGGACCTTTGTTCCTTAAAAAGAAACTACCATAAGTATTTTATTCATTTATTTTCTTATGTATTAATATGTAAGTATCTTGTGTTTCTCTTCTATTTTTGTCTTAATGGAAAAAATAAAGGCTTTTGCATTATTACGTATAATGTTTATTTTTGATTTGTTCCTAAATAAATAACTTCTGTTAGTACAAAATGAAGAGAGCGTGTAGTATATAAAGCTAAAAGCGCGTATAAAGTGAGGCCGAAGTAGCCGTTGAGTATTTATAGCAGAGCTGCTAGACCAGTAGCCTTGATGACGGCAGACATGCTAGAGAATTAATAGAGGACATTGCTTTATTGCAGTCGAAGAGTTGTTCACTATTTGTATTGCGGATTATAGTAGTTCAGGAATTTACAGGGATTTTTTTACTTTATTTTTCTATTAGATATTCCACTGGTTGCTGGGCAAAATATGAAAGAGAATGAAAAATGTAATGATTTTATTATTATTTTTATTTATGGTTTGTATTTGGCTCAAAGATTGACCGATTTCGATGAAAATAGGTACAAAAATACTTAGTGTGATTTGAAAGGATGAGTTCATTAACCAGCAGTATCCGTCAAGCGGAACGTGTTCTTGGGCGAAATTAGCCCCAGAACAAAATCGAACGCTTATGTTTTTGCGTCTCTAGGCTTCCCGGTAGGCATTTTACAAGTAATTGAACCTGGACATCCAATGAAATAATATCACTGGGCATATTTATAACCGTAGTCAAGGAAAATGGTAAAAACTATTTTTCTTGGAAACTTGGCAATCCAATTAACGCGATAATAGAAGGAATGAGGTTGTTTTGGCTAGACTTAAGACTGGGACATTCAAGAATTACACAAAATTACCAAATGAGTTGTCTTTAGTTGATAACTATGTAGTACATTTTGAAGAATGATCACCGTCCACTGAACCAAGTCAGGAGCTTGGATGAGCAAGGGCGTTGTTGGGAAGTCGAAGTCAAAGTTTTAGAAGTGCTTCAGGATAGCAAAGGCGAATGTTTACTCTATGGAATGCTGATTCATAAACCTGATTTATGGACGACAAAATGCCACGAGAGGGGGTTTCAAGCACGGGATTCGCCCTTCAAATTGGACATTGCATTTTTCATAGATGTTGGTGCTATTCACTTTAACTTGAAACTGTGAGAGAACTAATGGCGAACAAGAGAAACAAGGCAAAGCGTCGTGCTGCCTACATCCTTCTGACTCAGAAAATAAAATTAAAAAAACACATCTCAGAGCCACATCTCAGAGCCGGGCCCAGGACCAGACCACGGGCCCCCACATCTCAGAGCCGGGCCCAGGACCAGACCACGGGCCCTCACATCTCAGAGCCGGGCCCCACTTCTCAGAGCCGGGCCCCAACTTCTCAGAGCCGGGCCCCTACTTCTCAGAGTCTCTAGTACTTTATTATAGGACTTTAGACATTTTAAAATTCTTTTCATCTTGAGTTTTGGGCGAAATGAGAATAAAAGCCGACAATCGGTGCAGCAAAGTTCACTTTCGGTACTTGTAGTTTTATTGCGACTCCTAATGAAATATACTATTCTGGGACTGCACTTCTTTTGTCGTATGCACATTAAAAAAATATAGATCCCATTTCAATAAATATAGGCTAAGCCCGTCTATATTTCTAAACCCCATTCTTTTTACAAGCTGATAACCTATACATTTTTCCCAATCAGCGAGGCCCGGCCCGGGCCCTACGACGCCCGGACCTGGGACAACTGTACCCGGCAGTCCCCCCCCCCCATGTGGCGGCCCTGCAAAACTGTGATAAAACCAGAAGCAATTTTAAAACCCTTTATCTATGTTATAAAGATCTAGTTAAAAACTTTAAAAAGAAACAAAGAAAAAGAAAAGTTCTCTGCAGAAAATTTAAAAACAATCAAATTAAATAAATTCCAAATGATAAACTTTATAGCAAATTGAAAATATATTCTGTATATCGGTAATACCACAATAAATACAATTTTTTTTTTATATGTATCTAGTGAGGATAAAGAAATCACTAAGCAAATGTTTTGTTTCGAACGAAGTGCAAAAATAAAGGGAAATATCTCTCTTTGAAGACAGGTATAGTTGGGATTCGGCTAGGAGAAAAACGTCAGACTTTCAAAAAGAAATCTGTATTTTGGACGTTTCGACTGCAACAATGGCAGCCTTCTTCAGCTAAAAAATATACAACTTATAAGTAAAGAAAATGTACAAGTAGTAAGTAAAAGACAGGCAGAAATGAGCGGAGTATATATATCAATACAATAAATTTTAACCAATCTTTTTTTTAAAAACAATGAAAATACGGTAGTTGGAAAGAAAACAGCATGTAGAACTTGTTAGTAAAAACAGTACAAAAAATTAAACAGTAAAAACAACGCACATTTTTTATGTAGTGAAAAACAAAATCTATTTTATAAGTGAATACAATTTATAACAATTAATATATAGATACATACCACTAGAGAATGCCTAGGGGGGAGGGAGGAAGACCTCGAGGACAACTTAGGTAACCATGGTTAGAAGTATGAACGACAGCAACTACACCGGTGGTCTTTATAGTTATGAAAAAGGGGTGGGGGGGCGGCAAATCGGTGAAGATGAAAGAGGTGCAAATTTATTGTATTGATATATATACTCCGCTCATTTCTGCCTGTCTTTTACTTACTACTTGTACATTTTCTTTACTTATAAGTTGTATATATTTTTTAGCTGAAGAAGGCTGCCATTGTTGCAGTCGAAACGTCCAAAATACAGATTTCTTTTTGAAAGTCTGACGTTTTTCTCCTAGCCGAATCCCAACTATACCTGTCTTCGTATCTCTACAGCGGCTAACTATCTCCATCTACACTATTTCTCTTTGGTTCAAGAAAATCTATTAGATTGGGCTAAACGTTTGTGCGCATTTTTTGGAAAGTTTGTAAATAAAAGGAAATTTAACATTTTAATCAATGATATATTTTTTATCTTTTAAATTTCATTGCTGCAAGAAGACTCTTGTTTCAATGCAAACGAATTCTATAGTTCATTTAGTTCATCTTTTTTAGAATTAAACTTTTTCCCTACTAAAAAATTTTGTAAGGCTCAAATAAAAGCGAGCGAGTGAAAATCAATTGGAGCAAATATCTGCGGAGTGTGTAGGATGTTGCAAAAGCTATCAAATGAATTCAATGGTTTTATGTTGCGTTGTTCCATCTGTAATTGGTCTCTCATCATCATGATAAAAGAACAATTTGTTGATATTCACCATTCGTGAGCAGGTTTTTAATTCATCAGATCAATTCTTCCATTGTGCATAAAAAGAAAATATATCAGAGAGAAAAAATAAATAAATTGTGTTCATTTATATGTAATTCTATTGAAAAAAAAATAAATAAAATAAAAAAAAAGAATAAAAAGAAAAAAAAAGAAAAAATGAAAAAAAAAAAATAAAATAAATAAAATGAATAAATAAAAAAAAATAAAAAAAATAAATAAAAAATATATATAATAAATAAATAAAAAATAATAAAAAAATTAAAAAAAAAGATAAAAAAAATAATAAAAAAAATAAAAAATAAATAAAAAAAATTAGATATATTTTGTACGGTTAGATTTAATGTAAGGAATACTTGTAAATAAATATATTTAGGTGTAAGAGTATAAGTATATATATGCATATATGTGTGTGTGTATATGTGTATGAGTGTGCGTGTTTATAAATATGTATATATGTATGTATGTGTGTGTGTATGTATGTATATATATATATATGTGTGTGTATATATGCATGTGTGTATATGTATGTATGTGTGTGTGTATATATATATATATATATATATATATATATATATATATATATATATATAGAAGTAGCTATAAGTGAAACAGAAAGGAATATACCATGTATTGTTAGCTTTAAATTAATGAGAAAAAATAATTAAATAAATAAGTTGTGTACTAAAAACTAAAACTAGGTTTAATTAAAAAAAAAAAAAAAAAAAAAAAAAAAAGGTTCATAGGACGATTAAAACAGTAAGTTGTTCGTCATCTGATCCGCTGTTAATTGTTGCTCTGACTCCACAATAGTTTTAAGAACGTCGTCATGGGCGTATATAGAAACTAATTTCGGAGGGGGCTGAGAAAATTTCGGGGGGGGGGGGGCTGGGACCATTTCCGGTGTATGGAATACTACCAATTTAGATCTTGGAAGAGTTTTAGCCAACTTAAACGCTATTACACCCAAAATAGAATATGTTTTATAACCTAAATGATCTTATTTGATTTATTTTTAAGGGTTTTATGGCATTTTTACCGATCAAATCAAATTTTCGGGGGAGGGGGGCTGCAGCCCCCTCAGCCCCCCCCCCCCTTATTTACGCCCATGAACGTCGCTATTGAAATTAACTGGTGTCCTGAACGTGGTTCATCATAAATGCTGCTTTCTCCGGCTTATAATTTTTTAAACAATTTCTGGGCAGTCCTTACATTGATATTATGTTCACTATGTACAATATTAGTTTTTATCGCTGCAGAACAGGCAGATTCGCTACACGAAAATGAAATTATAACCTGTTATAATTATAATTATAACAGCACGTTCGTATTGATTACACAGGCACACACACAAATAAAAAGTGATTTCCAAAGACATCATACATATATTGTTATGCATTTCGACACGCTGAATCCAAATCCGGACTCCTTTTCACCCTTGTACGTCAGGTTTAAGAGCACTTGAAGTTCAACTTTTGTATGGAGACGTTAAAGAAGAAATAACTAGAGCTTCCATGGTATGGAGGGTCGCTGAATTCAAATCCAAATGACTTCATACGAAATTTTACCTTCAAATGCTCCTAAACCTGACGTGCAGGAGTGATACGGACTCCGGATTCGGATTCATCGTGTCGAAATGCATAAGAATATATTTGTGGCGTTTTTGAAAACTGCCAATTTTTTTGGGGCGCCTTTTTTGTCGATATTTATTTGCTCTGTTTTCAAATAACCGTGTTCTAATATGCTGGACTCGACTAACCGACAATAAATTACGTACAATTAAAATTACTACTCAGGAGTGGACATCCAGCTACCGTGACAACAGACGAGAAGAAGTTGTACTTGCTCGACTACGAATCGGACACACTAGACTAACACACGAATATCTCATGACAAGACTGAATAAACCAATTTCTGATATATGCAATACAGACTTCACTGTAAAACACCTACTTACGGAATGCAGAAGACGACAAAACCTAAATATCCCACATGACATTTACGAATTGTTGTCGGACAGCAGCCAGTACATAAACACAATACTTTCTTACTTGCAGAACACTAAACTATACACTCACATCTGAAGACATCTGCTGAATAACCAGAGGCTTCCAGGCATATAACAGGCATTTACATAACTCTGGTTATGAAAATAATAGAATTAAATACCCATCTTAATGCTGGCTCATTAGACCATACAGGTACTACCTTAAAGGAGGGAAATCCCAGTAGATGCGAATCACTTATAAATAAATAAATATTTAATAATAATATGCGTCCAACCTAAATTGTACATTGTGTGTTGTTGCGATTATGTATAGTCATATTATACATAGAAACTATTTTCTTCGTTATCTTTATTTGTACCTATATGTTCTTTTTTAAAAAATTTACTGTTTTTACATAGTTAATTTACTTATAGCTGTTTGTTATTTACAAACTTATTTATATAATTAGATACAAACGTACTATAATGTAATTGGATTAATAATTATTATGTAATATGTTAATTACTATGGATTTATAATTATTATGTAATTGGATGAATATGTATTTCAATTTTATATCTGTATTTGGGCGAAACGCTTTCAGTGCGGGGTGCTCGTAAATTAATTTAAAAAAAATATAATAATAATATGCGTCCAATGTTTACGGAAATAAGAGACAGACATTAGTCGAGCGAAGTGTCGAAAGGTTGCTTTTAATGCGCAACTCATTGAGTGGCTTAATTAATGGACTAAAGATATATTTTGCAACATTATATATACAATTTAAACTAATGCAAACCACATTTGCAAATCAACGCTTGCAAACAACAAGCTTAGCAATAAGATGTAATTCCCACAACCCCTTGCCTTTGCAAAGGTTTAACGCCGTCCTGGTTATGCCCCCAAAGCCTGCCGTAGAATAGGGGGGACAGCTTACGTGACCTGGTATCCAAACAACCCTTTCTCCCGGGTCTTACAATCTCCATACCACCTGTCACATGTGCCTCCAGGTTTTCAATAAAATTTTCCATTTACCCCCAAAACTCAACAAATAAAATAAAACTCTCCTGTTATACCACCCCTTCCAAGAAAACACAGGCATATCTAATATATTCTTAGGACTCATTTGTAGTTACACAAAGACGATGCTGTCCGTGCTGATGGTCACAATGGAAGCAATCGAGGCCCGGTCGATAATAGTGAAATAAAACTATTTTCTTAAATATAAAATTATTTCTATATTTTTGCTGTAATCCTGCGTACCATAGTTAATGCTCCTTATTATGTTTCGAATCGCACCCTCCATAATGACCTAAATATTCCTTGTGTCCAAGATGTAATCCCTATCCGCTTCTCATCTTTCCATAGTAAATTGATGAATCATCCTAATCCTATAGCCCAATCCTTATCCAGCACCAATCATCCTTCCTCTCCACCCAGGCGTCTTCATAGGAAGTGGCCCCGGGATCTACTAAGGCAGTGAAGTGTCGTGAAGTGCTCAAAAGTCACTGTGATTGTAATAATGATAATTGAGAGTGATATCGATGGATATCTTCTCTCCTCGTGATATCACAGGCCACGCCTCATTCGCCTCCAATCCTCCCTGCTAGTCGCAGGGTGTGGTTGGATGGCGTAAGGTAACTCCAGGTCATCCTAGAATCCTTCCTAAAGGAAGGTATTCGGTTGACAACTGGTGGCACCTGAGGCGTGGTCAAGCTATACCTATATCTATGTCAAATTACATAATACATATACTGTAGATTGTAATATTTCTGTAAATAAACAATAAATAATGAATTTTTGCTGATCTTCTTGAGTTTCAAACAATAGAAAGAATTGATCCGTTTGGAAGTTGCTACGTCATACTAAGTGTCTTGAACTTACGATTTTTTACTTGATCACTAAATATCGTCGCTACAAATGCAAAGTATCGAATTTGAAAATCACCACTTTTCAGAGTGGAAAAGCATTTATTCATAACTTTTTTGGGGGGCAGTCAAATATTCGCAGATTTGACCTTTTGATAGTGGAATACTTTCCCTTTAATAGAGTTATCTAAGATTCGAGAATTTACATAAGTCCGAGCCGTACATTTTTTTTTTGTATCGACGAAATGCAAAAATTCGTATTATCTAAAATTTTAGAAAAAACGCATAAGGACCAAGGCTAAAAAATACTGATGCACATCGTCTAATACACAGATTAGGGACTGACAACTGGAATTTAAAATAATTTAATCCTGGTAAGATTTGGCTTTAAGTATGAGAGACGAAGTTGTGTTACCAGACTCTAGGCACACATAGTTGTTCAAATTGTATTAATTGTACATAATGATTGGTGATTCAACTTTACAAAAAATTGTATTAATGTACATAATGATTGGTGATTCAACTATTACAAAAAATTGTATTAATGTACATAATGATTGGTGATTCAACTATTACAAAATATTGTATTAATGTACATAATGATTGGTGATTCAACGATTACAAAAAATTGTATTAATGTACATAATGATTGGTGATTCAACTATTACAAAAAATTGTATTAATGTACATAATGATTGGTGATTCAACGATTACAAAAAATTGTATTAATGTACATAATGATTGGCGATTCAACTATTACAAAAAATTGTATTAATGTACATAATGATTGGTGATTCAACGATTACAAAAAATTGTATTATTGTACATAATGATTGGTGATTCAACTATTACAAAAAATAATGTAATGACGGCACAAGAAAATTAAATCGATCTTCGATGTGAGTCGTTTTCACAATTACTTACAATTACCTATAAAATAAATAGTTCATTTCGATTCAAATCGATTCTCATTCCAGAATCGCCCATCACCTAAATAAGTCGACCTAAATAAGTCGATTCGAATACTTGATAATATAAAAAACATATCAGTAACCTAAAATTAGAAACAATTAAGACTATTTTTCATCAAAAATAGTACAAAATGAATTCGTCTAATGAAAAAAATGAATAAAATAATAATAATAGCAAAAAATGGTTATACAAATTAAGGGGAAAGTTTGAAATTTTATTTTCGTACAAAGTCGTAAGTCGTATAATGTTATTGTTCGTATAATCGTATTGCCAGTGGACATAGGAAACCGTTCTGCAGATTTCTTCTTCATTTAACACTTTCAGGACCGATGGCTTCGAACAAAATTCCCATCAGGGCCCAAGTCTTCTTTTTGTATAGTTATTTCGGCAAACATATAAAAAAAAAGTTAAGAAACTTTTAAAATTATGTACTTTTAGTGGATTAATTACAATTTAGTAGTTAAGTGTCGAATGCGCCACGATAGCGGGCCCGCTGAAGGATGTTTTCGGGCGGATTCAGTATCATACGATACCAAACCAGCAAAGCTAACCGGAAAATAGAAAGAAGTCCTAGCTATCTGCTAACGCATATGCCACGACGCTGGGCCCGCAGAGCACATCTCGGACGCATATGACACGAAGCTGGGCCCGCAGAACACATCTCGGACACATATGCCACGACGCTGGGCCCGAAGAACACATCTATGACGCATATGCCACGATGCTGGGCCCAAAAAACACATCTCGGACGCATATGCCACGAAGCTGGGCCCGCAGAACACATCTCGGACGCAGATGCCACGACGCTGGGCCCGAAGAACACATCTCGGACGCATAAGCCACGAAGCAGGGCCCGCAGAACACATCTCTCAGACGCATATGCCACGACACTGGGCCCAAAGAACACATCTCGGACGCATATGCCACGAAGCTGGGTCCGCAGAACACATCTCTCAGACGCATATGCCACGACGCTGGGCCCAAAGAACACATCTCGGACGCATATGCCACGAAGCTGGGTCCGCAGAACACATCTCTCAGACGCATATGCCACGACGCTGGGCCCAAAGAACACATCTCGGACGCCTATGCCACGAAGCTGGGCCCCAACGTGTTAAATAGGTAATAGAAATGAGATTGAGTAACAAAAGTAAGTAAGTGGGATTAAGTATTTGAATATTTCAAATAAAAATAAACATTTAGGGTAAGTGACCCAATAATTGACACTTTAAGGAAGGGTTATTTTATTTCAAATAATTTTTCCCTTAGGTTTTCTAGATAATAGATTGTTGGTATTCTAGATGGATCGATTCTCTAAAAAAAACGGCCTTTGAAGATCGTTCAAGTGTAAGTGAATTGAAAATAATTTACAATATTTTTTAAATGACAAATACTACAATTGAAGCAGAATACCAGAAAATAAATTAAAATGTAAAATAAACCATATGGGTGCTATCTGCTGACAGAAGACCCCGAGCAAGGTGTATGGATGTAACCTCCTTATCCAGGAATGCCTAGCTTTTAGGCACACCTGCTTCTTAATTAAATCCAGCTAGAGCTACCTCCAGCTTATCTTATCATACCTTACAGCGACTTCATAAGCAGTAGCCTTTTCCGCTATCTACAAAGGGCTATCTGTTTATGGAACAGACTTAACATTTTCTGCAATCAAATATTGTCGATACAAATGCAGAGTATCGAATGTGAAAAGCAGTTTGGTACCTTATATACGACTTTATATATATTTTATCCTATGATATATTTTAATTTGACTTAATGCGGATTCGTTAGTTTGATTTTCTGTAATTGATAATTATTTTCTTTGATTTTCGAGAGTTTGCCATAACGTACATCAGTCCTAAAGCACTCAGAAAAATTGAAAATGAAAAATTCGCATTTAACTAGGAAAGAAGTTATTAAGCACTTAAGTTCACTGTTGTGCGGGTTATGAGAGCTAATGTAGACAACTAAATTTGTGACGACTTTAAGGCATACATGCTATGCGTTTCCGCTCGCTACGCTCGCTCAAGAAGATAACAAAACCCCAGTCAATCCAACTCACTAAAATTAATAGAATATAATATTAAGCACTAAAGTTCACTGTTAGGAAGGTCATAAAACTAGGCGTCAAGAGCGCATTTGTAAACACGCGCATGCGCAGATATGTAACATTGGGGAACAGAGAACTCTCATTTGAAATGTTCAGAAACCATTTATTCAAAAATATTGTTAATTTTAAGGGCATCCTCACCCGTCGTCACCATGTCGCTTAAGGGCATACGTGCTATGCGTTTCCGCTCGCTCAAGAAGATAACAAAACCCCAGTCAATCCAACTCGCTAAAATTAATAGAAGTCTATTAATTATTCTATTAACTTTAGTGCTTAGTAACTTCTTTCCTAGTTAAATTCGAAGTTTTTTTTTAACGTATTCGTGTTTATCGCATCAAAATAAGTCACTGTACAAAATTTGAAAGCAATCGGTTTTGAGGGCGTGAAATTTCATTTTTACCAAATAATCTATCATCAAAATTAGCGCTACTATCTAATTTCGTGCAGTTTATTATAGCATGGTTCCCGTCATACTATATGTTATTCATCAATTGATAAGTAATCAAAGTATAATGTTTCATGAGATAACCTGTTATCTATAGGTTAGGAGCAACAGCAATTTAACCAGTACAGGTCAAAAATTCGTTGCCAATAATCAATGGACGTTAAAATTTAAATACACATGTTTCCAATATTTCATTTAGAAACACCCATTATATTTGCGAGCATTACCAAGAAGTTCTGACTGGGGAGGCTGATGGATGAGGAGGCTGTGCAAGGGACCTCGGATAGACCATCACCAGGTATAGCGTAAACTCTATGAGGGACAATATCACAGTTTATTTCTAGTAATTTAAGGTCTGCCATCATAGTTGAAATGAAGCTCAAATAAAAATAATATAATGAAATAAATACAGTACGGTAACAGCTGACCTTTAACGCATGCTGCCTAGTTGTGGTTTCTCTCTTTAAAACCAACTAAAAATTCAAACCCCTCTAAAAATACATAAAAATTTGATTTAAAAAGAAAAGTTCTTAGCGAGTGTTTTCATCCTGAAGGGAGTGTTTATGCACAATTTCATTTTTTTCCGGTAAGAGGTTTGGGCTGGGCGGTGATAGGTCAGTGCGTGAATGAGTGAGTGGTATTTGGCAAATACACGGAGAAAAAAAAACAGGCTGTCGGCAGCCTGAAAACTGTGACTCAGTGCCAGTATTTTGAAATAGGACATTTCAGTCTAAAATAGGATTCCACATATTTCAGCCTAAAATAGGATTCCACTAGTTAGAGTGCCCGCACTTTATAATAGAGTGCTGGAATGCTAATTCTGCATCCTATAGTAGAGTTCTCACACCCAAAGCTAGCATCCAACAATAGAGTGCCCAGCACTCTACTTTCAAGTGCGTACCCCTAGACTTTAGATTGCTGGCACTCTGATACTGGCTCTAGCAGCCTACCCATATAGGCTGCGAGCATCCTGATGTTTGCTTCCTGTATCCTACCCATATAGGCTGCTAGAATCCTATTCAGGATGGGTTACAAGTATTAGGTACAATGTACTTATGAAGAATATTGAACAAGTAGGTCTAGAAATAATTTTTTTATTTTTTCTGTTTTCATGACACTTATAGCGGTATTCAGTTGATTTCAGCATCTGTTCAAACAGAAACAAAAATAAATTTTTATTAATAACAAAAGAAAAGTTGTTGTTGTTGTTTTTTATACAATTAAAAAGAAAGATAAATAGGAATTTTTTCTAGTTTAAAATTTCGCAGTAAATTCAAAGCTGCCAGGGAATTACAAAATAAATATAAAATAAGGTTTTTGTCTATGGATATGATCATAAATGAAGGAACTATAGAAACAGAATGGACACCAAAATACAATACACGTCTACTAATACAATTTTGAACTAATATTCTAGCCGTATTCTAGGAACGTATAAAAAAAGACTTCCATCAGTTCTCAGCTTACCAGGCTTATTGAACTCCATCTTCAGTTGGTTCTATACCCGCAGCGCCATGTTATATTAAGGAAATATATTCTTGAAAACAAACACAACTTTCTTCATTCTATTGTATATAACATCTGTTTTTAAATTTAATAATAAAAACAAGAGCCTGAACTCTGTTCTGGCGGTACAGTCTGCATCCCGCTTTAGGCCTCCAATATATACCTGCTGTCTTATATAGGATTCCTTAACTGAAAAGGAACTTAAACGTAGAATGCATACAGGCTCTTGTTTTTATTATTAAATTTAAAAACAGATGTTATATACAATTGAATGAAGAAAGTTGTGTTTGTTTTCAAGAATATATTTCCTTAATATAACATGGCGCTGCGGGTATAGAACCAACTGAAGATGGAGTTCAATAAGCCTGGTAAGCTGAGAACCTAATACCTTATAAGTACTTGTAAATATCTATATTTGTTAAAAAGTGTATACCTCATACCTACTTGTAAATATCTACTTGTTAAGAAGTGTATATGTAAATTACACCCAAATAAAGTCTCATTATTATTATTACTCTGAATTTACCTTTGTTCTTTTTTATCCACATAATAAAGTCATCTGTCTGTAGGCTGCTAGCATCCTATATGGATGGGGTCAATGTAACCCATCCATATAGGATGCTAGCAGTCTATAGGGGTAGGATACAGGAAGCAAACATCAGGGTGTTCACAGCCTATATGGGTAGGCTGTTAGAATCCAGTATCAGAGTGCCAGCAATCTAAAGTCTAGGGGTACGCACTTGAAAGTAGAGTGCTAGCACTCTATTGTTGGATGCTAGCTTTGTGTGTGAGAACTCTACTATAGGATGCAGAATTAGCATTCCAGCACTCTATTATAAAGTGCGGGCACTCTAACTAGTGAAATCCTATTTTAGGCTAAAATATGTGGAATCCTCTTTTAGACTAAAATGTCCTATTTCAAAAATACTGGCACTGAGTCACAGTTTTCAGGCTGACGGCAGCCTGAAAGAAGGTGCGAGCAGCCTGTTTTTTTTTCTCCGTGTATATAGTAGATAACCTTGAAATTTCATGTGAAATATCTGGATAATATAAATAAAGATTGAATCTTTTTTTTTTCTCTCAATATCGTCTTTTCTGAGTATTATTAATAAGAGCTTGTCAATTTCGAAGAAACGTGTTTAGAAAGCTGTAGAGAACTTGATAAATCCATATTGATTTAAATTCCATACTTTTAATATATACGTCAAGCTCGACTTGACAAGATTTATTGATAAGGCTGATAAGAGTGACAGGTAGCAGGTGGTATGCAGATTAGGGTGGGAGGGCGGTAAAAGGTTCTTTTACCTTCAGATCACGTCGCAAACCCTCTTACCTTTTCTTGACCTAACTCCATTTCTTTCGGATGTTACGCTCTCAGAAGTTGTAATACTTCCAGCATAATTGAAAAGTACGTTTAGGATTCTTTTTTTACGTTGTAAGAGAAAATTGTAAGAAAAAGACAAATAAAAAAAAATAAAAAAATGTCTAGCGAAATTATTTCTTCTTTGCAGAAATTTGTTTTTTGTATTATTGATTTCTTTATTGGTTATTATATCCTTTATATGATTACATATTGTTATATGATATATGTTACAATATGAGGGTTCTGTGCTCAAGGCCTCCCAACTTCATCCTCGATTAACGCCAGAAAGACGCTCAGATGACGTTGACAGGAGCCTACACAAGCTCCCTTCGGCTCCGACCAGTGGCTGGAGTCTTAAGAGAGATCGGTGAGCCACAGACATTGGCGCACTTGAAGGAGGAGAAAGCCATTGCTAACACTTCACTTGGTCACTGCAGCAGATCTCTGGGCCACTGTCATCTGAGTCGCCTTGGTGAAGCTGTGGAGAATGGATGGGTGACGAGCTAGATATGGATATGACTTCAGGATTTTGATTAGTGGAAAGTTTAGGGTAGAAACCTCTTTGCAGAAATTAGTTCGTCTAATAATTGATAGAATTGTATCATATTGCACTATATATTTCAACTTTTCTGTAGCTATTATGAAATATAACCTATCTTAACCAATCAAAATTCACTTTTTGGTAACCCCTTTTTCGGCCCAACAGACCGCTATTAAGAACCCAAAAAAATATTTGGAATATTTATAAATTTAAGAATTTTAGAGCGGTCCCTCCATAGGCAGGAAAAACCCCTTGTAAGGTTGAACTTATGACAACATCTTTAAATCTATAAATCACAAAAATAACAATGGTTCAAATTATTATTTATTTAAATATATATATATATATATATATATATATATATATATATATATATATATATATGTATGTATATTTATCTGTCCGCTCTCTCAGAGGTTCAAAACTGGTCCGATTTTAAAGAAATTTGTACAACAATCTTTCTTCTAATTTGGAAAGTCAAGTTCAATAACCAGCAGAATCCGTCCACTGGATCATTTTTTTTTTTCGAGAGAAATTCGCGCGAAAAAAATTGTGAGCAGTTAATATGCTTACGTTTTCGAGTTAATAACAGGTATTCGTTTCATATGTTCACAGAGAAAAGTAGGTTCATGTGTATAAAGAAAAGTTAATGTGTATAAAGAAAAGTTAATGTGTATAGAGAAAAGTAGGTTCATGTGTATAAAGAAAAGTTAATGTGTATAAAGAAAAGTTAATGTGTATAGAGAAAAGTAGGTTCATGTGTATAAAGAAAAGTTAATGTGTATAAAGAAAAGTTAATGTGTATAGAGAAAAGTAGTTTCATGTGTATAAAGAAAAGTTAATGTGTATAAAGAAAAGTTAATGTGTATAAAGAAAAGTTAATGTGTATAAAGAAAAGTTAATGTGTATAAAGAAAAGTTAATGTGTATAAAGAAAAGTTAATGTGTATAGAGAAAAGTAGGTTCATGTGTATAAAGAAAAGTTAATGTGTATAAAGAAAAGTTAATGTGTATAGAGAAAAGTAGGTTCATGTGTATAAAGAAAAGTTAATGTGTATAAAGAAAAGTTAATGTGTATAGAGAAAAGTAGTTTCATGTGTATAAAGAAAAGTTAATGTGTATAAAGAAAAGTTAATGTGTATAAAGAAAAGTTAATGTGTATAAAGAAAAGTTAATGTGTATAGAGAAAAATTGATCCAACTAATTTTCAGACAAGGAATTCAATGATCAGACGTTAGAGACTTATCTAATTTAAAAATCAGTCCCGTAACAGGCCACAAGGGCCCTGAGGGGCAGATACTATAGAGGTATCTGATTCATGACCATACGGCACACTAGGGAGATAGTATGGTCAGTACTATGCCCCGGCCGCCTGATTTTCCCCTTGGCCACTTCGACTGCTAGAGTCATTAGCACGCAAGGTACCCATTATTAAATTAATTATGTTTATAGTGAAGATGGAGATAGTTAGCCGCTGCAGAGATAAGAAGACAGGTATAGTTGGGATTCGGCTAGGAAAAAAAACGTCAGACTTTCAAAAAGAAATCTGTATTTGGACAGTCGAAACGTCCAAATACAGATTTCTTTTTGAAAGTCTGACGTTTTTTTCTCCTAGCCGAATCCCAACTATACCTGTCTTCTTAATTATGTCTAATTTAAGATATTTAAATTCTGGTTACGTTTGAAGTTAGGGAAGTATTAGGAGAAAAAAAAATTATTAACTGACGTGAAATGTTTTGGGCTCTTGATATATATTCTAAAATATCCCGAAAACTGTTGGAAAATCTTGGTAAGTGCTTTACGATCGAATTTTTGGTAAAGTTATTTTCGATGGGGCGTTGTCAATCGGAGAAATAAGTGCTTAAAACTTCGAAATTGTTCGTTTTGTTCTTTTGAACATGTTTTTTTCTCTGTTTACCTCACATTTTAACTGATTATTTTTTAATTACATTTAACAATAAAACGAGTATTTTAGTAAGAAAATGAGAAACGTATTGGTAATACTGTTTTGGCAGAGCGAACTTTGAGGAAGATTTTGGCAGAGCGAACTTTGAGGAAGATTTTGGCAGAGCGAACGTTGAGGAAGATTTTGGCAGAGCGAACGTTGAGGAAGATTTTGGCAGAGCGAACGTTGAGGAAGATTTTGGCAGAGCGAACGTTGAGGAAGATTTTGGCAGAGCGAACGTTGAGGAAGATTTTGGCAGAGCGCACGTTGAGGAAGATTTTGGCTGAGCGAACGTTGAGGAAGATTTTGGCAGAGCGAACGTTGAGGAAGATTTTGGCAGAGCGAACGTTGAGGAAGATTTTGGCAGAGCGAACGTTGAGGAAGATTTTGGCAGAGCGAACGTTGAGGAAGATATTGGCTGAGCGAACGTTGAGGAAGATTTTGGCTGAGCGAACGTTGAGGAAGATTTTGGCAGAGCGAACGTTGAGGAATATATTGGCTGAGCGAACGTTGAGGAAGATTTTGGCAGAGCGAACGTTGAGGAAGATTTTGGCAGAGCGAACGTTGAGGAAGATTTTGGCAGAGCGAACGTTGAGGAAGATTTTGGCAGAGCGCACGTTGAGGAAGATTTTGGCTGAGCGAACGTTGAGGAAGATTTTGGCAGAGCGAACGTTGAGGAAGATTTTGGCAGAGCGAACGTTGAGGAAGATTTTGGCAGAGCGAACGTTGAGGAAGATTTTGGCAGAGCGAACGTTGAGGAAGATATTGGCTGAGCGAACGTTGAGGAAGATTTTGGCTGAGCGAACGTTGAGGAAGATTTTGGCAGAGCGAACGTTGAGGAATATATTGGCTGAGCGAACGTTGAGGAAGATTTTGGCAGAGCGAACGTTGAGGAAGATTTTGGCAGAGCGAACGTTGAGGAAGATTTTGGACTAGTTTCCACTTAGGATAGAAACGTTGTGGCGCTTAAAATCGTTCTTAATTTTATATTTTTCACGAAAGATCAAAACCTACCAAAAACTGCTTCTATTCCTTTGCTAATGGCACTTGGGATATGAGCGGAAACTCGCTAAAATGACGCAGTTCCTATGAGTCGGACATCTTTGATTATTTGAGGGCCGAGCAGGATTTATATCTGTACGCCGGAGATAAAGAACACCAAGCATATACCACATATTTGTAATTATTCAGGAGAGCCAATTTTCTATTACATTGTACTAATAAAATTTAATTCTTTGTTACTTATTGAAACAATTTCACATTTTATTTGCATTGATAGGTAAAAGGAAGTATTGATCATAGTCAAACAAAACCAAGTCCTCCACATGGTGTCTTTTATCTCTAATGAAAACGGACATGATTTTATTTTTCACTGTCTTATCTTCGTTATTTAGGGGATCAGGACATAGTCACTGTCTTATCTTCGTTATTTAGGGGATCAGGACATAGTCACTGTCTTATCTTCGTTATTTATGGGAACAGGACATAGTCACTGTCTTATCTTCGTTATTTATGGGAACAGGACATACTCACTGTCTTATCTTCGTTATTTATGGGAACAGGACATAGTGTCCTGTACAATTGTATGGATCGAAAAATCCACATTAAGAACATGTTGTTAAGTCAATTTAATAAAAAAGTGGACATGGACCTCCGGATATAAACCCCTGAAAAATAGAAAATTCAATACTTTTCATCCAGTTAATTTTCCCATCCGTTATCTTTCCTTTCATCCTAAATATAATGAAGAAACGGAAAGCCGATTCCTCTTTGGAATAAGTTCTCTGCTAATCCTCTTAAGCTGGCATTCAGATTGGAATTCTATTTCCAATCTTCATCCTCAATTATTAGTTCCGAGAAGCAGATCTATAGGAGAATCTGACAGGAATTAGCTCTCCCATTAGGGTGGGCTTCGTTCGGAAAGGCAGATCTATAAGTCCAAGAGTTGGTAACCGCACTTTTCATAAAGTGTTTTATGCACCTTGAAATTTTGCTATAATGTACCTCTTGGGAAGATAAGAAGGTATGTATGTGTTGGCTAGACTTACGGTGAAACACCAGGTACTGCACATAGGGGAAAGGTGCAAAACAATATTGCCCAAAAGTAGAGCTTTATTCAGAAGCCAACTATCTTTAATCTCACCTACATGCATTTTAACGCAAACAAGTAAGAGCTATATTTTTTCGAGCCAATTCCACCCATAAAAACATATTTCTGTGGATATATATATATAAACTTGAACCACCGGAATTTTATGTGACGCATAGCGTCTAAAACTTGGGAATTTCTCATTGGAACCCTCACGGATTGCTCCATAAGTTCAACGTTATAAGCGGGTTTCCATATTATTTGAGAGAGGGAGGAAACACGCTGAAAGGAACGAACATATTAATTCTCATGTAAGTAGATATGAAGGTAGTTGTAACATTGTAGAAGCGGTTACTGTCCGAAACCTCATCTGCTTTTCCTTTAACCACAGATCTGCACAGATTTAATTACATTTCTCTAGGGGTTTCGTAATATCGTACAAACCACAAAGCTGGAGTCCGGTCTCTTTGATACACAACCGGCAATTCGTGAAACATTCGGTTGCAATAACTAAGTGGTTAATTTAGGAAAATAGGACTCATTGCATTGGAGTAAAGTTTGGTTTGTGAATAGACAAATTAAAGTGGACGAGTGTAGACCTTAAATATGTAATCATGGTGGAGTTTGTCTGAGTGCAGTAGACTGTTAATAAAAATATGATTTTTTTTTTTTTTTTTTAATGAGGTAGAGATTCCTGACAGGAAAAAATGGCGTATAGGCGGGAATGTACGCTGCAACTTGTACAATCTCAAAGAGGATGCTTGGTAGAACATACACAGCTATACAAGCGGTGGCGCTGTACTTACGGAGGAAAAAATTTCCAGGATACTGCTGTCACCCGTTATCTATGTATATAAAAATCACGTTTCTGTCTGTTTGCTACTTATACAAATCCAAACCTCTTGACCAAACTTGGCACACAGGTAGGTCTTGATCCGGGGAGTGTCGTAGGCTAAGTCAAAAACGTCTACCAGCTGTCTGTTTGCATGTTTGTTCCTTTTAAATATACACACTGGTTGACAGATTTTGACTTGTCACACAGGTAGATCTAAATTACCGAAATCGGTTCACCTGCTCCCGAGATTTGCGCTTAGCAACACATTCAGCGATTCATTTTTATATTATAGATTCAATAAAAAATATCTAGAGAATGAATAATTGTTCCAATAAAGACTATTTCAGTAAGTACTAAGTGTTATAGGAACTACAGTACAAAGCCCTTGCTATTAAACTTTATTAGAGACTGGGAGATTAAAGTGCGCTTGATTCGTAGTGAAGTTAACTCCAGACTTGCTGACTATAGAGTCGGTGCTCTACAATTACAAAGTGCCTAGCCTTTGGGAATAGATTGGACGATAAGGAGGCAGGTAAAGCTCTATTTAGTGGTGTGCCTTCTAATCTAGCACACGTGAAATGTTGGGCTTCCGTGAAACTGCCAAAAGTGGGGGGGGGGTGATCTCCTACCAAAACCAATAATTGAATTTTACTGTGGAATGTGCTCTATTAACCCTGTTCAGATAAGTCAATCTTACTAACTGATTTGATATTTTATTTTCTAATTTGAGATGAGGCCGTTGGGCGTTAGGGTGCCTGATAGCTATTTTTTTTTTTCATCTACATATAGGTCATTAGCGCCGACATCCAGGGTGCAGCGAGGAATTTCACCAGCGAGCCGTGGGATGATATAATTCCTGCTGGAGGTTGGGAATCGAACCCACCATCTCCCGCTGATATATATATTCTTCTATCACGAGCTATAAGTGTCAACACTTCTATACCGTCAGGTGTAAACACTGATTATAAAGAGAAGAATAAATGTCAGGGAGAAATATCTTGACTACTAGCTGTATTGTCGACACTTCTATACCGTCAGGTGTAAACACTGATTATAAAGAGAAGAATAAATGTCAGGGAGAAATATCTTGGTTTCTAGCTGTATTGTCGACACTTCTATACCAACAGGTGTAAACACTGATTATAAAGAGAAGAATAAATGTCAGGGAGAAATATCTTGGTTTCTAGCTGTATTGTCGACACTTCTATACCAACAGGTGTAAACACTGATTATAAAGAGAAGAATAAATGTCAGAGATAAATATCTTGACTACTAGCTGTATTGTCGACACTTCTATACCAACAGGTGTAAACACTGATTATAAAGAGAAGAATAAATTTCAGGGAGAAATATCTTGGTTTCTAGCTGTATTGTCGACACTTCTATACCGTCAGGTGTAAACACTGATTATAAAGAGAAGAATAAATGTCAGGGAGAAATATCTTGACTACTAGCTGTATTGTCGACACTTCTATACCGTCAGGTGTAAACACTGATTATAAAGAGAAGAATAAATTTCAGGGAGAAATATCTTGGCTACTAGCTGTATTGTCGACGCTTCTATACCAACAGGTATAAACACTGATTATAAAGAGAAGAATAAATTTCAGGGAGAAATATCTTGACTACTAGCTGTATTGTCGACACTTCTATACCAACAGGTGTAAATACTGATTATAAAGAGAAGATTAAATGTCAGGGAGAAATATCTTGACTACTAGCTGTATTGTCGACACTTCTATACCAACAGGTGTAAACACTGATTATAAAGAGAAGAATAAATGTCAGGGAGAAATATCTTGACTACTAGCTGTATTGTTGACACTTCTATACCAACAGGTGTAAACACTGATTATAAAGAGAAGAATAAATTTCAGGGAGAAATATCTTGACTACTAGCTGTATTGTCGACACTTCTATACCAACAGGTATAAACACTGATTATAAAGAGAAGAATAAATTTCAGGGAGAAATATCTTGACTACTAGCTGTATTGTCGACACTTCTATACCAACAGGTGTAAACACTGATTATAAAGAGAAGAATAAATGTCTGGGAGAAATATCTTGACTACTAGCTGTATTGTCGACACTTCTATACCAACAGGTGTAAACACTGATTATAAAGAGAAGAAGAAATTTCAGGGAGAAATATCTTGGTTTCTAGCTGTATTGTCGACACTTCTATACCAACAGCTGTAAACACTGATTGTAAAGAGAAGAATAAATGTCAGGGAGAAATATCTTGACTACTAGCTGTATTGTCGACACTTCTATACCAACAGCTGTAAACACTGATTGTAAAGAGAAGAATAAATGCCAGAGATAAATATCTTGGCTACTAGCTGTATTGTCGACACTTCTATACCAACAGGTGTAAACACTGATTATAAAGAGAAGAATAAATTTCAGGGAGAAATATCTTGGTTTCTAGCTGTATTGTCGACACTTCTATACCAACAGATGTAAACACTGATTATTTGCTAGTTGCAACAGAACTATTTGATTTATCGCTGGAGTTTTGACAGTTTGTCTACTTTTCTCTTGCAGTAGGGGGGATAAAGAAGTCTGGTTAAAAGTTGAAGTTATAGAACTTATCAATATGTATCAAAGTAAACCGGAGCTTTGGGAGGTTAAATAAAGATAAACTTATAAAGATAACTTATAAAGATAAAATAACAAAAATATCATGCTTTAACGGAAATGGCCGAAGCATTTAGTACAACTACCGTAGAAATTAAACAAAAAATACAATTAACCAATTCAATTGTGAAATATATCAAGTGTAGAGTTTCAAAACATAGTTCATATTAATAAAATTTCATAATATAAAATAGTATTTCATCAAGTAAATACCTACACACCAAATGCTAAAAATCGTAAAGCTGGAGCTAGTCTTTCTGTTACACTAATAGTCATTCTGAATTTTGTATCTTGCTTTGATATAAGAGGACCTATTTTACAAGCAAGCTTTTCGAAATTTTCTCGTTTCATTCTTTAAAAAATCGAGAATTACGCTGGATCTTCGATACTGAGCTCAGATATTAATTGACTGAAGAAACCTAATTCTTTCCGTCTCAAGATCCATTCTCGAACCCATGCAGAACGTTTTTTATAATAATTACACAGGCCGCGGTTTCGCGTTTCGATACTCTCATCATTGCAAGCAGAATGGACTACACAGGACACATATGTATGAGTGTAAACGGGCCGTAAATTTATCGCAAATTTCAAGAAATCCAGAACTGTCGTATAGATATTCATGACATAAATGTCTAGCTATTTCTCTCTGTATGTAAACTTGCAAGAGAATATCTATCCGACACATAAATATCCTGCGTGTCAGGTGTAAACGCACTTTTAAGGTACAATTACAACACATAAGCGAATATAAGAGGGGGCTCAGGGGGCTGCAGTCCCCCCCCCCCGAAATATTTTTTATTCAAATAATTTCATGAACAAAACCCTATAACAACCAAAATTGTCTTCTACATTTACCGTGGTCTACTAGGTGTCCAGAGGACCTCAAAACCCACCATTTTACACTAAAATATTTTTTCAGAGCTAAAAGGATGGCATGTAATTCCGCATCTAAAATGCTTAAATAAGGCGGGAGCTTCTCGGCATATACATTTCTCTCTATGACAGCTGCACACCCAACTCCATTTTTTGTCTTTGATCCGTCTGTATATATTGTAAGACAGTCTGAGTGTTTGTTCAGGTACTCTGTGAAATAATGTGTATACTGGAGTGTCGATAGTGGGTCTGATTTTTTGTACTTCGTAAGTGTAAGGTCTATATTGAGGTTTCGTGTCGTCCAGGGTGCAGTCGATGCGAGTTTGTGTGTACTGATATTCCAAGGACCTAGGCCAAACAGCTCTTCTGTTTGGCGAAATCTTACAACAAAGGGTTGGACATGTCTGCGTCTTTGCTCATATTTTTCCATAAAGTGGTTCACCATTATTTTAGTAATACAAGATTGGACAGGGTGAGATTTAAGCTTGTAGATATAAGAAGCTGATAATAAAGCTCTCCTATAAGATAGAGGGGGCTCCACTGCCTCTGCGTACAGATTTCGACTGGACTAGACCGGAAAGCTCCTAGTGCTAAGCGCAATCCAGTATTGTGTATTGTGTTCAGCATATTTAGTGTAGTGGGCTTGGCAGACGAGTAAGCCACGCATCCATAGTCCAGAAGGGATCTGGTATAACATCGGTAGACACGTAGCAATACTAAAATATTTAAAATTTTCCCTACACCCCAAATGCCTAGGTACTCCAAGCCCCCTCCCCTCCCGAAATTATTTTCTGTATAAGCTAGTGTTCCACCAGTGTTTTGTACTGTGCGGTACAAATGTTCTTTCGGTCGAATCACAGAAGCAAACAGTTGTTGCAATAAATTGTTCGCGAACATTCTAAAAAAGCAAAACACTTGAAGCGGTCGACACCTCTTGTACGCACTCGTTGTTTGCGAACTCAATTTTGCTACCGCTCTCGGATCGAAAAAATTAATTTTTTTCGCGCACATAATGTAAGACATGGATTGGACGAATGATAAAATTATTGAATTTATTCGATTAATTAAACGGTTTTCTCTACTTTGGGGCTCTAGTCATATTGACTATAAGAATATGAATAAAAAAAAACGACGCAACTCATACACAATTTTACCATCTGTCAATAATTCTTTTCCTCTATGTATGCATTTTTTTTTTTCCTTGTTTGTGAAAAATCCTTATTAGTATAAACTCTGTCTTGCTTTGTTAACAGTCCTTATAAAGGCTGGAATATTAAACCATAACGTCTTTAAAAATGCAACACATTCTGTATGGAAACAATGCCTTTTAATTGTTTATTTATTTTTAATATATATATCATACGATTATTTTGCCAAAAATAATTTTTCGGCGGTTCTCCGAAAAAGTTGTAGTTTCTCTATAAATAAATATTTTTTATAAGAGAGCCAATTTCTTATATTTGTGTTTGTTATTGAGTTTTGTATATATTTGTAGTATGTTTGCTCATATGAGATATTGACTCTCTTTCGTCCTTGAGTTCCAGGAACACAGAGAGGGACAGAATTATAGAAAAATACTTACCAATATCGGCTTCAAATATAGCTTACCTCAAAATATAGACCCGTGACGCCATGATGTTATTATTGTTATGTGCTGAAACACTAATACAATATTTTATTATATATATATACTAGCTGATCTGGCAAACATTGCTTTGCCATATAAATCGTTTCTAGTTAAAACTTTGGTAGTAAAATAATAATCCCGTACCTCTTACAGGATCTCATTGTTTAATATTTATGGAATATCCGTCTTGTCCCTTCCAGAACATTAGCGGATAATGGATAGCGTCGTATGAATGGTGTGTATCAGCAATGGACTCAAGATAATTATTTCTTCTTCGAATCAGGATTCCTCGTGTAGCTGCACGGTCGCCAACTACGATTCCAGCAAGGTCATCAGCAACAGGTGCATTGAATCTACTCTCCAGATGGTTCTTTATCAGGATTGATGACAATGGCGTGATTGTAACTTGTGTATGTGTGATTTAAATAATATCAACAATTCATTCTGCTCATTGAATAGATCGTCCAGCATACTGACGGTGCGTGCATCAACGCGTTGGCGAGTGCGTTTTCGGTGTCGTCACCTCCCATAAAGTAAATTAGTAAAATTTGATGTGGTTTGTTTGGCATTGGCAGCAATGATCCCAATTTGTGATAAATTTTGCCTTCGATTTTGAATGTTGAATTAAAATGTTGACCATTTGCAGTATTATGTTTCACTATTTACATTGCTCTAACCGATTTTATTTGGAAACATTAACTTCAGGAATAGGTTAAAATCTGGAGCCATAAAACTACATTTTATAATTAAAATTTATTTATTTAAATTTTAACGCCCATTATTATTAACTAAGGATTTGAGGACGAGGCAAAAACTAAGTATATGGTAGTCTCGACCTCAGGTGCAAGAAGGAAGCCTGAAGACTTTGTATTCCAACAAATTCGAAGCAGTGAAATGCTTTACGTATCTTGGGGTGCAGGTCAATAGTGAAAATTTGATTAGCCGGGAAATCGGAGGAAGAATTATGGCAGGCAATAGAGCGTACTTTGGCATGCTGAAACTTTTTAAGTCGACACTCCTGTTCAGAGTTACGAAGCTCAAAATTTACAAATCCCTAGTCCGACCAGTAGTGTGCTATGGAGCAGAAGCCTGGACGCTGAAAGTAGCTGACCAGTAGTGTGCTATGGAGCCGAAGCCTGGACGCTGAAAGTAGCTGACCAGTAGTGTGCTATGGAGCAGAAGCCTGGACGCTGAAAGTAGCTGACCAGTAGTGTGCTATGGAGCAGAAGCCTGGACGCTGAAAGTAGCTGACCAGTAGTGTGCTATGGAGCAGAAGCCTGGACGCTGAAAGTAGCTGACCAGTAGTGTGCTATGGAGCAGAAGCCTGGACGCTGAAGGTAGCTAACCAGTAGTGTGCTATGGAGCAGAAGCCTGGACGCTGAAAGTAGCTGACCAGTAGTGTGCTATGGAGCAGAAGCCTGGACGCTGAAAGTAGCTGACCAGTAGTGTGCTATGGAGCAGAAGCCTGGACGCTGAAAGTAGCTGACCAGTAGTGTGCTATGGAGCAGAAGCCTGGACGCTGAAAGTAGCTGACCAGTAGTGTGCTATGGAGCAGAAGCCTGGACGCTGAAAGGAGCTGGCTGAACACGTGGAAAGACTGCCCGATGATACAGCCACGAAAAGGATAACCAGGGAGGATTTTCCTGGAAAAAGGAGAAGAGGAAGGCCGAGGAAAGGCTGGAAAAGTGAGGTGGAAGAGGATCTGAAGTGGATGGGAGTGGTGAATTGGAGGGGAAGAGGAAGGCCGAGGAAAGGCTGGAAAAGTGACGTGGAAGAGGAGCTGAAGTGGATGGGAGTGGTGAATTGGAGGAGAAGAGGAAGGCCGAGGAAAGGCTGGAAAAGTGACGTGGAAGAGGATCTGAAGCGGATGGGAGTGGTGAATTGGAGGAGAAGAGGAAGGCCGAGGAAAGGCTGGAAAAGTGAGGTGGAAGAGGATCTGAAGTGGATGGGAGTGGTGAATTGGAGGGGAAGAATGAAGGATAAGGATGAAAGGGCGAAGATCGTGAAGGAGGCCATGGTCCACCTCGGACTGTAGAGCCCGTCAGTAAGTAAGTATGGATTTGAGGACGGGTTATCTATAGGTTACTACCCCTTTCCTATAAATTTGGATTGATATTTTACCTTTAAATAAATCTTCTTTGTTATAAATAAATTGTCTTTATTATAAAATGAATCACTTCAGTTAATCTCCTTTCTAACGAGTTTATAAATAAAATTAGCTAGTTTAAAATAAGCTAGTTTCTAAAGAGTCTGTTTATAATCAATATTTTAAATTATGATTCATCCATGTGATAAATCAAATTGTTTTGGAAATAATAGTTTTCTCATCAAATTTTCTGTGTTTTCCGATTATTTTTTCCGCCAAATAATTAGAGATACTTAATGTGGATATTTTGGGAAAGTCAGTGCTCAAAATGATTTTTTTTACATTTTCCTTAAAAAAATATTTGTAATTAGCACAAAAATTCTAAGAAAAAACATGTTTTTAAATGAAGCGCATAGAAGTAAATCACTCATAGCGTTGTGGGCTCAAAGCGACCCCCCCCCCCCAGAAATGGGTGAAAGTTTAACCACCTTGGACATTAATTAAAATTTAATACATTAATATAATTTATTTTTCTAAATATTAAACAATTCTAAACCCAGGCAACCCAAAGGTGAGGTTTTTGAAGCCCCTGTTTCGTTCTTTTATTCATATCTCTGCCTATAAAATTCAGAAAAAGTAGGGGAAGAATCAATTCGTCAGAAATATCTTCACCAATAATAATATGGAGATATGCGTTTTTCATAGAAATATTTTTACTACGAAAAATGTTTTTTGGACAAGAGCCGGCACTTGGAAAAATATGTAGTCCACTAAATGACATTAAATTTAAAATTTAAATTATTTTAAATAGAGAATTTTATTGTACAATAAACTCATACAAACAAAAAAAACTACAACTTACAAAATAAAAGTAATGAAAAATTTTTAGAATTTTAGTAGATGAAAAGGTCAGAAATTTAACAAGGTATTTTGGAAAGCGTTAGTGCTCAAAATAATTAAGTTTCTGTTCCCCTAACAGTACCTTCTGATCTTTAATAAGCCCAAACATACAACAGAAAAAATATTTGTACATAGAGCACGTAGAAAAAAATAACTTGAATTTAATTTAAAGCTACATATTGATACCACACTTAAAGACGACAAAGACATGTAATAAAATATAGTTATACCACACATAAATCCCAAGTCAAAGTTTCTTATTTCAGGATAATATTCCTCAGATTTCAACTCCAAAAATATCATTATGATTACTATTTATTATTACCATTAAAATTATAAGTTTAATTCTGTATTTATTTATTTTATTAATTGCTTATTTATTTCTTTATTATTTTTTATTATTATTCTTTTCTTTATTTTTCTTTTATTATTCATTCTTCATACCCTCTATTTTTTAACTTTGTTACTGATCCTTAGCTTATAATTTATTATTTTATTTATTATATTTTATAAAAATAATTAGAGCCTTTCCCGTCCGGATATCAAAATTCCACGTATAAAAGTTTAATCTGGCTTTGAGATTAATAAATAGTAAATGCTAGAAATATAGTGCGCAATTAAGGATTTTTTTTTATTACTATTGCGTCCTCGAAAAAAAAAATAGATAACCCCAAATTATCCTGCCAACGAGCGAGCTTATGTCGAAAGCGCCCCATAAGCCCCACACGATCGTCCTAAAGCCCACA
Organism: Gonocerus acuteangulatus; assembly: GCA_946811695.1. Classification (NCBI taxonomy): domain Eukaryota; kingdom Metazoa; phylum Arthropoda; class Insecta; order Hemiptera; family Coreidae; genus Gonocerus; species Gonocerus acuteangulatus. The sequence continues at coordinate 72,827,784 of OX328130.1, read as the reverse complement.
CGCACTATACGCCGTGACTTTGCTCCTCACGTCTACTTAACTCTCATACCATTCCACCAAAACCCTCGCGTCCTATCTTACGGGGACATTTCCACCGAATCTAAAATAGAATTGCCTCGCCTTCTTAGGATAACGTTATTTTTTATTGTATCATTTCCTTTATCCTTACTTTCGACAAGTCCTACCTTCACACTTAGGGAAAAATATATCTTTTAGTATCCGCGAATATCAGGAGAGAACTCTCCACGGGGCACTTATGATTCCTCTGAGAATATTAAAGAACCACTCTGAAAGTTCTGCGTTCTAGCTTTACTGTGGTTTATGTACACAATAGGACATCATATTTTGGATCTTTTTTACATTAAGGTGCCCAGTTACTTTTAGCATAAATATGCTTTAGCGATGACTAAAATGAAAAAAACTGTTACAAAAAAGTGTCCGCTGGCGTTCGCGCATACGCGGTGGTACGAATTTTTTTTTATTTTAGTTTTTACCATCTAGTACAAAAAAGAAGACTGTATGTTATACAGTACATTACATAGGTCTGTAGAGTGGACCTAAAGCATATTTATGTTCCTGAATTTGAGCAGAAGGCTCTAAACGAAATTAATTTTTTTGTCATCAAATGATTACTTTAAAAGTAATCATCATTCCTTTTTTTTTTTTTTGGAATGAAATGGTTTAATTTATTTATAACTAGCTGTTACCCGGCGTGCCATGATACACCTACTTTCTGCGTATAGAAAAGCCTAAATAAATTAGAAACCAAATAAGTATTATTAAAATCTAATAACACGAATCTGTAACTGTTATGAACCCGTGGCCTCCCAACTGTGAGTCCTAGACGACTTTGACCTAACCTATAACACCCCCCGTATCAAGACATACATGTGTACCAAGTTTCGTAAAAATTGGTCTAACGGTGTGGATTTGTATAAGGGACAAACATACAGACAGACAGCTGGTAGATTTTTTTGACCTAGCCTACGGCACTCCCCAGATTAAGATCTACCTGTTTACCGAGTTTAGTCGAAATCGGACGAACGGTGTGGATTTGTACAAGGGACAAACATACAGACAGACAGCTAGTAGACGTTTTTGACTTAGCCTACGACACTCCCCAGATTAAGATCTACATGTGTACCGAGTTTAGTCAAAATCGGACGACCGGTGTGGATTTGTATAAGGGACAAACATACACACAGACAGCTGGTAGATTTTTTTGACCTAGCCTAGGAGATTTCTCGTATCAAGACCTACCATTATTCCAAGTTTGGTCAAAATCGGTCAAACGGTGTAGATTTGTATAAGGAACAAACAAACAGGCAAACAGAAAAACAGACAGACACGTGATTTTTATAAATATAGATGAACAATATATTTATTTATTTATAATGAACATTTACAAACTCTATTGAAAAGGTTGTTGTTCCCTGAGTATATATTGGATACAGTGATAAATTTTATTGATTAAATTTTGTTTGGTAATAAAGAAAAAAAGGCATAATTTTTTTTCATGATAAAGGTGTCTTAGCAATATTTAAAAGGTGTGATAATGGACAGAATATGAAACTGAACTACATTAAAAAGCCTTCTACAGAAATTTTGATTATTCAATCTTTCTCTAATAAGCGGTTGTGCTATTTCCCCCCCCCCCCAACTCCAAAAGAAATTAAGTCAATGTTTTTGAAATGATAATGTTAATTTTACTGTCGTTTCTGTGACCTAATTTAGTTTAGTATAAATAACCTATTATTATTTTTTTTAGAGCTTTTAAATTACTTTTTCTTGGTTTGATTTAGTACCAAGAAAAGGTAATAATAAGGCTTTTTAAAAAAAATAGTTTTTTTTTTTTTTAACTAAACTGAATTAGGTCACCGTAAAGACTGTAACATTAACTTAATCATTTCAAAGAAATTGAGTTAATTTCTTTTGGAAGGGGGGGGGGAAATAGCAGAACCGCTTATTAGAGAATGATTGAATAATCCAAATTTCTCAGAAGGCTGAAGAGATACACAATAAGAATGATTGAAAAGTACATAAATATTGAAGAAAATCACGAACCCAAGCCTTCAACGTCGACTTCTACAGCAACTAGACCCAAAAGTAGGGGAAGATGCTTCTTGTGCACTAAAAAAATTTGATTCTAAAATAAAAAAAATTGTGTAAAAACTGAGGACAATTTTTTTGTCCGAAACACAAAAAAATAATCCTGTATGTATAATTTGTATAAACTCAGTCCTTAACAATTTACAAACCACCCAGTCCAAGGAAGTTTAAAATGCTTTATAAAAAAACTGGCATTTTTGGCCTAATTTTAAATAAAATTCACGTTCCTGTTTGCCTGTTTATATGTTTGTCCCTTATAGAAATGCACACCGTTTGACCGATTTTGTTCAAATTTGGCATATAGGTAGCTCTTGATTCGGGATGTCTCGTAGGCTAGGTCATAACGTCTACCAGCTGTATGTTTGTTCCTTATACAAATCCAAATAAAATTTGATCAAACTTGGCACACATGTATGTCTTGACCCGGGTGATGTTGTAGGCTAGGTTAAAATCCTCTAGGGCTCACAGTCCAGAGGTAACTGGTTCAAAACTGAACCCGAACAGTTACAGATATGTTTTAATATTAATTTTTGGGTTTCTAATTTATTTTGGCTTTTCCAGATGCAGAAGGTAGTTGTAGCATTGCACGCCGGGTAACAGCTAGTTTTTAACATAAATTTGGTCATTAAGCGGTTAAGCAAGTTCCCTATTAATTTGCGATGAACTAACCAATTTTCTGTGGAATTCGCTAAGTCCAGCATCTCCTACGTGACGGACTATCCACCCAGATATTCCTCTATCTCCTCTATCCCATCTAGAAATAGGAAAAAAACGACAAGCTAAGCACTAGCTCTGAATAATCGCCTCATAATGTTCTTCAACTAACCCCAATAAGTTTTCTTCTCCAGCTTTCTTCTCTCTCTCTCCCTGATTTTTTCCTATTAGCAGTTTTTCTTCTTTTCTTACTTTTCTGTTTCTTCACCAACTACAGCCATTCCTAACTATTTTTTTCTTCATGATTTATATTATTAAGAATATATTATTACATTAATTTTTGTATTTGTCTTTCAATTGTACAAAAGATTGGATTTTCCGAAGATTTCGATTGCAGTTTTTCCAAACCCCAATTCTTATTTGTGATTTTATTCCTATTAACGATGCCAATTTGATTTATTTAATTTATTTATGACACATATTTCTCATTAGATAAAAACGATGTATTTTGAGTTTTGTAGAATAGATTTCTTAATTATATATTAATATTTTTTATAATATATTAACATTTTTTTTTTGTTTACAGGTTGGTTTTACGAAATTTATACTAGCGTTCCACCTCTCTGGTATGTTTTAACATTTTTTTATAATAATTCATTAGATGTTAAAATAAAATAATTACATAGATTATAATTCGTTTAGAGCCTTCTTCTTAAATTTAGGAACAGTAATAAACTTCAGGTCCACTCGAGAAACCTATGTAATATACTCTATAACATACAGTCTTCTTTTTCGTACATGGCAACCTAAACTTCAGGAATATATGTTTCCCGAAAATCTGATTCATGATTATTTTTCCTATCCGAATCCTAACTATTCCTTGTTTTTTTTTCAACTACAAGGCTAAATACTTGCATCTCATTATCATATTTTTATGTTAAATTTTCAATTTTGGCATTATTGTAAGGTTAGGAACATTCGAAATATATGCAATTATTGACTCCTCAGAACTAGAAATAAACCTTAAGAACCATAAATAGACCTTAAGAACTAGAAATAGACCTTAAGAATTAGATATAGAGCTTAAGAACTAGATATAGACCTTAAGACCTAGAAATACACCTTAAGAACTAGAAAAAAAAAGCCCTAAGAACTAAAAAAGTCCGTCTCGCAGGACTGCATCATCTTAGCGCGGTTCCGTTCATATCCCTAGTCTAATTTGGAAAGATTAAAATAGAAGCAGTTATTATTTTGGTTCCACCAGTCTTTTTTTTTTTAATTAATTATTATAATGGCGTGTCAACCCTTAAGGTCACTACCGCCATTCCTGTGAGTAGTAAAGTCTTGAAAGGTGACATACATGATTTACAATCTTACCTGGAAGGGTCCGCTACACTAGAAACAGACCCGCTAGTGTCAAGGTCTTGGAATCTTGGAAATCTATATTTCTAACAATAAATTGTTTTTGTTATTTTACTTAACCAGTTTTATTGTCAAATACATTATCCAACTATAAGCAATTAAAAAATAACAAGAAATAAAACAGACAAAAAGAACCATTGGAATAAACTAAATCAATTAATTTAAAGCTTTAAGCACTTTTTTCTCCGATTGACATCGCCTGATTAAAACTTTCTTCAGAACCTTTTTTGTAGAGCATTTAGTAAGCTTCCGAATGGTAATCTTCCGCTTCACAAGATTGTCAACGGTTTTCGAGATACTAACGAAATTATACAAAGTTACCAAAACTTTTTTTGTCTGTTAATAAAATATTTTATTCTAACCCTTCCTTTACTCTAAACGTAACAAAAATTTCAACATATTAGTGTTGATGAAACTCCAACATGCAGAAAATGTTTCAACTGTATCCCATAATTCTAAGTACCAAAATCAAAGACAAAGAACCCTCCCTAGGAAGGACGCTAGGCAGTTGAAAAGCTATATATCTTGGAAATCCATGTCTCTAACATTAAATTGTTTTTCTTATTTTTCTTAACCTGTTTTATTTTCAAATACATTATCCAACAATAAGCAATTAAAAAATAACAAGGAATAAAAAACAGACAAAAAGAACAGTTCGAATAAGCGAAATCAATTACTTTAAAGTTTTAAGCTCTTATTTCTCCGATTGACATCGCCTAATCAAAACTTTCATTAGAACCTTTTTTTTAGAGCATTTAATAACCTTTCTAATGGTATTCTTCCGTTTACCAAGATTCTCAACCTTTTTCGAGATATTAAGGAAATTAAACAAAGTTACTAAAACTTTTTATGTCTGTTAATAAAATATTTTATTCTAACCCTTCCTTAACTCCAAACGTAACCAAAGTTTCAACATACTAATTTTGATGAAAGTAGAACATGCAGAAAATGTTTCAACTGAATACCATGATTCTAAGTACCCAAACCAAAAACGGTATTCAAAAAATATGTTTCCAATTTTCTCGAAAACGGTTAAAGCTATCGCCTTGAAAATGGTTTCATTCGTTTTCCTAGCCCAGGAATCATATAAAACGAGTACTTAGAAGCTTATGAACTCAAAAACGTAAGCGTTACGATTTTTTTTGCGCGAATTTCGCCCCAAACGCCATCTTCCAGTAGGCGGATTTTGCTGGTTAACGAACTTGACCTTTCAAATTGGACGATGGATTTTTGTACCAAATTTCATCAAAATCGGACCATTCGTCTTCTATCTAGAGAGCGAACAGACAAATATATATGTATATAAATAAATATATACATATATATATATATATATATATATATATATATATATATATATATACAAATTTGAACCACAGTTATTTTCGGTCTCTAGGGGTTCTGAAACGCGAAATTTTCTAGTCAGCACTTCCGGATTGTTTCATTGCATCAACCCTATAAGCGGGGTTCCTCCCTATGGGGGAGGGAGGAACCGCGCTAAAATGTACCTTAAGAACTAGAAACCGACTTTAACAATTAGAAACTGACCTTAAGAACTATAAATTGACCTTAAGAACTAGAAATAGACATTAAGAATTAGAAACAGACCTTAAGAACAATAAATTGATCTTTAGAACTAGTAATAGGCCATAAGAACTGGAAATTGACCTGAAGAAGTAGAAATGGACCTTAAGAACTATAAATAGACCTTAAGCACTCGAAATAGACTGTAATAACTCGAAATTTACCTTAATAACTAGAACTAGACCTTAAGAAATAGACATAGATCTTAAGAAGTTTAAGTGTCTCAAGTCCGCTTGGGGACTTTGATATTAAAAATCGTCAAAGAAGGCATTGACGCAATCGTGAAGTCAAAATTACTTTTCATAACACAGCGAACACAAAAACCTCATGGTAGTTTTTGAATATTTTTATATCTTCGCCATCTACAAAAATTCTTTCTGTTCGCCATGTACAAAAATTGACCTATTTTAATGAATATTATTCTGTATGGAACGAAAAATTATCTCAAAACTAATTAAAACATTATTGAAAGCTTAATCTCCTTAAATAATTTTTGGCTATAAGATAATTAATGAATGTACAATTGTCCTAATTGTTTTTGAAAGGCTAATAAATTGAAGTGTAGTGAGACTGAAGTGTTTATTTTCCAAGTGTTTGTACAACTCTGAGGGTTTTCCGACCAGTTGGGTTCTCTCAATTATATGGATGGAAACCACCAAGAGGCACTTTCCTATGTCATGTTGTTAGACAACATTTTTTCATTTCTTATTTTTTTCTTTTTTTGATATTTTTTTACTTTTATTTATCTTCGGAAAAGAAAATTTTAATTGTAGTACTAGAAACGATTATACATCCGATAAATGTAGTCTTGAATTTAATTATATTATTTGCACTTTCCGAAGTATTGTAGCCACGAAGGTTCCATTCATGAAATAATTTTTGAATTTTCACGTTTTAGACCCTACAGGTCACGACAATACAGGAAATCAGGGTCTTCTTTTCTTCGTTAACGCAAATTAATTTGTCAATAATAACAACATATGTTCTCAATTATAATATTTTTAACAGTTAACGTATTAGGTGATTTCTTGTGTATAAGCAAGCGTGTTTAGAAAATAAAATAATTAATCTTTTGGAATTATCAATAAATTTTAGCGAGTTGGATTGACTAGATTATTGATATATTCTAGAGCGGACACGCATAGTACGTATGCCCATAAGCGACAGGTTACGACGGGTAACGAGGTCCTTAAAATTTATAATTATTTTTAAATAAATATTTTTTATATTGTTTGAAAATAAATAGGTTTTTTTCATTTAAGGTTCGGTACAACTATAACAGTAAAAATAAGAACATGTAATCACTTAGGTGAGAAAATATATATATATATATATATTTGCGATAATGAAGTAAAAAAGACCCAAAAATTCACATCCGTTGACACCCTATCAGCCACAAGAATTTGACGAAAAGATTTCGACGAAATTTTGTTTAAACACACTCTTCTCACCTTCGTTACCCAGTAAAATCCACCAACAGGAACATTTTTTTTTTTTTTTTTTTGGAAAGATTCAAGGCAAAAAAATCGAAGATACTAAGGGATAGGCTGTCAGATATAGTTTTAATGAGGAAATTAACTTTGAGAAATAAAATCAATCCATTTTCAAAGTCATTTCTGTAACCATTTTCGACAAAAAGCAGAAAATAAACTTTACTTTAAATTTAGTTTTAGATACTAAGACCGAACCCTTACAAATTTACTTACGAAATTTGAAATTCTTGGTTTCATTCCTTTTTTTTTTTTTTTTATTAAACCAAAACGAACTTCGAAATCGAAAATGTTTCAATCGTGTTATCGAAATTAACCAAATATAACCTAATTTATTTCTCGTTAGAATGTTTCACCTTGGCCATTTATTATCATGCAATTCATGTTTTTGTTCTTAGGGTTAGTGTATTCTTTTTTATTTTCAGATATAAATGTAAACATTTTTCTCTCTTTTGAAAACAATTTTTATTTCCCATAATTCTCATGCATTTGACAATTATAATAATTATGCTTATATTAAGTGTATTAATTTGCAATTTTTTACTCCTTTTTTTTAATGTTTTATATTTTTTATACAGATTTTTTTTTCTGGTTTATCAATCTCGGGTTTTGACTTATTTTTTTTTTTTTTTTTTGGTTCATTTTTACATATGTAATTAATTCATGAAATGAGCGAATCGCCTTACCCGCGGGCTCTCAAATAAATAAACAAACGTGTTTTTTTTTTGTTTTTTTTCTGCCTCAGTGTCTTTTTTTTTTAATTTTATTCAACGGTAAAAAGAATATTTTGGTGTTATGAGACAAGCCAATGAGAAACGTATTTCCATTATGGTTTTCTACAGCGAAAGTTGAGAAGACAGAATAATTTCCATCCAGGATGCTGTCACATTCCTGTGCATTTTGGCGCCTAAAATCTGGTTTGAGATTTAAATGGTGTAGTAAATATTAACTCAAAACAAAATATTAACATTTTCTATTCTACGCTTTCCAAATGACACTTTTAAAAAGTCCGTCACGCAGGAGCTGCATAACTAAGCACTTTCCTCAGAATTTGGGTAGTGTAGACTGATTTCCAGAACAATTTGCTTAAAATATCCTACATAAATTAAATAAAAACATGAATAGTTCTCTTTTAAATTTGTAATGAGTAACTGATCAATTATTAATTTGCTTCCAGAGTTATGTTTACACATGGTACCTATTACACTACGTAATAAATACAAAAAACCTCATATTATCGTATTTTGATCTAACGCAGGAACAGGATACAGTCACTCTAGTGGTAGAAAGCGCTCCTTGCGGCGGCTTTCTGAACCTACGTCTGCCGGCTTTTCTCTTCAAATATATTACAAATTAAACCCCCGCTTTCCGATTGACCGATTCAGCTCATTTTTACAACACTTCTTTCTCATGAGTTACCCACGACGTATACCGCGTTTCGTTACAATACAGCAGAAATTACGACCGGTATGAGTATATTAGGAATTTGGGTCAGGAGTAAACCCCCCCTTCTAATGAACCGATTTAGTTTATTTTTACAACACATATTTACCTGTGGATTACCACTACGAATACTGAGTTTCGTCGAAATATACCAAAAAACACGTCTGGTAGTGGCGAATTGCTATTGTGGGTCCAGAGTAAACCCCCCCTTCTAATGAACCGATTTAGTTCATTTTTATATCTCACTTTTCTCTCTATATTAACACTACGAATACCAAGTTTCGTTGAAATATAACAAATATTACGGCTGACATAGTCAAATTAGTGTTTTGGGTTCGGGGTAAACCCCCCTTCCGGTGGACCGACTTTGGTGGTTAACGAACTCGTTCAATCGTTTGCTAATTGAATGCTATATACCAAGTTTCGTGACGAAAAAACAAAAACTCTGGCCGCTATCGTGTTAACAGACACACACATATATATATATATATATATATATATATATATATATATATATATGTATATATATATATATATATATATATATATATATATATATATATATAATTTTAACGGGGGTCATTTTCGGTGTCTACTAGGTAGGATCGATAAAGATTTGAAGAAATTTTTCAAAAATTCCGTCATGAGTCCAACCTCAATAGCTACTTTCCTTCGGAGGAAAGTGCTAAAATGTATGAATCACATTGAAAAATGTAAATCTCCAAGAACAATAGAAAATGAATCTAGATTCTATTGATTGTACACCTAGGCTTCGAATAGGTCACAGCAATGGCGGTAGCTGCAGAGCTCCAGACCGCCTCCATACTAAATCAGAGCAGGTGAGACCACAACCAAGCCGACCAACTACCAACTTGGCGACCAACTCTCAATCTACAATTCCCAATTGCCTACTGTAATGCTTCGAATAATTCTTCTTAGCTACTGTTTCAATTAAACCTTGGAGAATTTACCTCGCACAATTTATTAGCTATTCTATTTATTTATTATTTATTTATTTTTCATTTATTTATTTCTATTTATTAGTTATTCTTGTAATTTATTTCGTTCTAATTATTTTTTTTTTTATTAAAACTTGACCCTAGAATTCCAAATAAAAACCAACAAATAATATTATGTAATAAGTTCTAAAAATCATTTTAATACTTATATCTTAGTTATCGAATTGTATTTTATATTTAGTAAATGCATAGAAATATTCCTAAAATTTAATGCATAGAGAATCTATTTTTTGTTAGTTAAATTGTATTATTTCCTACAGTATTTGTGACTTCTGTAAATAGAACATATGTGTGTAAGTTTATGTTTGGGTATGCTTATGAATATATTACTAAAAAAAAAAAAAAAAAAAAAAAAAAAAAATCAGTCCCGTAACAGGCCACAAGGGCCCAGAGGGGCAGATACTGTAGAGGTATCTGATTCTTGACCGTACGGCACACTAGGGAGATAGTGCGGTCAACACAATGCTCCGGCCGCCTGATTTTCCCCTTGGCTGCTTCGTCTGCTAGAGTCATTAGCACCCAAGGTACCCATTATTAATTAAATTAATTAAAGGCTGGGTGAGCCTAGGGACGATCTGGGACCCCAAATCCAACCGTCGAACGGCAGCACTAGTAGAAAAAATCTTTAGCTCGGGTTTTGAACCTGGTCCTCCAGTTCATTAGTCGAGTGATCTACCACTGAGCTAACCTCGCCCCCGAATATATAACAGCATGATGAAGGACTTTTATAAATTTTGTTAGTCTAATGAAAATTTAGAATAAAGATGTTCGAGCCATGCTCAATGTAATACAATATTTATGCAATATACTAATTACATATACAGAAGTTAATAAAAATAATAATAACAAGGAATTAAGAATAGTGAAAAAGGAAGCTCTAGTTATTTCATCTTTATAAACTTCATACGAAATTCGACTTTCAAATGCTCTTAAACCTGATGTGATGGAGTGAAACGGAGTCCGGATTCGGATTCAGCGTGTCAAAATACATAAGAATATATGTATGGTGTCTGAAAAAAAAAACACTTTTTTTTTTGTCTGCCAGTTTTAATTTTTTCCATTTCTTGTTTTAGATATGTATTTTATTATTTTTTGTTCTCTTTGTCTCATTGACATTTATTTTGCTTTCTTTCTAATGGTAGTGGCATTTAGTTTATTTCTTTTACTTTTAATTTTTAATGTTTTGTCCATTTTTTAAAAATATCAAAATATTTATATATTTTAACATCAAGACATTTTTATATTTTAATATTCGTTTATAAGTTTCATTTTATTCACTTTTGTTCACATTTTTTTTGATTTATGATTTGATATTTGTTATGTGCACTTATTTATTATTCTTTTATTTTTCCTCGCTCTTTTTTACAAAGAAGTATTAACTATATATTTATATTCTTGTCTCTCTCTCTCTCTATATATATATATATATATATTAGTATAAGCCGATCTCATCTATTCGTTGCTCGCATATCCCACAATCCTTCCCTCTCGTGTTGAATATGTTAAGGGTTTTCATTATTGTATTAGTTAAGCTTTTGTAATTATATTATTTATGTTTTTGTAAAATTAGATTTTTTGAATTAGATGTTATTCCTAAGATATTAATGTCCCAGATTAATGTGTTCTTTAACATTCATTCATTAGTAACAAAAAAAATCGCAATATTATAATTTTTCCATATATGGCAGGCTGTAAAGAAAGATAGGACCGAAAATGTTGTAAGAAAGTATAAAAACCCTACAAATTGGAGAGAGGAGCATAACCGATACTGGTGAAGTATAGTATCGAGTAAGCATATAATTCGGCCAAGTTTGAAAGAGCACGCACGAACATAAAGTTGGAAAGACAGCGTAGGCGGGGACTTTACTTATGAAGCCCCGAGCTTCGAGAGTTCTAAAGCTATTATCGCTTCGATACAACTCTGAATACTACACTTTCAACAAACATATATACAAATATATTCCTTCATTTTGGTAAAAATATAAGTAAATAAATGTTCAAAAATAAAAATACAATCCTCAGCATGTGCTCTCTAAAATATCTAGCTGACTACGGCGTTAATAGCCCTAATGTTGATACGCCGTTAAACACACACGCAAAAAAAAAAAAAAAAAAAAAAAAAAAAAAAAAAAAAAAAAAAAAAACGGCAGATAAGTAGTTATTTTATTGCATTAAATAATGTAACATCAAAATTAACGCCCCTATATAATTTTAACACGATTCCCGCCATACTATATGTTATTCGTAAGTTGATGAGTAATCAAAGTATAATGTTTTTTGACACTGGGCGCTACGGACCAGTGTCAACTAACCGATAACCTGGAGATAAACTGTTATCTATAGGCTAGCAGTAACAGGAGTTTAATCGGTACAGGTTAAAATTTGTTGTCAATAATAAATGGACGTTAAAATTTAAAAATTTATGTTTTCAAACACCCATTATATTTGCGATCATGAAGTTAGTAGTGTTGTGACTGGGGATGCTGATGGGTGAGGAGGCTGTGCAAGGGTTCGGGATATTATTACCTCGGATGGACCATCACCAGGTATAGCGTAAACTCTATGAGGGACAAATCACAGTTTATTTCTAGTAATTCAAGGTCTGCCATCATAGTTGAAAAGAAGCTCAAATAGAAATAATATTATGAAATAGATAAAGTTCGGTAACAGCTGTTCTTTATCGTCCTAGCAACGCATGCTGCCTAGGCTTGCCTGCTCTAACCAACTAAAACTTTAAACCCCTCTAAATATATTTAAAAATTTGAATATCAAAAAATCCTTTCTTAGCGAGTTTGTGCATGCTAAAGGGATTGTGACAAATATATAGTAAATTGTTTCATTATTATTATTATTATTATTATCAAATACCTAATTTCTTTAGAATTATCTTAAATATTATTATTTCTATGTTTAATTTGTACTTATTTAAATAATATGATTTGAAGGGAAGTTAATAATAGCTAATATGTATCAAAAATAAATATAACGGTTTGCATAATTTCTAAAACTAGCGTAATTTTTGTGTATCGGCATTTCATGTACAGATAAAACATTAAAATCGGTTTAAAACGATTTTTGGGCGACCCGGTGGCCCAAGGTCGTGGGTTCGATTTCCACAAGGGGCGATGGCTTTTGATAAGGAAAAAATAAAAGGTATCAGCCCTATCCTCTATCGGCTGGAAATGTGTGGTACTGGGTCCTAAAATTTTGTTCAAATTATATGTAGCCGTTACAATTTACGAGGAGCACACATAAATAATAATAATATATGAGTATGTATGGTGTATGTGTAAGTATTTATTGTGTGAATGTTGCAAGAATGAGTCATTGTAAATATTTAATATATGAGTATGTATGGTGTGTGTGTAAGTATTTATTGTGTGAATGTTGCAAGAATGAGTCATTGTAAATATTTAATATATGAGTATGTATGGTGTGTGTGTAAGTATTTATTGTGTGAATGTTGCAAGAATGAGTCATTGTAAATATTTAATATATGAGTATGTATGGTGTGTGTGTAAGTATTTATTGTGTGAATGTTGCAAGAATGAGTCATTGTAAATATTTAATATATGAGTATGTATGGTGTGTGTGTAAGTATTTATTGTGTGAATGTTGCAAGAATGAGTTATTGTAAATATTTAATATATGAGTATGTATGGTGTGTGTGTAAGTATTTATTGTGTGAATGTTGCGAGAATGAGTTATTGTAAATATTTAATGAATGAGTATGTATGGTGTGTGTGTAAGTATTTATTGTGTGAATGTTGCAAGAATGAGTTATTGTAAATATGTAATATATGAGTATGTATGGTGTGTGTGTAAGTATTTATTGTGTGAATGTTGCGAGAATGAGTTATTGTAATTATTTAATATATGAGTATGTATGGTGTGTGTGTAAGTATTTATTGTGTGAATGTTGCGAGAATGAGTTATTGTAAATATTTAATATATGAGTATGTATGGTGTGTGTGTGTAAGTATTTATTGTGTGAATGTTGCAAGAATGAGTTATTGTAAATATTTAATATATGAGTATGTATGGTGTGTGTGTAAGTATTTATTGTGTGAATGTTGCAAGAATGAGTCATTGTAAATATTTAATATATGAGTATGTATGGTGTGTGTGTAAGTATTTATTGTGTGAATGTTGCAAGAATGAGTCATTGGAAATATTTAATATATGAGTATGTATGGTGTGTGTGTAAGTATTTATTGTGTGAATGTTGCAAGAATGAGTCAGTGTAAATATTTAATATATGAGTATGTATGGTGTGTGTGTAAGTATTTATTGTGTGAATGTTGCAAGAATGAGTTATTGTAAATATTTAATATATGAGTATGTATGGTGTGTGTGTAAGTATTTATTGTGTGAATGTTGCAAGAATGAGTTATTGTAAATATTTAATATATGAGTATGTATGGTGTGTGTGTGTAAGTATTTATTGTGTGAATGTTGCAAGAATGAGTTATTGTAAATATTTAATACATGAGTATGTATGGTGTGTGTGTAAGTATTTATTGTGTGAATGTTGCAAGAATGAGTTATTGTAAGTATATTATTTATGTTTTTGTAAAATTAGATTTTTTGAATTAGATGTTATTCCTAAGATATTAATGTCCCAGATTAATGTGTTCTTTAACATTCATTCATTAGTAACAAAAAAAATCGCAATATTATAATTTTTCCATATATGGCAGGCTGTAAAGAAAGATAGGACCGAAAATGTTGTAAGAAAGTATAAAACCCTACAACATGGAGAGAGAAGCATAACCGATACTGGTGAAGTATAGTATCGAGTAAGAATTCGGCCAAGTTTGAAAGAGCACGCACGAACATAAAGTTGGAAAGACAGCGTAGGCGGGGACTTTACTTATGAAGCCCCGAGCTTCGAGAGTTCTAAAGCTATTATCGCTTCGATACAACTCTGAATACTACACTTTCAACAAACATATATACAAATATATTCCTTCATTTTGGTAAAAATATAAGTAAATAAATGTTCAAAAATAAAAATACAATCCTCAGCATGTGCTCTCTAAAATATCTAGCTGACTACGGCGTTAATAGCCCTAATGTTGATACGCCGTTAAACACACACGCAAAAAAAAAAAAAAAAAAAAAAAAAAAAAAAAAAAAAAAAAAAAAAAAAAAAAAAAAAAACGGCAGATAAGTAGTTATTTTATTGCATTAAATAATGTAACATCAAAATTAACGCCCCTATATAATTTTAACACGATTCCCGTCATACTATATGTTATTCGTAAGTTGATGAGTAATCAAAGTATAATGTTTTTTGACACTGGGCGCTACGGACCAGTGTCAACTAACCGATAACCTGGAGATAAACTGTTATCTATAGGCTAGCAGTAACAGGAGTTTAATCGGTACAGGTTAAAATTTGTTGTCAATAATAAATGGACGTTAAAATTTAAAAATTTATGTTTTCAAACACCCATTATATTTGCGATCATGAAGTTAGTAGTGTTGTGACTGGGGATGCTGATGGGTGAGGAGGCTGTGCAAGGGTTCGGGATATTATTACCTCGGATGGACCATCACCAGGTATAGCGTAAACTCTATGAGGGACAAATCACAGTTTATTTCTCGTAATTCAAGGCCTGCCATCATAGTTGAAAAGAAGCTCAAATAGAAATAATATTATGAAATAGATACAGTTCGGTAACAGCTGTTCTTTATCGTCCTAGCAACGCATGCTGCCTAGGCTTGCCTGCTCTAACCAACTAAAACTTTAAACCCCTCTAAATATATTTAAAAATTTGAATATCAAAAAATCCTTTCTTAGCGAGTTTGTGCATGCTAAAGGGAGTGTGACAAATATGAATGAATGAATGAATGAATGAATATAGCCTTTATTTACGATAATAAATTAAACATATTGACAATTTCACATATTAATATAAGTAGTAAAAGTAAAAAAAAATATATAAAAAAAAGGTAAAAGTAAAATAAAGATATATAGATATTAATAGAATTTGTTCCTTTACAAAAATTAGAAAAAAAAAAACATTTTACAAATATATAACAAACAAAACAAACAAGTATCTTTTCCTATTTTAAGTATTTATTTATTATCGTAGGGCCTCCCAAAAAAAAATCTTGGGGTAATGGTTTAAACTTCCCGCGGTGACCTAGTCCTACCGGGAAGTGGAGTTCTCCCTTTGGTGTGTCCAAATGTCTTTCCATATTCTCCTGTCTCTTGTGTTTCTCATCCACGCTGCACCAGCCTTGTTCCGCATGTAATCAGACCATCTCTTCCGCTGTCTGCCTCTTCTTCTTTTCCTTCCATAGGGTATCCATTCTGTGGTCAGCTTTGCCCATCTATTTCCCGCCTGTCGAGCCACATGTCCTGCCCAAGTCCATTTGATATTTTGGGCATGCTCCAGGACATCCTTCATGCCAGTTTGGCTCCTTATTTCCTGACTCCTGATCCGCTGTTTCCTACTTATGTACAAAATACACCTCTGTATAGAGCGTTGCCATATTTGCATTTTCTTTCCTTCTGATTTTGTAGGTGCCCAGGTTTGACAACCATAACATACCACTGGCATTATACATTGTTCGAAAACTTTCCTTTTCCATTCCAAACTTTACTGCCCCTTCATTATGAATTTCAATGACCAAAACTTTTTCCAACCTTGACATATTCTTCTTTGGATTTCTTTTGAAGTGCTATTATGGAAGGAAACCAGTTGGCCCAGGTAGATAAACTCTTCCGTGTATTGCAGCCTATTGTCCTCTATTATTATTTCTACCTTCTCTTGGTTTGTCATAAGTTTTGTTTTCTCGAAATTTAGTTTCAGGCCCACTTTTTGACACTCTTTGAGGAATTCATCCAACATATTTTTCAAGCTTTCTGGGCTCTCTGCTAAAATGACCACATCATCCGCAAACTTCAGGTTACTAAGTATTTTTCCATTTATACATATGCCCATTGTGTCAAGCTTACTACTTTTCCTGCTGGCCATCTCTAGAAGATTTATAAAAAGAGTTGGCGATGCGTTATCTCCTTGCCTTACTCCCTTTTGTACTGCGAACTTGGGGCCTACTAGGTCAGTCATTATGTAAGCTTCATTCCCTTGGTACAGATCCTTGATCACCTCTACATATCTGTTTTCCAGTCCTATATCTTCTAGGGCTATAAATATATCGTTATGGATGACGGAATCAAAAGCTTTCAAAAAGTCTAAAAAACAAAGGTACAGTGGTAGCTGATATTCTATAGATTTTTCAATTATTATTATTATTATCAAATACCTAATTTCTTTAGAATTATCTTAAATATTATTATTTCTATGTTCAATTTGTAATTATTTAAATAATATGATTTGAAGGGAAGTTAATAATAGCTAATATGTATCAAAAATAAATATAACGGTTTGCATAATTTCTAAAACTAGCGTAATTTTTGTGTATCGGCATTTCATGTACAGATAAAACATTAAAATCGGTTTAAAACGATTTTTGGGCGACCCGGTGGCCCAAGGTCGTGGGTTCGATTTCCACAAGGGGCGATGGCTTTTGATAAGGAAAAAATAAAAGGTATCAGCCCTATCCTCTATCGGCTGGAAATGTGTGGTACTGGGTCCTAAAATTTTGTTCAAATTATATGTAGCCGTTACAATTTACGAGGAGCACACATAAATAATAATAACTATATGTGACATACTTAGAATAATTTATGTTTTTTAGGATCCTTTTATTTTTAATTATGTTGTATTTGCTTTGTTTTTTTTTATATATATATTTAGTGGTTTGTTTTTTAAAAAATTTGAATTATTGTATAGATGAATATTTGTGTAACATTGCATAATTGGACGTATAATTAATTTTATGACTGGGTATATATGTACAATTTCCATTGTATAATTTAATGTGTAACTAATTCTATAAGCGTACATATGATATTTTATAATTGCTTGTATAGCGGGTTACATATATCTTTAATTGGGTGTAATATTTTATAATAGGATTGCATAACAAATTGTATATATATATATATATATATATATATATATATATATATATATAGTAGTTGTATGTGTGTGTGTTCAATTGTATTATTGGGAGTACAAGTAATATTGGATGTATATTTAATTATATATCTGGGTGTATAT
This sequence comes from Gonocerus acuteangulatus, assembly GCA_946811695.1. Taxonomy (NCBI): domain Eukaryota; kingdom Metazoa; phylum Arthropoda; class Insecta; order Hemiptera; family Coreidae; genus Gonocerus; species Gonocerus acuteangulatus. The sequence continues at coordinate 72,809,925 of OX328130.1, read as the reverse complement.
GTATAATTTCAGTTGTATAATTTGAAATTTTTGTAATAAGTGAAGTCAAGGGATGGTTGGGATTCGGCTAGAAAAAAAAACGTCAGATGTTAAAGCGAAAATCTATATTGGACGTTTCGGCTGCACTCAGGCAGCCTTGTTCACCTAAAAAATAAATATACATAATTACAAATGAGAATATTTAAACAGTAGGAAAGCGTTTAACGTCATGGCAATAAATTAACAACCAATCTTTTTTTTTTTTTTTTTTTTTTTTTTTTTTTGAAATTCACATTAGTTAGATAAGCAGTTATTATATAAAAGTATGTTGACATTAATTATAACAATTAACAGAGGCTCAAGGTAAAATAATTACTTATCTACCTAATGTGCAGTTTTTGTAAAAGATTGATTCTAAACTTATTGTTATGATGTCAAAAGGTTTCTTACTGTTTGATTATCCTCGTTTGTGATTATGTATATTTATTATTTAGCTGAAGAATGCTGCCAGTGTGCTGCCGAAACGTCCAATATAGATTTTTGTAATAATTTTATTAGGGAACTCACCTTGGTTACTGATGCTCATAAATAAATAATGTATTTTTGGAACTTAATAATGTTCATGTGCCGAGAGATCATTAAAGAAAGCAAATATGAATCGTATGTACGTGACAGCTCGTGCATATGTAGAAAAATGCAAAACGAGTTCTCCATATTCCAGAATATAATTCCAACTCCAAGCGGGGATTAAGAGATTAGTAAAATTAATCATTCAAACATTTTTATTCGTTTATAATCCTTCAATGAGATTCCAGGCACGTAGGCTATTGATGACGTCAAAATATACTGACATTTACAACCTGGAACAAAAATTATTTTTGTATTCTTACCTCTCAATGCTGAAGCTATATGTTGTTAAATATTTTGTGATCTCTTAATGTGTGTAAATATTTAATACATGAGTATGTATGGTGTGTGTGTGTAAGTATTTATTGTGTGAATGTTGCAAGAATGAGTTATTGTAAATATTTAATATATGAGTATGTATGGTGTGTGTGTAAGTATTTATTGTGTGAATGTTGCAAGAATGAGTTATTGTAAATATTTAATATATGAGTATGTATGGTGTGTGTGTAAGTATTTATTGTGTGAATGTTGCAAGAATGAGTTATTGTAAATATTTAATATATGAGTATGTATGGTGTGTGTGTAAGTATTTATTGTGTGAATGTTGCAAGAATGAGTCATTGTAAATATTTAATATATGAGTATGTATGGTGTGTGTGTAAGTATTTATTGTCTGAATGTTGCAAGAATGAGTTATTGCAAATATGTAAATAGCCGACGATTTCGATTTTTTTTTTTTTTTTTAACGCTCTTATATATATATTTATTTGTCAATTATACAATACAAGAAGTATTTTTATAATTCTTTTGTGCATGAATTAAAGTCATGAAGTGTCGATAGGAAAAAATCCCATTGGCCAAAATCTATTAGCTTGAAGTTTTAAAACAGGTTTACATTTTGTTTTAGCGTGGTAATGTTAGTTTCAATATACGTTGAATAAGAACTAACCACAGTAGTTTAGTTTAGGTTAGAACTGTTTCTTTATTGGCTTAAAAAGGAAGAATAGATAATGGTGCCAATGACCATAGCAGTCGATGCACCCAAACTTAAAAAAAAAAGTTTAAAAATTAATATTTTGTACAATTGAAAAACATAAATGTTTAATTGTTGTTACTCTTAGCGCCTTCCAAAGGACTATAATTTTAGCGGTTGCATTAATCCAAGATTTTTTTAGCATTTATGAACCATAATATTAATTTTTCCCCGATCGTTTGTTATTTTTAATTCCGTTATACCTACCTAGATTCTAAGTTTGGTCAAACTTGGTCAAACGGTATGGATATGGATAAGGAACAAACTTACAGACACACACCTGGTAGACGTTCGTGACCTAGCATATAATACTCCCCGTATCAAGATCTACCCGTGCCAAGATTGATCGAAATCTTTCAAACAGTGCGGATTTGTAGAAGGAAAAAACATAACAAACAACTGATTTTTATACATACAGATTTACTTAATCAGTCCAAGCAACTAAGAGTTATAGATGGAAATAGCTGGAAAACAATTTTTAACTTCATAACTTTGCTTCGGCTAGTTAGGACAGGTGAACATATCAAAAGTCCTCGCCCGTAGCCTTTGTGCCGGGGGGGAGGGGGGGGGTGTTAGAAGGCCCCATTTTTCGGGTTTTCACTTATATCTCGGAAACCCTTCGTCCTAACGACATGCCCATTCTATAAAAAATTAAAGCTTATTAAATATCCACAAGTTCTATTCAGTAAAGTTTTTCGAGATATCTTTAGTTTTTGAAATATCCGCTCTTGAAAGTCTGTCATTTTCGGGAAAAACATACTTTTTGCTCTTCTCGACCGGATATCTCTTCAACGATGAACCCAAAAATTAAATGCCGGTTATTGGGTTGTAGAGCACTACATTCGCTTCTATAATATGTATTACTTTACTATTTTTATTTGAATAACTATGTCGTTATTTTTTAGCGCTCCGAAAAAGAAAAAGAAAATTCGGCCCTACTATTGAAGACGCCACTCAAGAAGGAATTTTTGAAAAACGTCTTCAACCCTTCACCGATCTTACCTTCTAAATGCTCTAGTTAAATTTTAAATACGCAAAATCTTCTTAAATGAAGAAAAAAAATATTTCCACGATTTCGCCAATTAAAATAAATACTCTCTCGTCCGACCATATTCTATAGCAGTTTTTTTTTTTTCAGCAATTTTAGCTAATATGATAGAAAAAGTATCAAAATTCCGGCAAGATTTACCTAGGTAGCCAGTGTTTTATGCCGAATCCGCCATCTTAGACGGAAAATATCGCCAAACTTCCTCTCGCAAGGTTTGAGTGTAAAATGGCGTACCGGAAACGACAGCATGTAATGGACTATATATAGGAATCGTGAAGAAAAGAAGCTTCTAAGCTTCTGAGCTTTCTCTGCGGCTAGAATATTCTTTCCTTCCGGCCAAACTTAGATATTCTTGTCTCAGACATATTATTTTTCTTATATATATCGTTACGTTTCGAATCTGTGTTAAATGTTTATTTTTCGGCATTAACCCTTTCCGTACCGTGGACTTGTACAGCAGTCGAGAGCTGCCGGGACCCACATACCGTGGACTTGTGTAGAAGTCGAAGGAAGACGGGACCCACGTACCGTGGACTTGTACAGCAGTCTAGAGCTCGGCGTATCTCTCGCATTCTTTATCTTCTCGTTTCTCGACTTTAGAGCTATCTAGCGTTACCTTATTGTACTTCTAGTATTCTTTCCTATTACTAGATAGCATTTAAATGAAGTTTTTGGTCGTTTTTAATCGAATTAAAACTCGTTGCCTTCTCCGCCCATTTACCCTGTCAACACTCTTCAAATTACCGTTTGTTTTAATACTTCTGTACATTCCTAACAGCATTTATTAGCAAAATCAGATAACTTTTAGTCCTGAAGTTAAGATCTTATATTCGTGTTTTGTTAAATTTAGAAATTTTTTTTTTTTATTGCGTGTCCTCCATTTTTTTAAAAAAAATTTAATATTCAATTAAAATGTTTAATATATTACATATTTAATTAAAAAATTCATTTAATTAACTGTAAATATTTATAATTATGCTTTTGTTTTTGTAACTAAATTTTATACATAAAAAAAAAAATAACTCCGCCGGTGTACAAAGTCACGGATCAAAAATGACGATGGAAAACTTATTTGCTCTAGTTATTGAATATTTAATTCCCTTGCTTATTATTCATAAAATAAAGGGCAAATGGTAACTGAAAAAAAAACTTCTTTTTTTTAATCGTATATAATATAGCTTTTTTATTACTTATTTTTAAAGAAAGTTATTCAACTTAAAATAATTATTTAAATGCCAAACTAATTCAGCATAAATAAAAATGAATAATCATTGTAAGCAAAATCAAAATCAAAATGATAAAAGACGAGTTTAAGTACGGCGAGGAGATCGCTGTAAGCCGAGGCGCTGTGAGCGAGAGTGGGAAAAGTATCCCGTACAGAGGGACCAACGCCGGGTGCGAGTATCCCGTACAGAGGGACCAACGCCGGGTGCTAGTATCCCGTACAGAGGGACCGAAGTCGGGTGCGAGTATCCCGTACAGGGGGACCGAAGCCGGGTGCGAGTATCCCGTACAGGGGGACCAACGCCGGGTGCGAGTATCCCGTACAGGGGGACCAACGCCGGGTGCGAGTATCCCGTACAGAGGGACCAACGCCGGGTGCGAGTATCCCGTACAGGGGGACCAACGCCGGGTGCGAGTATCCCGTACAGGGGGACCAACGCCGGGTGCAAGTATCCCGTACAGGGGGACCAACGCCGGGTGCGAGTATCCCGTACAGGGGGACCAACGCCGGGTGCGAGTATCCCGTACAGAGGGACCAACGCCGGGTGCTAGTATCCCGTACAGGGGGACCAACGCCGGGTGCGAGTATCCCGTACAGGGGGACCAACGCCGGGTGCTAGTATCCCGTACAGGGGGAACAACGCCGGGTGCTAGTATCCCGTACAGGGGGACCAACGCCGGGTGCGAGTATCCCGTACAGGGGGACCAACGCCGGGTGCTAGTATCCCGTACAGAGGGACCAACGCCGGGTGCGAGTATCCCGTACAGAGGGACCAACGCCGGGTGCTAGTATCCCGTACAGGGGGACCAACGCCGGGTGCGAGTATCCCGTACAGAGGGACCAACGCCGGGTGCTAGTATCCCGTACAGAGGGACCAACGCCGGGTGCTAGTATCCCGTACAGGGGGACCAACGCCGGGTGCTAGTATCCCGTACAGGGGGACCAACGCCGGGTGCGAGTATCCCGTACAGAGGGACCAACGCCGGGTGCTAGTATCCCGTACAGGGGGACCAACGCCGGGTGCGAGTATCCCGTACAGAGGGACCAACGCCGGGTGCTAGTATCCCGTTCAGGGGGACCAACGCTGGGTGCTAGTATCCCGTACAGGGGGACCAACGCCGGGTGCGAGTATCCCGTACAGAGGGACCAACGCCGGGTGCTAGTATCCCGTACAGGGGGACCAACGCCGGGTGCTATTATCCCGTACAGGGGGACCAACGCCGGGTGCTAGTATCCCGTACAGAGGGACCGAAGCCGGGTGCGAGTATCCCGTACAGAGGGACCGAAGCCGGGTGCTAGTATCCCGTACAGAGGGACCGAAGCCGGGTGCGAGTATCCCGTACAGGGGGACCAACGCCGGGTGCTAGTATCCCGTACAGGGGGACCGAAGCCGGGTGCGAGTATCCCGTACAGGGGGACCGAAGCCGGGTGCGAGTATCCCGTACAGAGGGACCGAAGCCGGGTGCTAGTATCCCGTACAGAGGGACCGAAGCCGGGTGCTAGTATCCCGTACAGAGGGACCGAAGCCGGGTGCTAGTATCCCGTACAGAGGGACCAACGCCGGGTGCTCGTATCCCGTACAGGGGGACCAACGCCGGGTGCTAGTATCCCGTAAAGGGGGACCGAAGCCGGGTGCGAGTATCCCGTACAGAGGGACCGAAGCCGGGTGCTAGTATCCCGTGCAGCGGGACCAATGCCGGGTTCTGGTCTCCCGTACAGCAGTACACACTCCTTGCAGCTCGTTGCGTACGGAAAGGGTTAAGAGCCCACATTGAACCGATTTAGTCTATTTATAGTGCACATTGAGTTCGTATAATCTCTGCTCGTCACAAGCATATGACATAACTTATAAATCACTATATGATATCACCCTAACAATGTTATTACTCGATTAAATGAAAAAGAGTGAAGAGTGAATTATTCATGGACTATGAGTGGATTGGCTATTCATTTATTAAGGTAGATAAAAAAAAATATTTTATTTCCATAAAAATATATCAAGCAAAACATTTGTTCTTAAAAAATTAATTAATAAAACACATTCTCATAGTTCCCAAGAACAAATAATGAAATTCAATTGCGTTTTATTAAAAAAAAATAACAACTTGGCATAAACAAAAAAACTGTAATAAGTTCTCATGAATGAAAAAAAAAATGAAGTGGTCATTACAAAAATTTCCAGTATGACAAGTCCAAAAACTAAAATTTTCAGTATGTAGAGCTGACTTTAGAGAGGAAGAACATGTATTTATCTCAAAATATCAATTTTTAGATTTTTCGTAGTGCAAGCTACATTCCTGAATGATTCATGTAATAACCTATATAAATACCAAATAATCATGAATAGATTTGCTATTTTTTATTTTTAATGAACAGCTAACCGATTCATAAATTTGTTCCGAAATATACCCTAAACACTTATCAAAATCAGTCCCGTAACAGGCCACGAGGGCCCTGAGGGGCAGATACTATAGAGGTATCTGATTTATGACCATACGGCACACTAGGGAGATAGTGTGGTCAGTACTATGCTCCGGCCGCCTGATTTTCCCCTTTGCCGCTTCGACTGCTAGAGTCATTAGCACCCAAGGTACCCATTATTAATTAAATTAATTAAAGGCTGTGTTGGCCTAGGGACGGTCCGGGAGGCCGAATTCAACCCATGAACGAAGACACTAGAAGAAAAAATCTTTAGTACTATGCTCGGGATTTGAACTCAGGTTCTCTAGCTTATTAGTCCAGTGCTCTACCACTGAGCTAACCTCGCCACCACCTAAACACTTATAATGGAACGATTTTATTTTGTTTTTTTTTATTGATTATAAAATTATTTCCTCATCATGATTAGCCACGATATCCAATTTTCTTGCAAGGAAATAAAAATTATCGTCGGTATAGACAAATTAATATATTGCTTCAGGAGTAATCCTGTTAGAAATAAATTAATTTTATAGAAATTAATTTATTTCTAAAACACATCCTTTCAAAAAAAAAAACTCTATGAGTAATATTAAAATTAATAATATTTATAAAGTAATATTAAAATTATTCTTCTTGAATATAACTCCATGATGATGCAACTCCATTGCTCCTTATAGAATTCTTAGACAAAATGGAAGACTCCAGACCTCCCATCTTGGTGATAAACAGGAAACACGAACTCGGATCACGATTTCTGCATAAAGCTCCATTTTATTGTCCGCTGTAATAGGGAAAGTAGGCAGAGTTCGTGTGGGACTTATCATTTCTGTCTAATTCTATTATACTCACATAAAGAAATGGAATTTATCTGAAAAAAATAATAACAAAAATAAACAAATAAAAAATAAAATACTTAGAGAAAATTAATTATTATTATTGTTGAATAACAACAAATAATGAATATTACAGAAGCTACTCTCGCCTTAAAATGTGTTAATTGGTGTATCACACAGATAGGTGTCTTCTCACACAAAGTGACATGTACACTTCCGTTTCGGATAATGAGCATACTGTTTCTGTGGTGATCAGAGCTCTCACTTCTCTCACTTAGGATGATGAGTATGCTGTCACTTGGAGGGATAGGAATGCTGCCTGTATGCATGACATTTGGTGTGATGAGTTGTCTGTCACTTGGAGTGATGAATGTACTTTAACTAATTCTGTCATTTGGAGTTAGGGT
>OX328130.1:72631596-72802152 GCA_946811695.1 Gonocerus acuteangulatus | reverse complement strand
ACGAGAATTGCTTAAACAGGACAAACCGATTTGTACACTTTGCAACGTTCCTTTAACAATCAAACACATACTTACAGACTGCAGGGAAAGGGAAGACATTGACTTACCTACAGACTTACACGAATTGCTTAAACAGGACAAACAGATTTGTACACTTTGCAACGTTCCTTTAACAATCAAACACATACTTACAGACTGCAGGGAAAGGGAAGACATTCACTTACCTACAGACTTACGAGAATTGCTTAAACAGGACAAACCGATTTGTACACTTTGCAACGTTCCTTTAACAATCAAACACATACTTACAGACTGCAGGGAAAGGGAAGACATTCACTTACCTACAGACTTACGAGAATTGCTTAAACAGGACAAACCGATTTGTACACTTTGCAACGTTCCTTTAACAATCAAACACATACTTACAGACTGCAGGGAAAGGGAAGACATTCACTTACCTACAGACTTACGAGAATTGCTTAAACAGGACAAACCGATTTGTACACTTTGCAACGTTCCTTTAACAATCAAGCACATACTTACAGACTGCAGGGAAAGGGAAGACATTCACTTACCTACAGACTTACGAGAATTGCTTAAACAGGACAAACCGATTTGTACACTTTGCAACGTTCCTTTAACAATCAAACACATACTTACAGACTGCAGGGAAAGGGAAGACATTGACTTACCTACAGACTTACGAGAATTGCTTAAACAGGACAAACCGATTTGTACACTTTGCAACGTTCCTTTAACAATCAAACACATACTTACTGACTGCAGGGAAAGGGAAGACATTGACTTACCTACAGACTTACGAGAATTGCTTAAACAGGACAAACCGATTTGTACACTTTGCAACGTTCCTTTAACAATCAAACACATACTTACAGACTGCAGGGAAAGACAAGACATTCACTTACCTACAGACTTACGAGAATTGCTTAAACAGAACAAACCGATTTGTACACTTTTCAACGTTCCTTTAACAATCAAACACATACTTACAGACTGCAGGGAAAGGGAAGACATTCACTTACCTACAGACTTACAAGAATTGCTTAAACAGGACAAACCGATTTGTACACTTTGCTATGTTCCTTTAACAATCAAACACATACTTACAGACTGCAGGGAAAGGGAAGACATTCATTTACCTACAGACTTACAAGAATTGCTTAAACAGGACAAACCGATTTGTACACTTTGCTATGTTCCTTTAACAATCAAACACATACTTACAGACTGCAGGGAAAGGGAATACATTCACTTACCTACAGACTTACGAGAATTGCTTAAACAGGACAAACCGATTTGTACACTTTGTAACGTTCCTTTAACAATCAAACACATACTTACAGACTGCAGGGAAAGGGAAGACATTCACTTACCTACAGACTTACGAGAATTGCTTAAACAGGACAAACCGATTTGTACACTTTGCAACGTTCCTTTAACAATCAAACACATACTTACAGACTGCAGGGAAAGGGAAGACATTCACTTACCTACAGACTTACGAGAATTGCTTAAACAGGACAAACCGATTTGTACACTTTGCAACGTTCCTTTAACAATCAAACACATACTTACAGACTGCAGGGAAAGGGAAGACATTGACTTACCTACAGACTTACACGAATTGCTTAAACAGGACAAACCGATTTGTACACTTTGCAACGTTCCTTTAACAATCAAACACATACTTACAGACTGCAGGGAAAGGGAAGACATTCACTTACCTACAGACTTACGAGAATTGCTTAAACAGGACAAACCGATTTGTACACTTTGCAACGTTCCTTTAACAATCAAACACATACTTACAGACTGCAGGGAAAGGGAAGACATTCACTTACCTACAGACTTACGAGAATTGCTTAAACAGGACAAACCGATTTGTACACTTTGCAACGTTCCTTTAACAATCAAACACATACTTACAGACTGCAGGGAAAGGGAAGACATTCACTTACCTACAGACTTACGAGAATTGCTTAAACAGGACAAACCGATTTGTACACTTTGCAACGTTCCTTTAACAATCAAGCACATACTTACAGACTGCAGGGAAAGGGAAGACATTCACTTACCTACAGACTTACGAGAATTGCTTAAACAGGACAAACCGATTTGTACACTTTGCAACGTTCCTTTAACAATCAAACACATACTTACAGACTGCAGGGAAAGGGAAGACATTGACTTACCTACAGACTTACGAGAATTGCTTAAACAGGACAAACCGATTTGTACACTTTGCAACGTTCCTTTAACAATCAAACACATACTTACAGACTGCAGGGAAAGGGAAGACATTGACTTACCTACAGACTTACGAGAATTGCTTAAACAGGACAAACCGATTTGTACACTTTGCAACGTTCCTTTAACAATCAAACACATACTTACAGACTGCAGGGAAAGACAAGACATTCACTTACCTACAGACTTACGAGAATTGCTTAAACAGAACAAACCGATTTGTACACTTTGCAACGTTCCTTTAACAATCAAACACATACTTACAGACTGCAGGGAAAGGGAAGACATTCACTTACCTACAGACTTACAAGAATTGCTTAAACAGGACAAACCGATTTGTACACTTTGCTATGTTCCTTTAACAATCAAACACATACTTACAGACTGCAGGGAAAGGGAAGACATTCATTTACCTACAGACTTACAAGAATTGCTTAAACAGGACAAACCGATTTGTACACTTTGCTATGTTCCTTTAACAATCAAACACATACTTACAGACTGCAGGGAAAGGGAAGATATTCACTTACCTACAGACTTACGAGAATTGCTTAAACAGGACAAACCGATTTGTACACTTTGCAACGTTCCTTTAACAATCAAACACATACTTACAGACTGCAGGGAAAGGGAAGACATTCACTTACCTACAGACTTACGAGAATTGCTTAAACAGGACAAACCGATTTGTACACTTTGCAACGTTCCTTTAACAATCAAACACATACTTACAGACTGCAGGGAAAGACAAGACATTCACTTACCTACAGACTTACGAGAATTGCTTAAACAGGACAAACCGATTTGTACACATTGCAACGTTCCTTTAACAATCAAACACATACTTACAGACTGCAGGGAAAGGGAAGACATTCACTTACCTACAGACTTACGAGAATTGCTTAAACAGGACAAACCGATTTGTACACTTTGCAACGTTCCTTTAACAATCAAACACATACTTACAGACTGCAGGGAAAGGGAAGACATTCACTTACCTACAGACTTACGAGAATTGCTTAAACAGGACAAACCGATTTGTACACTTTGCAACGTTCCTTTAACAATCAAGCACATACTTACAGACTGCAGGGAAAGGGAAGACATTCACTTACCTACAGACTTACGAGAATTGCTTAAACAGGACAAACCGATTTGTACACTTTGCAACGTTCCTTTAACAATCAAACACATACTTACAGACTGCAGGGAAAGGGAAGACATTGACTTACATACAGACTTACGAGAATTGCTTAAACAGGACAAACCGATTTGTACACTTTGCAACGTTCCTTTAACAATCAAACACATACTTACAGACTGCAGGGAAAGGGAAGACATTGACTTACCTACAGACTTACGAGAATTGCTTAAACAGGACAAACCGATTTGTACACTTTGCAACGTTCCTTTAACAATCAAACACATACTTACAGACTGCAGGGAAAGACAAGACATTCACTTACCTACAGACTTACGAGAATTGCTTAAACAGAACAAACCGATTTGTACACTTTGCAACGTTCCTTTAACAATCAAACACATACTTACAGACTGCAGGGAAAGGGAAGACATTCACTTACCTACAGACTTACAAGAATTGCTTAAACAGGACAAACCGATTTGTACACTTTGCTATGTTCCTTTAACAATCAAACACATACTTACAGACTGCAGGGAAAGGGAAGACATTCATTTACCTACAGACTTACAAGAATTGCTTAAACAGGACAAACCGATTTGTACACTTTGCTATGTTCCTTTAACAATCAAACACATACTTACAGACTGCAGGGAAAGGGAAGATATTCACTTACCTACAGACTTACGAGAATTGCTTAAACAGGACAAACCGATTTGTACACTTTGCAACGTTCCTTTAACAATCAAACACATACTTACAGACTGCAGGGAAAGGGAAGACATTCACTTACCTACAGACTTACGAGAATTGCTTAAACAGGACAAACCGATTTGTACACTTTGCAACGTTCCTTTAACAATCAAACACATACTTACAGACTGCAGGGAAAGACAAGACATTCACTTACCTACAGACTTACGAGAATTGCTTAAACAGGACAAACCGATTTGTACACTTTGCAACGTTCCTTTAACAATCAAACACATACTTACAGACTGCAGGGAAAGGGAAGACATTCACTTACCTACAGACTTACGAGAATTGCTTAAACAGGACAAACCGATTTGTACACTTTGCAACGTTCCTTTAACAATCAAACACATACTTACAGACTGCAGGGAAAGGGAAGACATTGACTTACCTACAGACTTACGAGAATTGCTTAAACAGGACAAACCGATTTGTACACTTTGCAACGTTCCTTTAACAATCAAACACATACTTACAGACTGCAGGGAAAGGGAAGACATTCACTTACCTACAGACTTACGAGAATTGCTTAAACAGGACAAACCGATTTGTACACTTTGCAACGTTCCTTTAACAATCTAGCACATACTTACAGACTGCAGGGAAAGGGAAGACATTCACTTACCTACAGACTTACGAGAATTGCTTAAACAGGACAAACCGATTTGTACACTTTGCAACGTTCCTTTAACAATCAAACACATACTTACAGACTGCAGGGAAAGGGAAGACATTCACTTACCTACAGACTTACAAGAATTGCTTAAACAGGACAAACCGATTTGTACACTTTGCAACGTTCCTTTAACAATCAAACACATACTTACAGACTGCAGGGAAAGGGAAGACATTCACTTACCTACAGACTTACGAGAATTGCTTAAACAGGACAAACCGATTTGTACACTTTGCAACGTTCCTTTAACAATCAAACACATACTTACAGACTCCAGGGAAAGGGAAGACATTCACTTACCTACAGACTTACGAGAATTGCTTAAACAGGACAAACCGATTTGTACACTTTGCAACGTTCCTTTAACAATCAAACACATACTTACAGACTGCAGGGAAAGGGAAGACATTCACTTACCTACAGACTTACGAGAATTGCTTAAACAGGACAAACCGATTTGTACACTTTGCAACGTTCCTTTAACAATCAAACACATACTTACAGACTGCAGGGAAAGGGAAGACATTCACTTACCTACAGACTTACGAGAATTGCTTAAACAGGACAAACCGATTTGTACACTTTGCAACGTTCCTTTAACAATCAAACACATACTTACAGACTGCAGGGAAAGGGAAGACATTCACTTACCTACAGACTTACGAGAATTGCTTAAACAGGACAAACCGATTTGTACACTTTGCAACGTTCCTTTAACAATCAAACACATACTTACAGACTGCAGGGAAAGGGAAGACATTGACTTACCTACAGACTTACACGAATTGCTTAAACAGGACAAACAGATTTGTACACTTTGCAACGTTCCTTTAACAATCAAACACATACTTACAGACTGCAGGGAAAGGGAAGACATTCACTTACCTACAGACTTACGAGAATTGCTTAAACAGGACAAACCGATTTGTACACTTTGCAACGTTCCTTTAACAATCAAACACATACTTACAGACTGCAGGGAAAGGGAAGACATTCACTTACCTACAGACTTACGAGAATTGCTTAAACAGGACAAACCGATTTGTACACTTTGCAACGTTCCTTTAACAATCAAACACATACTTACAGACTGCAGGGAAAGGGAAGACATTCACTTACCTACAGACTTACGAGAATTGCTTAAACAGGACAAACCGATTTGTACACTTTGCAACGTTCCTTTAACAATCAAGCACATACTTACAGACTGCAGGGAAAGGGAAGACATTCACTTACCTACAGACTTACGAGAATTGCTTAAACAGGACAAACCGATTTGTACACTTTGCAACGTTCCTTTAACAATCAAACACATACTTACAGACTGCAGGGAAAGGGAAGACATTGACTTACCTACAGACTTACGAGAATTGCTTAAACAGGACAAACCGATTTGTACACTTTGCAACGTTCCTTTAACAATCAAACACATACTTACTGACTGCAGGGAAAGGGAAGACATTGACTTACCTACAGACTTACGAGAATTGCTTAAACAGGACAAACCGATTTGTACACTTTGCAACGTTCCTTTAACAATCAAACACATACTTACAGACTGCAGGGAAAGGGAAGACATTCACTTACCTACAGACTTACGAGAATTGCTTAAACAGGACAAACCGATTTGTACACTTTGCAACGTTCCTTTAACAATCAAGCACATACTTACAGACTGCAGGGAAAGGGAAGACATTCACTTACCTACAGACTTACGAGAATTGCTTAAACAGGACAAACCGATTTGTACACTTTGCAACGTTCCTTTAACAATCAAACACATACTTACAGACTGCAGGGAAAGGGAAGACATTGACTTACCTACAGACTTACGAGAATTGCTTAAACAGGACAAACCGATTTGTACACTTTGCAACGTTCCTTTAACAATCAAACACATACTTACAGACTGCAGGGAAAGGGAAGACATTGACTTACCTACAGACTTACGAGAATTGCTTAAACAGGACAAACCGATTTGTACACTTTGCAACGTTCCTTTAACAATCAAACACATACTTACAGACTGCAGGGAAAGACAAGACATTCACTTACCTACAGACTTACGAGAATTGCTTAAACAGAACAAACCGATTTGTACACTTTGCAACGTTCCTTTAACAATCAAACACATACTTACAGACTGCAGGGAAAGGGAAGACATTCACTTACCTACAGACTTACAAGAATTGCTTAAACAGGACAAACCGATTTGTACACTTTGCTATGTTCCTTTAACAATCAAACACATACTTACAGACTGCAGGGAAAGGGAAGACATTCATTTACCTACAGACTTACAAGAATTGCTTAAACAGGACAAACCGATTTGTACACTTTGCTATGTTCCTTTAACAATCAAACACATACTTACAGACTGCAGGGAAAGGGAAGATATTCACTTACCTACAGACTTACGAGAATTGCTTAAACAGGACAAACCGATTTGTACACTTTGCAACGTTCCTTTAACAATCAAACACATACTTACAGACTGCAGGGAAAGGGAAGACATTCACTTACCTACAGACTTACGAGAATTGCTTAAACAGGACAAACCGATTTGTACACTTTGCAACGTTCCTTTAACAATCAAACACATACTTACAGACTGCAGGGAAAGACAAGACATTCACTTACCTACAGACTTACGAGAATTGCTTAAACAGGACAAACCGATTTGTACACATTGCAACGTTCCTTTAACAATCAAACACATACTTACAGACTGCAGGGAAAGGGAAGACATTCACTTACCTACAGACTTACGAGAATTGCTTAAACAGGACAAACCGATTTGTACACTTTGCAACGTTCCTTTAACAATCAAACACATACTTACAGACTGCAGGGAAAGGGAAGACATTCACTTACCTACAGACTTACGAGAATTGCTTAAACAGGACAAACCGATTTGTACACTTTGCAACGTTCCTTTAACAATCAAGCACATACTTACAGACTGCAGGGAAAGGGAAGACATTCACTTACCTACAGACTTACGAGAATTGCTTAAACAGGACAAACCGATTTGTACACTTTGCAACGTTCCTTTAACAATCAAACACATACTTACAGACTGCAGGGAAAGGGAAGACATTGACTTACCTACAGACTTACGAGAATTGCTTAAACAGGACAAACCGATTTGTACACTTTGCAACGTTCCTTTAACAATCAAACACATACTTACAGACTGCAGGGAAAGGGAAGACATTGACTTACCTACAGACTTACGAGAATTGCTTAAACAGGACAAACCGATTTGTACACTTTGCAACGTTCCTTTAACAATCAAACACATACTTACAGACTGCAGGGAAAGACAAGACATTCACTTACCTACAGACTTACGAGAATTGCTTAAACAGAACAAACCGATTTGTACACTTTGCAACGTTCCTTTAACAATCAAACACATACTTACAGACTGCAGGGAAAGGGAAGACATTCACTTACCTACAGACTTACAAGAATTGCTTAAACAGGACAAACCGATTTGTACACTTTGCTATGTTCCTTTAACAATCAAACACATACTTACAGACTGCAGGGAAAGGGAAGACATTCATTTACCTACAGACTTACAAGAATTGCTTAAACAGGACAAACCGATTTGTACACTTTGCTATGTTCCTTTAACAATCAAACACATACTTACAGACTGCAGGGAAAGGGAAGATATTCACTTACCTACAGACTTACGAGAATTGCTTAAACAGGACAAACCGATTTGTACACTTTGCAACGTTCCTTTAACAATCAAACACATACTTACAGACTGCAGGGAAAGGGAAGACATTCACTTACCTACAGACTTACGAGAATTGCTTAAACAGGACAAACCGATTTGTACACTTTGCAACGTTCCTTTAACAATCAAACACATACTTACAGACTGCAGGGAAAGACAAGACATTCACTTACCTACAGACTTACGAGAATTGCTTAAACAGGACAAACCGATTTGTACACTTTGCAACGTTCCTTTAACAATCAAACACATACTTACAGACTGCAGGGAAAGGGAAGACATTCACTTACCTACAGACTTACGAGAATTGCTTAAACAGGACAAACCGATTTGTACACTTTGCAACGTTCCTTTAACAATCAAACACATACTTACAGACTGCAGGGAAAGGGAAGACATTGACTTACCTACAGACTTACGAGAATTGCTTAAACAGGACAAACCGATTTGTACACTTTGCAACGTTCCTTTAACAATCAAACACATACTTACAGACTGCAGGGAAAGGGAAGACATTCACTTACCTACAGACTTACGAGAATTGCTTAAACAGGACAAACCGATTTGTACACTTTGCAACGTTCCTTTAACAATCTAGCACATACTTACAGACTGCAGGGAAAGGGAAGACATTCACTTACCTACAGACTTACGAGAATTGCTTAAACAGGACAAACCGATTTGTACACTTTGCAACGTTCCTTTAACAATCAAACACATACTTACAGACTGCAGGGAAAGGGAAGACATTCACTTACCTACAGACTTACAAGAATTGCTTAAACAGGACAAACCGATTTGTACACTTTGCAACGTTCCTTTAACAATCAAACACATACTTACAGACTGCAGGGAAAGGGAAGACATTCACTTACCTACAGACTTACGAGAATTGCTTAAACAGGACAAACCGATTTGTACACTTTGCAACGTTCCTTTAACAATCAAACACATACTTACAGACTCCAGGGAAAGGGAAGACATTCACTTACCTACAGACTTACGAGAATTGCTTAAACAGGACAAACCGATTTGTACACTTTGCAAAGTTCCTTTAACAATCAAACACATACTTACAGACTGCAGGGAAAGGGAAGACATTCACTTACCTACAGACTTACGAGAATTGCTTAAACAGGACAAACCGATTTGTACACTTTGCAACGTTCCTTTAACAATCAAACACATACTTACAGACTGCAGGGAAAGGGAAGACATTCACTTACCTACAGACTTACGAGAATTGCTTAAACAGGACAAACCGATTTGTACACTTTGCAACGTTCCTTTAACAATCAAACACATACTTACAGACTGCAGGGAAAGGGAAGACATTCACTTACCTACAGACTTACGAGAATTGCTTAAACAGGACAAACCGATTTGTACACTTTGCAACGTTCCTTTAACAATCAAACACATACTTACAGACTGCAGGGAAAGGGAAGACATTGACTTACCTACAGATTTACACGAATTGCTTAAACAGGACAAACCGATTTGTACACTTTGCAACGTTCCTTTAACAATCAAACACATACTTACAGACTGCAGGGAAAGGGAAGACATTCACTTACCTACAGACTTACGAGAATTGCTTAAACAGGACAAACCGATTTGTACACTTTGCAACGTTCCTTTAACAATCAAACACATATTTACAGACTGCAGGGAAAGGGAAGACATTCACTTACCTACAGACTTACGAGAATTGCTTAAACAGGACAAACCGATTTGTACACTTTGCAACGTTCCTTTAACAATCAAACACATACTTACAGACTGCAGGGAAAGGGAAGACATTCACTTACCTACAGACTTACGAGAATCGCTTAAACAGGACAAACCGATTTGTACACTTTGCAACGTTCCTTTAACAATCAAGCACATACTTACAGACTGCAGGGAAAGGGAAGACATTCACTTACCTACAGACTTACGAGAATTGCTTAAACAGGACAAACCGATTTGTACACTTTGCAACGTTCCTTTAACAATCAAACACATACTTACAGACTGCAGGGAAAGGGAAGACATTGACTTACCTACAGACTTACGAGAATTGCTTAAACAGGACAAACCGATTTGTACACTTTGCAACGTTCCTTTAACAATCAAACACATACTTACAGACTGCAGGGAAAGGGAAGACATTGACTTACCTACAGACTTACGAGAATTGCTTAAACAGGACAAACCGATTTGTACACTTTGCAACGTTCCTTTAACAATCAAACACATACTTACAGACTGCAGGGAAAGACAAGACATTCACTTACCTACAGACTTACGAGAATTGCTTAAACAGAACAAACCGATTTGTACACTTTGCAACGTTCCTTTAACAATCAAACACATACTTACAGACTGCAGGGAAAGGGAAGACATTCACTTACCTACAGACTTACAAGAATTGCTTAAACAGGACAAACCGATTTGTACACTTTGCTATGTTCCTTTAACAATCAAACACATACTTACAGACTGCAGGGAAAGGGAAGACATTCATTTACCTACAGACTTACAAGAATTGCTTAAACAGGACAAACCGATTTGTACACTTTGCTATGTTCCTTTAACAATCAAACACATACTTACAGACTGCAGGGAAAGGGAAGACATTCACTTACCTACAGACTTACGAGAATTGCTTAAACAGGACAAACCGATTTGTACACTTTGCAACGTTCCTTTAACAATCAAACACATACTTACAGACTGCAGGGAAAGGGAAGACATTGACTTACCTACAGACTTACGAGAATTGCTTAAACAGGACAAACCGATTTGTACACTTTGCAACGTTCCTTTAACAATCAAACACATACTTACAGACTGCAGGGAAAGACAAGACATTCACTTACCTACAGACTTACGAGAATTGCTTAAACAGGACAAACCGATTTGTACACTTTGCAACGTTCCTTTAACAATCAAACACATACTTACAGACTGCAGGGAAAGGGAAGACATTGACTTACCTACAGACTTACGAGAATTGCTTAAACAGGACAAACCGATTTGTACACTTTGCAACGTTCCTTTAACAATCAAACACATACTTACAGACTGCAGGGAAAGACAAGACATTCACTTACCTACAGACTTACGAGAATTGCTTAAACAGAACAAACCGATTTGTACACTTTGCAACGTTCCTTTAACAATCAAACACATACTTACAGACTGCAGGGAAAGGGAAGATATTCACTTACCTACAGACTTACGAGAATTGCTTAAACAGGACAAACCGATTTGTACACTTTGCAACGTTCCTTTAACAATCAAACACATACTTACAGACTGCAGGGAAAGGGAAGACATTCACTTACCTACAGACTTACGAGAATTGCTTAAACAGGACAAACCGATTTGTACACTTTGCAACGTTCCTTTAACAATCAAACACATACTTACAGACTGCAGGGAAAGACAAGACATTCACTTACCTACAGACTTACGAGAATTGCTTAAACAGGACAAACCGATTTGTACACTTTGCAACGTTCCTTTAACAATCAAACACATACTTACAGACTGCAGGGAAAGGGAAGACATTCATTTACCTACAGACTTACAAGAATTGCTTAAACAGGACAAACCGATTTGTACACTTTGCTATGTTCCTTTAACAATCAAACACATACTTACAGACTGCAGGGAAAGACAAGACATTCACTTACCTACAGACTTACGAGAATTGCTTAAACAGGACAAACCGATTTGTACACTTTGCAACGTTCCTTTAACAATCAAACACATACTTACAGACTGCAGGGAAAGGGAAGACATTCACTTACCTACAGACTTACGAGAATTGCTTAAACAGGACAAACCGATTTGTACACTTTGCAACGTTCCTTTAACAATCAAACACATACTTACAGACTGCAGGGAAAGGGAAGACATTGACTTACCTACAGACTTACACGAATTGCTTAAACAGGACAAACCGATTTGTACACTTTGCAACGTTCCTTTAACAATCAAACACATACTTACAGACTGCAGGGAAAGGGAAGACATTCACTTACCTACAGACTTACGAGAATTGCTTAAACAGGACAAACCGATTTGTACACTTTGCAACGTTCCTTTAACAATCAAACACATACTTACAGACTGCAGGGAAAGGGAAGACATTCACTTACCTACAGACTTACGAGAATTGCTTAAACAGGACAAACCGATTTGTACACTTTGCAACGTTCCTTTAACAATCAAACACATACTTACAGACTGCAGGGAAAGGGAAGACATTCACTTACCTACAGACTTACGAGAATTGCTTAAACAGGACAAACCGATTTGTACACTTTGCAACGTTCCTTTAACAATCAAGCACATACTTACAGACTGCAGGGAAAGGGAAGACATTCACTTACCTACAGACTTACGAGAATTGCTTAAACAGGACAAACCGATTTGTACACTTTGCAACGTTCCTTTAACAATCAAACACATACTTACAGACTGCAGGGAAAGGGAAGACATTGACTTACCTACAGACTTACGAGAATTGCTTAAACAGGACAAACCGATTTGTACACTTTGCAACGTTCCTTTAACAATCAAACACATACTTACAGACTGCAGGGAAAGGGAAGACATTGACTTACCTACAGACTTACGAGAATTGCTTAAACAGGACAAACCGATTTGTACACTTTGCAACGTTCCTTTAACAATCAAACACATACTTACAGACTGCAGGGAAAGACAAGACATTCACTTACCTACAGACTTACGAGAATTGCTTAAACAGAACAAACCGATTTGTACACTTTGCAACGTTCCTTTAACAATCAAACACATACTTACAGACTGCAGGGAAAGGGAAGACATTCACTTACCTACAGACTTACAAGAATTGCTTAAACAGGACAAACCGATTTGTACACTTTGCTATGTTCCTTTAACAATCAAACACATACTTACAGACTGCAGGGAAAGGGAAGACATTCATTTACCTACAGACTTACAAGAATTGCTTAAACAGGACAAACCGATTTGTACACTTTGCTATGTTCCTTTAACAATCAAACACATACTTACAGACTGCAGGGAAAGGGAAGATATTCACTTACCTACAGACTTACGAGAATTGCTTAAACAGGACAAACCGATTTGTACACTTTGCAACGTTCCTTTAACAATCAAACACATACTTACAGACTGCAGGGAAAGGGAAGACATTCACTTACCTACAGACTTACGAGAATTGCTTAAACAGGACAAACCGATTTGTACACTTTGCAACGTTCCTTTAACAATCAAACACATACTTACAGACTGCAGGGAAAGACAAGACATTCACTTACCTACAGACTTACGAGAATTGCTTAAACAGGACAAACCGATTTGTACACATTGCAACGTTCCTTTAACAATCAAACACATACTTACAGACTGCAGGGAAAGGGAAGACATTCACTTACCTACAGACTTACGAGAATTGCTTAAACAGGACAAACCGATTTGTACACTTTGCAACGTTCCTTTAACAATCAAACACATACTTACAGACTGCAGGGAAAGGGAAGACATTCACTTACCTACAGACTTACGAGAATTGCTTAAACAGGACAAACCGATTTGTACACTTTGCAACGTTCCTTTAACAATCAAGCACATACTTACAGACTGCAGGGAAAGGGAAGACATTCACTTACCTACAGACTTACGAGAATTGCTTAAACAGGACAAACCGATTTGTACACTTTGCAACGTTCCTTTAACAATCAAACACATACTTACAGACTGCAGGGAAAGGGAAGACATTGACTTACATACAGACTTACGAGAATTGCTTAAACAGGACAAACCGATTTGTACACTTTGCAACGTTCCTTTAACAATCAAACACATACTTACAGACTGCAGGGAAAGGGAAGACATTGACTTACCTACAGACTTACGAGAATTGCTTAAACAGGACAAACCGATTTGTACACTTTGCAACGTTCCTTTAACAATCAAACACATACTTACAGACTGCAGGGAAAGACAAGACATTCACTTACCTACAGACTTACGAGAATTGCTTAAACAGAACAAACCGATTTGTACACTTTGCAACGTTCCTTTAACAATCAAACACATACTTACAGACTGCAGGGAAAGGGAAGACATTCACTTACCTACAGACTTACAAGAATTGCTTAAACAGGACAAACCGATTTGTACACTTTGCTATGTTCCTTTAACAATCAAACACATACTTACAGACTGCAGGGAAAGGGAAGACATTCATTTACCTACAGACTTACAAGAATTGCTTAAACAGGACAAACCGATTTGTACACTTTGCTATGTTCCTTTAACAATCAAACACATACTTACAGACTGCAGGGAAAGGGAAGATATTCACTTACCTACAGACTTACGAGAATTGCTTAAACAGGACAAACCGATTTGTACACTTTGCAACGTTCCTTTAACAATCAAACACATACTTACAGACTGCAGGGAAAGGGAAGACATTCACTTACCTACAGACTTACGAGAATTGCTTAAACAGGACAAACCGATTTGTACACTTTGCAACGTTCCTTTAACAATCAAACACATACTTACAGACTGCAGGGAAAGACAAGACATTCACTTACCTACAGACTTACGAGAATTGCTTAAACAGGACAAACCGATTTGTACACTTTGCAACGTTCCTTTAACAATCAAACACATACTTACAGACTGCAGGGAAAGGGAAGACATTCACTTACCTACAGACTTACGAGAATTGCTTAAACAGGACAAACCGATTTGTACACTTTGCAACGTTCCTTTAACAATCAAACACATACTTACAGACTGCAGGGAAAGGGAAGACATTGACTTACCTACAGACTTACGAGAATTGCTTAAACAGGACAAACCGATTTGTACACTTTGCAACGTTCCTTTAACAATCAAACACATACTTACAGACTGCAGGGAAAGGGAAGACATTCACTTACCTACAGACTTACGAGAATTGCTTAAACAGGACAAACCGATTTGTACACTTTGCAACGTTCCTTTAACAATCTAGCACATACTTACAGACTGCAGGGAAAGGGAAGACATTCACTTACCTACAGACTTACGAGAATTGCTTAAACAGGACAAACCGATTTGTACACTTTGCAACGTTCCTTTAACAATCAAACACATACTTACAGACTGCAGGGAAAGGGAAGACATTCACTTACCTACAGACTTACAAGAATTGCTTAAACAGGACAAACCGATTTGTACACTTTGCAACGTTCCTTTAACAATCAAACACATACTTACAGACTGCAGGGAAAGGGAAGACATTCACTTACCTACAGACTTACGAGAATTGCTTAAACAGGACAAACCGATTTGTACACTTTGCAACGTTCCTTTAACAATCAAACACATACTTACAGACTCCAGGGAAAGGGAAGACATTCACTTACCTACAGACTTACGAGAATTGCTTAAACAGGACAAACCGATTTGTACACTTTGCAACGTTCCTTTAACAATCAAACACATACTTACAGACTGCAGGGAAAGGGAAGACATTCACTTACCTACAGACTTACGAGAATTGCTTAAACAGGACAAACCGATTTGTACACTTTGCAACGTTCCTTTAACAATCAAACACATACTTACAGACTGCAGGGAAAGGGAAGACATTCACTTACCTACAGACTTACGAGAATTGCTTAAACAGGACAAACCGATTTGTACACTTTGCAACGTTCCTTTAACAATCAAACACATACTTACAGACTGCAGGGAAAGGGAAGACATTCACTTACCTACAGACTTACGAGAATTGCTTAAACAGGACAAACCGATTTGTACACTTTGCAACGTTCCTTTAACAATCAAACACATACTTACAGACTGCAGGGAAAGGGAAGACATTGACTTACCTACAGACTTACACGAATTGCTTAAACAGGACAAACAGATTTGTACACTTTGCAACGTTCCTTTAACAATCAAACACATACTTACAGACTGCAGGGAAAGGGAAGACATTCACTTACCTACAGACTTACGAGAATTGCTTAAACAGGACAAACCGATTTGTACACTTTGCAACGTTCCTTTAACAATCAAACACATACTTACAGACTGCAGGGAAAGGGAAGACATTCACTTACCTACAGACTTACGAGAATTGCTTAAACAGGACAAACCGATTTGTACACTTTGCAACGTTCCTTTAACAATCAAACACATACTTACAGACTGCAGGGAAAGGGAAGACATTCACTTACCTACAGACTTACGAGAATTGCTTAAACAGGACAAACCGATTTGTACACTTTGCAACGTTCCTTTAACAATCAAGCACATACTTACAGACTGCAGGGAAAGGGAAGACATTCACTTACCTACAGACTTACGAGAATTGCTTAAACAGGACAAACCGATTTGTACACTTTGCAACGTTCCTTTAACAATCAAACACATACTTACAGACTGCAGGGAAAGGGAAGACATTGACTTACCTACAGACTTACGAGAATTGCTTAAACAGGACAAACCGATTTGTACACTTTGCAACGTTCCTTTAACAATCAAACACATACTTACTGACTGCAGGGAAAGGGAAGACATTGACTTACCTACAGACTTACGAGAATTGCTTAAACAGGACAAACCGATTTGTACACTTTGCAACGTTCCTTTAACAATCAAACACATACTTACAGACTGCAGGGAAAGGGAAGACATTCACTTACCTACAGACTTACGAGAATTGCTTAAACAGGACAAACCGATTTGTACACTTTGCAACGTTCCTTTAACAATCAAGCACATACTTACAGACTGCAGGGAAAGGGAAGACATTCACTTACCTACAGACTTACGAGAATTGCTTAAACAGGACAAACCGATTTGTACACTTTGCAACGTTCCTTTAACAATCAAACACATACTTACAGACTGCAGGGAAAGGGAAGACATTGACTTACCTACAGACTTACGAGAATTGCTTAAACAGGACAAACCGATTTGTACACTTTGCAACGTTCCTTTAACAATCAAACACATACTTACAGACTGCAGGGAAAGGGAAGACATTGACTTACCTACAGACTTACGAGAATTGCTTAAACAGGACAAACCGATTTGTACACTTTGCAACGTTCCTTTAACAATCAAACACATACTTACAGACTGCAGGGAAAGACAAGACATTCACTTACCTACAGACTTACGAGAATTGCTTAAACAGAACAAACCGATTTGTACACTTTGCAACGTTCCTTTAACAATCAAACACATACTTACAGACTGCAGGGAAAGGGAAGACATTCACTTACCTACAGACTTACAAGAATTGCTTAAACAGGACAAACCGATTTGTACACTTTGCTATGTTCCTTTAACAATCAAACACATACTTACAGACTGCAGGGAAAGGGAAGACATTCATTTACCTACAGACTTACAAGAATTGCTTAAACAGGACAAACCGATTTGTACACTTTGCTATGTTCCTTTAACAATCAAACACATACTTACAGACTGCAGGGAAAGGGAAGATATTCACTTACCTACAGACTTACGAGAATTGCTTAAACAGGACAAACCGATTTGTACACTTTGCAACGTTCCTTTAACAATCAAACACATACTTACAGACTGCAGGGAAAGGGAAGACATTCACTTACCTACAGACTTACGAGAATTGCTTAAACAGGACAAACCGATTTGTACACTTTGCAACGTTCCTTTAACAATCAAACACATACTTACAGACTGCAGGGAAAGACAAGACATTCACTTACCTACAGACTTACGAGAATTGCTTAAACAGGACAAACCGATTTGTACACATTGCAACGTTCCTTTAACAATCAAACACATACTTACAGACTGCAGGGAAAGGGAAGACATTCACTTACCTACAGACTTACGAGAATTGCTTAAACAGGACAAACCGATTTGTACACTTTGCAACGTTCCTTTAACAATCAAACACATACTTACAGACTGCAGGGAAAGGGAAGACATTCACTTACCTACAGACTTACGAGAATTGCTTAAACAGGACAAACCGATTTGTACACTTTGCAACGTTCCTTTAACAATCAAGCACATACTTACAGACTGCAGGGAAAGGGAAGACATTCACTTACCTACAGACTTACGAGAATTGCTTAAACAGGACAAACCGATTTGTACACTTTGCAACGTTCCTTTAACAATCAAACACATACTTACAGACTGCAGGGAAAGGGAAGACATTGACTTACCTACAGACTTACGAGAATTGCTTAAACAGGACAAACCGATTTGTACACTTTGCAACGTTCCTTTAACAATCAAACACATACTTACAGACTGCAGGGAAAGGGAAGACATTGACTTACCTACAGACTTACGAGAATTGCTTAAACAGGACAAACCGATTTGTACACTTTGCAACGTTCCTTTAACAATCAAACACATACTTACAGACTGCAGGGAAAGACAAGACATTCACTTACCTACAGACTTACGAGAATTGCTTAAACAGAACAAACCGATTTGTACACTTTGCAACGTTCCTTTAACAATCAAACACATACTTACAGACTGCAGGGAAAGGGAAGACATTCACTTACCTACAGACTTACAAGAATTGCTTAAACAGGACAAACCGATTTGTACACTTTGCTATGTTCCTTTAACAATCAAACACATACTTACAGACTGCAGGGAAAGGGAAGACATTCATTTACCTACAGACTTACAAGAATTGCTTAAACAGGACAAACCGATTTGTACACTTTGCTATGTTCCTTTAACAATCAAACACATACTTACAGACTGCAGGGAAAGGGAAGATATTCACTTACCTACAGACTTACGAGAATTGCTTAAACAGGACAAACCGATTTGTACACTTTGCAACGTTCCTTTAACAATCAAACACATACTTACAGACTGCAGGGAAAGGGAAGACATTCACTTACCTACAGACTTACGAGAATTGCTTAAACAGGACAAACCGATTTGTACACTTTGCAACGTTCCTTTAACAATCAAACACATACTTACAGACTGCAGGGAAAGACAAGACATTCACTTACCTACAGACTTACGAGAATTGCTTAAACAGGACAAACCGATTTGTACACTTTGCAACGTTCCTTTAACAATCAAACACATACTTACAGACTGCAGGGAAAGGGAAGACATTCACTTACCTACAGACTTACGAGAATTGCTTAAACAGGACAAACCGATTTGTACACTTTGCAACGTTCCTTTAACAATCAAACACATACTTACAGACTGCAGGGAAAGGGAAGACATTGACTTACCTACAGACTTACGAGAATTGCTTAAACAGGACAAACCGATTTGTACACTTTGCAACGTTCCTTTAACAATCAAACACATACTTACAGACTGCAGGGAAAGGGAAGACATTCACTTACCTACAGACTTACGAGAATTGCTTAAACAGGACAAACCGATTTGTACACTTTGCAACGTTCCTTTAACAATCTAGCACATACTTACAGACTGCAGGGAAAGGGAAGACATTCACTTACCTACAGACTTACGAGAATTGCTTAAACAGGACAAACCGATTTGTACACTTTGCAACGTTCCTTTAACAATCAAACACATACTTACAGACTGCAGGGAAAGGGAAGACATTCACTTACCTACAGACTTACAAGAATTGCTTAAACAGGACAAACCGATTTGTACACTTTGCAACGTTCCTTTAACAATCAAACACATACTTACAGACTGCAGGGAAAGGGAAGACATTCACTTACCTACAGACTTACGAGAATTGCTTAAACAGGACAAACCGATTTGTACACTTTGCAACGTTCCTTTAACAATCAAACACATACTTACAGACTCCAGGGAAAGGGAAGACATTCACTTACCTACAGACTTACGAGAATTGCTTAAACAGGACAAACCGATTTGTACACTTTGCAAAGTTCCTTTAACAATCAAACACATACTTACAGACTGCAGGGAAAGGGAAGACATTCACTTACCTACAGACTTACGAGAATTGCTTAAACAGGACAAACCGATTTGTACACTTTGCAACGTTCCTTTAACAATCAAACACATACTTACAGACTGCAGGGAAAGGGAAGACATTCACTTACCTACAGACTTACGAGAATTGCTTAAACAGGACAAACCGATTTGTACACTTTGCAACGTTCCTTTAACAATCAAACACATACTTACAGACTGCAGGGAAAGGGAAGACATTCACTTACCTACAGACTTACGAGAATTGCTTAAACAGGACAAACCGATTTGTACACTTTGCAACGTTCCTTTAACAATCAAACACATACTTACAGACTGCAGGGAAAGGGAAGACATTGACTTACCTACAGATTTACACGAATTGCTTAAACAGGACAAACCGATTTGTACACTTTGCAACGTTTCTTTAACAATCAAACACATACTTACAGACTGCAGGGAAAGGGAAGACATTCACTTACCTACAGACTTACGAGAATTGCTTAAACAGGACAAACCGATTTGTACACTTTGCAACGTTCCTTTAACAATCAAACACATATTTACAGACTGCAGGGAAAGGGAAGACATTCACTTACCTACAGACTTACGAGAATTGCTTAAACAGGACAAACCGATTTGTACACTTTGCAACGTTCCTTTAACAATCAAACACATACTTACAGACTGCAGGGAAAGGGAAGACATTCACTTACCTACAGACTTACGAGAATCGCTTAAACAGGACAAACCGATTTGTACACTTTGCAACGTTCCTTTAACAATCAAGCACATACTTACAGACTGCAGGGAAAGGGAAGACATTCACTTACCTACAGACTTACGAGAATTGCTTAAACAGGACAAACCGATTTGTACACTTTGCAACGTTCCTTTAACAATCAAACACATACTTACAGACTGCAGGGAAAGGGAAGACATTGACTTACCTACAGACTTACGAGAATTGCTTAAACAGGACAAACCGATTTGTACACTTTGCAACGTTCCTTTAACAATCAAACACATACTTACAGACTGCAGGGAAAGGGAAGACATTGACTTACCTACAGACTTACGAGAATTGCTTAAACAGGACAAACCGATTTGTACACTTTGCAACGTTCCTTTAACAATCAAACACATACTTACAGACTGCAGGGAAAGACAAGACATTCACTTACCTACAGACTTACGAGAATTGCTTAAACAGAACAAACCGATTTGTACACTTTGCAACGTTCCTTTAACAATCAAACACATACTTACAGACTGCAGGGAAAGGGAAGACATTCACTTACCTACAGACTTACAAGAATTGCTTAAACAGGACAAACCGATTTGTACACTTTGCTATGTTCCTTTAACAATCAAACACATACTTACAGACTGCAGGGAAAGGGAAGACATTCATTTACCTACAGACTTACAAGAATTGCTTAAACAGGACAAACCGATTTGTACACTTTGCTATGTTCCTTTAACAATCAAACACATACTTACAGACTGCAGGGAAAGGGAAGACATTCACTTACCTACAGACTTACGAGAATTGCTTAAACAGGACAAACCGATTTGTACACTTTGCAACGTTCCTTTAACAATCAAACACATACTTACAGACTGCAGGGAAAGGGAAGACATTGACTTACCTACAGACTTACGAGAATTGCTTAAACAGGACAAACCGATTTGTACACTTTGCAACGTTCCTTTAACAATCAAACACATACTTACAGACTGCAGGGAAAGACAAGACATTCACTTACCTACAGACTTACGAGAATTGCTTAAACAGGACAAACCGATTTGTACACTTTGCTATGTTCCTTTAACAATCAAACACATACTTACAGACTGCAGGGAAAGGGAAGACATTCATTTACCTACAGACTTACAAGAATTGCTTAAACAGGACAAACCGATTTGTACACTTTGCTATGTTCCTTTAACAATCAAACACATACTTACAGACTGCAGGGAAAGGGAAGACATTCACTTACCTACAGACTTACGAGAATTGCTTAAACAGGACAAACCGATTTGTACACTTTGCAACGTTCCTTTAACAATCAAACACATACTTACAGACTGCAGGGAAAGGGAAGACATTCACTTACCTACAGACTTACGAGAATTGCTTAAACAGGACAAACCGATTTGTACACTTTGCAACGTTCCTTTAACAATCAAACACATACTTACAGACTGCAGGGAAAGGGAAGACATTCACTTACCTACAGACTTACACGAATTGCTTAAACAGGACAAACCGATTTGTACACTTTGCAACGTTCCTTTAACAATCAAACACATACTTACAGACTGCAGGGAAAGGGAAGACATTCACTTACCTACAGACTTACGAGAATTGCTTAAACAGGACAAACCGATTTGTACACTTTGCTATGTTCCTTTAACAATCAAACACATACTTACAGACTGCAGGGAAAGGGAAGACATTCATTTACCTACAGACTTACAAGAATTGCTTAAACAGGACAAACCGATTTGTACACTTTGCTATGTTCCTTTAACAATCAAACACATACTTACAGACTGCAGGGAAAGGGAAGACATTCACTTACCTACAGACTTACGAGAATTGCTTAAACAGGACAAACCGATTTGTACACTTTGCAACGTTCCTTTAACAATCAAACACATACTTACAGACTGCAGGGAAAGGGAAGACATTCACTTACCTACAGACTTACGAGAATTGCTTAAACAGGACAAACCGATTTGTACACTTTGCAACGTTCCTTTAACAATCAAACACATACTTACAGACTGCAGGGAAAGGGAAGACATTCACTTACCTACAGACTTACACGAATTGCTTAAACAGGACAAACCGATTTGTACACTTTGCAACGTTCCTTTAACAATCAAACACATACTTACAGACTGCAGGGAAAGGGAAGACATTCACTTACCTACAGACTTACGAGAATTGCTTAAACAGGACAAACCGATTTGTACACTTTGCAACGTTCCTTTAACAATCAAACACATACTTACAGACTGCAGGGAAAGGGAAGACATTCACTTACCTACACACTTACACGAATTGCTTAAACAGGACAGTAAACACATTGATGATATTCTAAAATATTTAAAAAATAAAAATAAGTTCCAACGTTTTTAGAAATCCTCCCTATAAATTATTTATTTTGTACTTATTTATATATTTTTTTTTAATTTATTTTCCTTTATAATTATTATTTTATTTTGTTTTCTTAAACAATGATAAATCTTTTCAGCTACTAGGTGTCTTTTTGTATTGTCTTTTTCATTTAGCTTTGTATTTCAACATTTAGCTTTGTTCGCACATTGAATTTAAGAGTAAATAGCCTTTGTTGTGTACTCTCAATAAATAAATAAATAAAAAATTCTCTACAAAGAAGATTCTGTTGTAATGTTCGGTTGGGCGATGACTATCGAAGAGATAAGTGCTTAAAACTTTAAAGTTTTTAGTTTTATTCTTTTCAAAGTATTCTTTTGTCTCTGTTTACCTACTTTTAGCACTTTCCTCCGATGGAAAGTAGCTATTGAGGTTGGACTCATGACGGAATTTTTGAAAAATTTCTTCAAATCTTTATCGATCCTACCTAGTAGACACCGAAAATGACCCCCGTTAAAATTTATATATACATATATATATATATATATATATATATATATATATATATATATATATATATATATATATGTGTCTGTTAACACGATAGCGGCCAGAGTTTTTGTTTTTTCGTCACGAAACTTGGTATATAGCATTCAATTAGCAAACGATTGAACGAGTTCGTTAACCACCAAAGTCGCTCCACCAGAAGGGGGGGGGTTTACCCCGAACCCATAACACTAATTTGACTATGACAGCCGTAATATTTGTTATATTTCAACGAAACTTGGTATTCGTTGTGTTAATATAGAGAGAAAATTGAGATATAAAAATGAACTAAATCGGTTCATTAGAAGGGGGGGTTTACTCCGGACCCACAATACCAATTCGCCACTACCAGCCGTGATTTTTGGTATATTTCGACGAAACTCGGTATTCGTAGTGGTAATCTACAGGTAAATATGTGTTGTAAAAATAAACTAAATCGGTTCATTAGGAGGGGGGTTTACTCCGGACCCACAATACCATTTCGCCACTACTAGCCGTGATTTTCGGTATATTTCGACGAAACTCGGTATTCGTAGTGGTAATCTACAGGTAAATATGTGTTGTAAAAATAAACTGAATCGGTTCATTGGAAGGGGGGGTTTACTCCGGACCCAAATTCCTATTATACTCATACCGGTCGTAATTTCTGCTGTATTGTAACGAAACGCGGTATACGTCGTGGGTAACTCATGAGAAAGAAGTGTTGTAAAAATGAGCTGAATCGGTCAATCGGAAAGCGGGGGTTTAATTTGTAATATATTTCAATAGAAAAGCCCGCCAGACGTAGGCTCACAAAGCCTCCGCAAGGGGCGCTTTCTACCACTAGAGTGACTGTATCCTGTTCCTGCGTTAGATCAAAATACGATAATATGAGGTTTTTTGTATTTATTACGTAGTGTAATTGGTACCATGTGTAAACATAACTCTGGAAGCAAATTAATAATTGATCACTTACTCATTACAAATTTATAAGAGAACTATTCATGTTTTTATTTTATTTATGTAGGATATTTTAAGCAAATTGTTCTGGAAAGCAGTCTACACTACCCAAATACTGAGGAAAGTGCTTAGTTATGCAGCTCCTGCGTGACGGACTTTTTAAGTAGTTGTTGTATTTTTTTTACTCCCCAACGAAAATATATATATAAACATACGTCATAAAAATCGTAATTTGCTAAAAGGAAACTTAATCTATAAAAAAAAAGAAAAGAAAAACAGTTCCGTAACATCCTACGGATACCAAAAAAAGTCCGACTCGCAGGAACTGCGTCATCTTAGCGCGGTTCCAGTTCATTTTTTTTTTTTTTTTTTTTTTTTTTTTTTTTTTTTTTTTTTTTTTACGGCTCATCTACATGTAGGTCATTAGCGCCGACATCCAGGGTGTAGCGAGGAATTTCACCAGCGAGCGGTGGGATGATAAAATTCCTGCCGGAGGTTGGGAATCGAACCCACCATCTCCCGCTTATGAATCCAAGGCGCTAGCCATTAGACCACGGGAGACCCTGGTTCCTGTTCATATCTCTATTCTCATTTGAAAAGCATAGAATAGAAACAGATAGTATTTTCCTCGGCCTTTGTTCAAAGGGTTTTATGGCTATACCTGGGGTCAGGTCCGCAAGACCTGCGAATCCTCTTCTACCGATACTTCATTTCATACGTTTCAATGAATTGGAAAATATCAAAAATGTTCACACATTCCTGTGTTCTTTTACTATAGTAATAATTCTACAGATAAAATCAATTAAAAAATAAAATAAAAAAACCAACAGCATAAAGGCAATTGAAAATATTCAAAAGACGTCATCGAATCTTTTTCTCTTGGCAAGCTATATTTCTAGCAATGAATTGTTTTTCTTATTGTGCCTAATCTGTTTTATTGTAAAATACATTATCCAACTATAAGCAATTAAAAAATAACAAGGAATAAAAACATGAACAGTTCAAATAAGCAAAATCAATTACTTTAATGGTTTAAGCACTTATTTCTCCGATTGACATCGCCTAATCAAAATTTTTATCAGAACCTTTTTTGTAGAGCATTTAGTAAGCTTTCTAATGGTATTCGTTTGTTTACCAAGATTCTCAACCTTTTTCGAGATATTAAGGAAAATATACGAAGTTCCCAAAACTTTTCATGTCTGTTCATAAAATATTTTATTCTAACCCTTCCTTAACTCCAAACGTAACATAACTTTCAACATATTAGTTTTAATGAAAGTAGAACATGCAGATAATGTTTCAACTGAATCCCGTGATTCTAAGTACCCAAACCAAAAACGGTATTCAAAAACTATTTTTCCAATTTTCTCGAAAACGGTTAAAGCTATCGCCTTGAAAATGCTTTCATTCGTTTTCCTAGCCCAAGAAGCCTATAGAAAGAGTACTTACAAGCTTATGAACTCAAAAGCGTAAGCGTTACGATTTTTTCTGCGCGAATTTCGCCCCAAACGCCATCTTCCAGTGGGCGGATTTTGCTGGTTAACGAACTTGACCTTTCAAATTGGACGACGGATTTTTGTACCAAATTTCATCAAAATCGGACCATCAGGGAAGCCAGAAATGAGCGAACAGACAAATATATATATATATATATATATATATATATATATAAATAAATATATACATATATATATATATATATATATATATATATACAAATTTGAACCACCGTTATTTTCGGTCTCTAGGGGTTCTGAAACGCGAAATTTTCTTGTCGGCACTTCCGGATTGTTTCATTGTATCAACCTTAAAAGCGGGGTTCCTCCCTATGGGGGAAGGAAGAACCGCGCTAAAAGGTATCTGATTTTTGACCATACACCAAACATGCTAGAGAGTGTGATAATTACTATGCTCTGTAATTAATTACTGCTTTGCAGATGACAATTCAATTAATTAAAGGTTAACGACCCCGATACCATATCTCTACAGATAAATTACACTAGAATATCAAATATTTACCCCTAGCACAAATGTTTAGCTCAGGCCAAAAACATGAGTGCTTTAACACTGAGCCAATCTCGTTCCCCAATTAAAGTATACAGGTAAAGCGAAATGTGCGTTTCACTTGGGAGGGTTTATATTTAGCCTTTTTAAACATTGTAAATAACAGGAAATGAAGGCGTCAAAAGAAGCGCGACTCGTTTAAATATTGACAAGACTTCCGGGTGGAAAATTTCTCTCCTAACTATTTAAAATTTTAATTTATTATAATCCTCAGTCCTCCTCTTAATTTTTTTTTTCATTTTATTTTCATTAACTAGAAGGAAAAATGAAGAATATGTTTTCCCCTGTGGAAAACCGATAGAAAGAAATGCTAGAGGTGGTAACGGAGAGAGTTATTACAGCTGCCTTCAGAACAGTAGCTATATGAAGGAACTCCTGTACGAGATGAATCTCGTGAACGACGAGACTTATAAGAGGTTTCAGCAGACTGGTGTAAAGAATTTACTACAGCTCACCTTTTATTTATGAAATATATACTTATTTATTATTAGTTTTGCTGCACCGCAACGATGGCAATTTGCAAATTTAAAGGTGTGTATGGAAAAGTCAGATCTTAAATCTCTAAGTTTTTAAAAAATAACCAATAAATTATAATATTTATAATGATAATTTAAAAAAAGTAAAAATACAACAAAAAATTCAATAATAAAACTGAAAAATATAATACAGATATATTCCTAGTTAAAAAAAAGAAAATTAACATGAAACAAAACACAAAAAATAAAAACAACAACAACAAAACTATTATCTTTTTTTATTATATTTTAACATCAAACAACAAAACTATTATTATTAACTAAGAATTTTATGACGGGATATCTATAGGTTACCACCCTTTTCTAGCCAGGACAGGGGTGATGCCTTTTCTTTTTCCCAAAGAAAAGCCACCACTCCATATGGGGAATCGAACCCACGACCCTTGGCACGGAGTGTTAAGTGCTCACGCCTTAACACTCACGGCCACCGGGCCTCCAGCAAATAATTCAGAAATGTAGCATACACTAGAGCACTTATGAGGGATGTGCTTCGTCATGCAGGTTCTGAGTGCCGGACATTTTTAGAAAGCACCAATAGAATATTATTTCTGTTTACTTTTATGAATTATTTAAATAAAAGCAGTTAATTTGGTTAAATAACTGTTACAGATGTGCATTCTGTTTTCTTTTAGCACTTTCCTCCGAAGGAAAGTAGCTATTGAGGTTGGACTCATGACGGAATTTTTGAAAAATTTCTTCAAATCTTTATCGATCCTACCTAGTAGACACCGAAAATGACCCCCGTTAAAATTTATATATATATATATATATATATATATATATATATATATATATATATATATATATAAATGTCTGTTAACACGATAGCGGCCAGAGTTATTGTTTTTTCGTCACGAAACTTGGTATATAGCATTCAATTAGCAAACGATTGAACGAGTTCGTTAACCACCAAAGTCGGTCTACCGGAAGGGGGGGTTTACCCCGAACCCAAAACACTAATTTGACTATGTCAGCCGTAATATTTGTTATATTTCAACAAAACTTGGTATTCGTATTGGTGATACAGAGAAAAAAGTGAGATATAAAAATGAACTAAATCGGTTCATTAGGAGGGGGGGTTTACTCCGGACCCACAATACCAATTCGCCACTACCAGCCGTGATTTCTGGTATATTTCGACGAAACTCGGTATTCGTAGTGGTAATCTACAGGTTAGAA
Organism: Gonocerus acuteangulatus; assembly: GCA_946811695.1. Taxonomy (NCBI): domain Eukaryota; kingdom Metazoa; phylum Arthropoda; class Insecta; order Hemiptera; family Coreidae; genus Gonocerus; species Gonocerus acuteangulatus. Next base: position 72,773,193 of record OX328130.1, on the reverse strand, counting down.
GGAGGGGTTTACTCCGGACCCAAATTCCTAATATACTCATACCGGTCGTAATTTCTGCTGTATTGTAACGAAACTCGGTATACGTCGTGGGTACCTCATGAGAAAGAAGTGTTGTAAAAATGAGCTGAATCGGTCAATCGGAAAGCGGGGGTTTAATTTGTAATATTATTTCAATAGAAAAGCCCGTCAGACGTAGGTTCACAAAGCCGCCGCAAGGAGCGCTTTCTACCACTAGAGTGACTGTATCCTGTTCCTGCGTTAGATCAAAATACGATAATATGAGGTTTTTTGTATTTATTACGTAGTGTAATAGGTACCATGTGTAAACGTAACTCTGGAAGCAAATTAATAACTGATCAGTTACTCATTACAAATTTAAAAGAGAACTATTCATGTTTTTATTTTATTTATGTAGGAATTTTTAAGCAAATTGTTCTGGAAAGCAGTCTACACTACCCAAATTCTGAGGAAAGTGCTTAGTTATGCAGCTCCTGCGTGACGGACTTTTTAAGTCATAAAAGAGGCGGTTGATATTTCTAGTGCATACTAAGATGTGATAAGAATTCTGAGAGCGGAAGGAGTGAAAACCCCAGAAAGATCTTGGTGGATATCAGTGTTCGTGGATCTCGTTTAGAGCTGGCTATTTCCTTTATGACAAGCTTCATGTTAGCAGCTTATAGACAGCTGTTCTCACATTCTCTCAGCTCAATATAAGAGCCGGAGCTTGGAAAAAGGGTCGTGATGTCATTACTTTGTTGAACCTAAAAGCTTGAAAAAGAAATGCAAATGTTATCAATGGTAAGAGATAAGGTAATACTGAAGTTTAGCGTCCTCCGAGCCGATTATTTTCAAATTTCACACTATAACGTATTTTGATGCACTAAACACGAATATGTTAAAAAAAGAACTCGCTCTCAACTAGGGAAGAATTTATTAAGCACTAAAGTTCACTGTTATGGAGGTTATAAAAGCATAAACATGCGTATGCGAGGGTATGGAAAACTTCATAATAAAGGAGTCTAGTTGAAATTTACCATCAATTATTTAAATTTACCAGCAGTTATTAATTCTGAAACATTTTTTAAAACAGTGAAACATTCTTCACATTTTTTGTTTCGCTGTTGAAAAATATTTATTATATATTTTTTCTTGTTCGAAAGAATAAACTGACGCATTCTAAAGGTGCAAGTTCAAGATAAATTAAAATAGCTACTGTTTTTTCGGAGGAAAGTGCTAAAACACAAAACAAAAAAAAAACATTTAATTCATAAAACATTTTAAATTTAACACTCGACGCATACTTGTCTAATTATAAAATTACAATTTATTTTTCTAATATTTCCAAATAATCAATTTAAAAACTGTTCAGAGGTTTGGCCCTTTGCAGCAATACAGGCATCACATCGCACATTGACAGACTGTATGGTATTTGTGCATTGCTCTGCTGTAATCTGTTCCCAGGCCCATCTGATGCGACGGATGAAGTACTCCCTTGCAGCAATACAGGCATCACATTGCACATTGACAGACTGGATGGTATTTCTGCATTACTCTGCTGTAATCTGTGTCCAGGCCCATCTGATGCGACGAATGAGGTACTCCCTTGCAGCAATACAGGCATCACATCGCACATTGACAGACTGGATGGTATTTGTGCATTGCTCTGCTGTAATCTGTTCCCAGGCCCATCTGATGCGATGGATGAGGTGCTCCCTTGCAGCAATACAGGCATCACATCGCACATTGACAGACTGTATGGTATTTGTGCATTGCTCTGCTGTAATCTGTTCCCAGGCCCATCTGATGCGACGGATGAAGTACTCCCTTGCAGCAATACAGGCATCACATTGCACATTGACAGACTGTATGGTATTTCTGCATTACTCTGCTGTAATCTGTTCCCAGGCTCATCTGATGCGACGGATGAGGTACTCCCTTGCAGCAATACAGGCATCACATCGCACATTGACAGACTGGATGGTATTTCTGCATTGCTCTGCTGTAATCTGTTCCCAAGCCCATCTGATGCGACGGATGAGGTACTCCCTTGCAGCAATACAGGCATCACATCGCACATTGACAGACTGGATGGTATTTCTGCATTGCTCTGCTGTAATCTGGTCCCAAGCCCATCTGATGCGACGGATGAGGTACTCCCTTGCAGCAATACAGGCATCACATCGCACATTGACAGACTGGATGGTATTTCTGCATTACTCTGCTGTAATCTGTTCCCAAGCCCATCTGATGAGAATGATGAGGTACTCCCTTGCAGCAATACAGGCATCATATTGCACATTGACAGACTGGATGGTATTTCTGCATTGCTCTGCTGTAATCTGTTCCCAGGCCCATCTGATGCGACGGATGAGGTGCTCCCTTGCAGCAATACAGGCATCACATTGCACATTGACAGACTGTATGGTATATGTGCATTGCTCTGCTGTAATCTGTTCCCAGGCCCATCTGATGCGACGGATGAGGTGCTCCCTTGCAGCAATACAGGCATCACTTTGCACATTGACAGACTGTATGGTATTTCTGCATTGCTCTGCTGTTATCTGTTCCCAGGCCCATCTGATGCGACGGATGAGGTGCTCCCTTGCAGCAATACATGCATCACATTGAACATTGACAGACTGTATGGTATTTCTGCATTGCTCTGCTGTAATCTGTTCCCAGGCCCATCTGATGCGACGGATGAGGTGCTCCCTTGCAGCAATACAGGCATCACATTGCACATTGACAGACTGTATGGTATATGTGCATTGCTCTGCTGTAATCTGTTCCCAGGCCCATCTGATGCGACGGATGAGGTGCTCCCTTGCAGCAATACAGGCATCACATTGCACATTGACAGACTGTATGGTATTTGTGCATTGCTCTGCTGTAATCTGTTCCCAGGCCCATCTGATGCGACGGATGAGGTGCTCCCTTGCAGCAATACAGGCATCACATTGCACATTGACAGACTGTATGGTATTTCTGCATTGCTCTGCTGTAATCTGTTCCCAGGCCCATCTGATGCGACGGATGAGGTGCTCCCTTGAAGCAATACAGGCATCACATTGCACATTGACAGACTGTATGGTATATGTGCATTGCTCTGCTGTAATCTGTTCCCAGGCCCATCTGATGAGACGGATGAGGTGCTCCCTTGCAGCAATACAGGCATCACATTGCACATTGATAGACTGTATGGTATTTGTGCATTGCTCTGCTGTAATCTGTTCCCAAGCCCATCTGATGCGACGGATGAGGTGCTCCCTTGCAGGAATACAGGCATCACATTGCACATTGACAGACTGTATGGTATTTCTGCATTTCTCTGCTGTAATCTGTTCCCAGGCCCATCTGATGCGACGGATGAGGTGCTCCCTTGCAGCAATACAGGCATCACATTGCACATTGATAGACTGTATGGTATTTCTGCATTGCTCTGCTGTAATCTGTTCCCAAGCCCATCTGATGCGACGGATGAGGTACTCCCGTGCAGCAATACAGGCATCGCATCGCACATTGACAGACTGTATGGTATTTGTGCATTGCTCTGCTGTAATCTGTTCCCAGGCCCATCTGATGCGACGGATGAGGTGCTCCCTTGCAGCAATACAGGCATCACATTGCACATTGACAGACTGTATGGTATTTCTGCATTGCTCTGCTGTAATCTGTTCCCAGGCCCATCTGATGCGACGGATGAGGTGCTCCCTTGCAGCAATACAGGCATCACATTGCACATTGACAGACTGGATGGTATTTGTGCATTGCTCTGCTGTAATCTGTTCCCAGGCCCATCTGATGCGATGGATGAGGTGCTCCCTTGCAGCAATACAGGCATCACATCGCACATTGACAGACTGTATGGTATTTGTGCATTGCTCTGCTGTAATCTGTTCCCAGGCCCATCTGATGCGACGGATGAAGTACTCCCTTGCAGCAATACAGGCATCACATTGCACATTGACAGACTGTATGGTATTTCTGCATTACTCTGCTGTAATCTGTTCCCAGGCCCATCTGATGCGACGGATGAGGTACTCCCTTGCAGCAATACAGGCATCACATCGCACATTGACAGACTGGATGGTATTTCTGCATTGCTCTGCTGTAATCTGTTCCCAAGCCCATCTGATGCGACGGATGAGGTACTCCCTTGCAGCAATACAGGCATCACATCGCACATTGACAGACTGGATGGTATTTCTGCATTGCTCTGCTGTAATCTGGTCCCAAGCCCATCTGATGCGACGGATGAGGTACTCCCTTGCAGCAATACAGGCATCACATCGCACATTGACAGACTGGATGGTATTTCTGCATTACTCTGCTGTAATCTGTTCCCAAGCCCATCTGATGAGAATGATGAGGTACTCCCTTGCAGCAATACAGGCATCATATTGCACATTGACAGACTGGATGGTATTTCTGCATTGCTCTGCTGTAATCTGTTCCCAGGCCCATCTGATGCGACGGATGAGGTGCTCCCTTGCAGCAATACAGGCATCACATTGCACATTGACAGACTGTATGGTATATGTGCATTGCTCTGCTGTAATCTGTTCCCAGGCCCATCTGATGCGACGGATGAGGTGCTCCCTTGCAGCAATACAGGCATCACTTTGCACATTGACAGACTGTATGGTATTTCTGCATTGCTCTGCTGTTATCTGTTCCCAGGCCCATCTGATGCGACGGATGAGGTGCTCCCTTGCAGCAATACATGCATCACATTGAACATTGACAGACTGTATGGTATTTCTGCATTGCTCTGCTGTAATCTGTTCCCAGGCCCATCTGATGCGACGGATGAGGTGCTCCCTTGCAGCAATACAGGCATCACATTGCACATTGACAGACTGTATGGTATATGTGCATTGCTCTGCTGTAATCTGTTCCCAGGCCCATCTGATGCGACGGATGAGGTGCTCCCTTGCAGCAATACAGGCATCACATTGCACATTGACAGACTGTATGGTATTTGTGCATTGCTCTGCTGTAATCTGTTCCCAGGCCCATCTGATGCGACGGATGAGGTGCTCCCTTGCAGCAATACAGGCATCACATTGCACATTGACAGACTGTATGGTATTTCTGCATTGCTCTGCTGTAATCTGTTCCCAGGCCCATCTGATGCGACGGATGAGGTGCTCCCTTGAAGCAATACAGGCATCACATTGCACATTGACAGACTGTATGGTATATGTGCATTGCTCTGCTGTAATCTGTTCCCAGGCCCATCTGATGAGACGGATGAGGTGCTCCCTTGCAGCAATACAGGCATCACATTGCACATTGATAGACTGTATGGTATTTGTGCATTGCTCTGCTGTAATCTGTTCCCAAGCCCATCTGATGCGACGGATGAGGTGCTCCCTTGCAGGAATACAGGCATCACATTGCACATTGACAGACTGTATGGTATTTCTGCATTTCTCTGCTGTAATCTGTTCCCAGGCCCATCTGATGCGACGGATGAGGTGCTCCCTTGCAGCAATACAGGCATCACATTGCACATTGACAGACTGTATGGTATTTCTGCATTGCTCTGCTATAATCTGTTCCCAAGCCCATCTGATGAGAATGATGAGGTACTCCCTTGCAGCAATACAGGCATCACATTGCACATTGACAGACTGTATGGTATTTCTGCATTGCTCTGCTGTAATCTGTTCCCAGGCCCATCTGATGCGACGGATGAGGTGCTCCCTTGCAGCAATACAGGCATCACATTGCACATTGACAGACTGTATGGTATATGTGCATTGCTCTGCTGTAATCTGTTCCCAGGCCCATCTGATGCGACGGATGAGGTGCTCCCTTGCAGCAATACAGGCATCACTTTGCACATTGACAGACTGTATGGTATTTCTGCATTGCTCAGCTGTAATCTGTTCCCAGGCCCATCTGATGCGACGAATGAGGTGCTCCCTTGCAGCAATACAGGCATCACATTGCACATTGACAGACTGTATGGTATTTCTGCATTGCTCTGCTGTAATCTGTTCCCAGGCCCATCTGATGCGACGGATGAGGTGCTCCCTTGCAGCAATACAGGCATCACATTGCACATTGACAGACTGTATGGTATATGTGCATTGCTCTGCTGTAATCTGTTCCCAGGCCCATCTGATGCGACGGATGAGGTGCTCCCTTGCAGCAATACAGGCATCATATTGCACATTGACAGACTGTATGGTATTTGTGCATTGCTCTGCTGTAATCTGTTCCCAGGCCCATCTGATGCGACGGATGAGGTGCTCCCTTGCAGCAATACAGGCATCACATTGCACATTGATAGACTGTATGGTATTTCTGCATTGCTCTGCTGTAATCTGTTCCCAGGTCCATCTGATGCGACGGATGAGGTGCTCCCTTGCAGCAATACAGGCATCACATTGCACATTGACAGACTGTAAGGTATTTCTGCATTGCTCTGCTGTAATCTGTTCCCAGGCCCATCTGATGCGACGGATGAGGTGCTCCCTTGCAGCAATACAGGCATCACATTGCACATTGACAGACTGTATGGTATATGTGCATTGCTCTGCTGTAATCTGTTCCCAGGCCCATCTGATGCGACGGATGAGGTGCTCCCTTGCAGCAATACAGGCATCACATTGCACATTGACAGACTGTGTGGTATTTGTGCATTGCTCTGCTGTAATCTGTTCCCAGGCCCATCTGATGCGACGGATGAGGTGCTCCCTTGCAGCAATACAGGCATCACATTGCACATTGACAGACTGTATGGTATTTGTGCATTGCTCTGCTGTAATCTGTTCCCAGGCCCATCTGATGCGACGGATGAGGTGCTCCCTTGCAGCAATACAGGCATCACATTGCACATTGATAGACTGTATGGTATTTCTGCATTGCTCTGCTGTAATCTGTTCCCAGGCCCATCTGATGCGACGGATGAGGTGCTCCCTTGCAGCAATACAGGCATCACATTGCACATTGACAGACTGTATGGTATTTCTGCATTGCTCTGCTGTAATCTGTTCCCAGGCCCATCTGATGCGACGGATGAGGTACTCCCTTGCAGCAATACAGGCATCACATTGCACATTGACAGACTGTATGGTATTTCTGCATTGCTCTGCTGTAATCTGTTCCCAGGCCCATCTGATGCGACGGATGAAGTACTCCCTTGCAGCAATACAGGCATCACATCGCACATTGATAGACTGGATGGTATTTCTGCATTGCTCTGCTGTAATCTGTTCTCAGGCCCATCTGATGCGACGGGTGAGGTGCTCCCTTGCAGCAATACAGGCATCACATTGCACATTGACAGACTGTATGGTATTTCTGCATTGCTCTGCTGTAATCTGTTCCCAGGCCCATCTGATGAGACGGATGAGGTGCTCCCTTGCAGCAATACAGGCATCACTTTGCACATTGACAGACTGGATGGTATTTGTGCATTGCTCTGCTGTAATCTGTTCCCAGGCCCATCTGATGCGACGGATGAGGTGCTCCCTTGCAGCAATACAGGCATCACTTTGCACATTGACAGACTGGATGGTATTTCTGCATTGCTCTGCTGTAATCTGTTCCCAGGCCCATCTGATGCGACGGATGAGGTGCTCCCTTGCAGCAATACAGGCATCACATCGCACATTGACAGACTGGATGGTATTTCTGCATTGCTCTTGTTCGTTCTACGAGCTAACTCGTATCACTCGCCTATCGAAGACCCCACGCACTCTCTCGGTCCAGTGCGTGAAGCAGGAACTTCTGCAAGCAAGCACTGCAGCACGCAGCGCTAGGGTACATGCACCGAGCCCGGAGAGCAGTACGTCCTGGGCAGCTGAAGAGCAAGTACCCCGCTCAACAGCTCTTCCTCAGCAAAACCTCCTCACCCATTTACCGAAGAAGATGCAATCCAACGCCATGAGGGAGTAGAGGCGAATCTCCGGCCAGGAGCGCGAGTGCGGAGGAGAGAGGAGCGAAGACAGCGAACCGGCGAACGTCGAGGCAACATCACAGCATGCGGCCATCATAATCCCCAGGCAACATTAATATCAATCATTAACAATATTAACACCATTGGCTCTTCAAGCCCAGGGAAGAAATATGTTTTATTTAATATAGCTATTTTTCTCATATAAATCTTTGTTACATATCATTTCATACAGTCCACTTTTATCAACTCTACGCTGGGACTCATATCCGGCGATGTCGAGCTTGCTCGATCAGGATTTGCGCGCACCACCCATGCCAGGGAGGCGTGCAAATTATACATGTGGTCCTCCGGGCCGGATATTATTTTCGAATTTTCACATTAATTAAGTATTATACAAATCACATATGTGAAGCTCCCGGCGTGGATATTTTATTTCAATAATAAAGATGAAATTTCAGAAAAATCAAATTGAACATCGATAAATGACGTTAAAGTTCAATAAATAAATTTATTGTTAACATTTAAGTAAATAAATAACATTTGTTAATATTTAATGAGCCTTCAGCTAGATATGTTTAATTCCACATTAGTTAATTATCAAGAGAGAGTCTTTAATCTTAATCCTCATTGTCTTATCTCTCTCATTTAATGCTTATCTCTGCTCACTTAATGCACCTTGCTTAGCGAATTCCGCAGTTTAGTATAAAACATATAAACACTAAACTTGCATGCATATACATTATTTATTTGATGCATTACTGACGTATCACTGCATGTATGCTTGTTCAGGCTATGTACCTTGGCATGTTAAAGGCAGCAAAATCATATTTCTCGCCTGCAGTTATCACATATATTTATTTACATGCATTCCATTTATACTATATGCATCATGTTTTCTATCTGCATTATATCCTATTTCTATTTTATGATTTAAATCGCAAGGCGCAACATATAATATTATATCAGTTCTTAAGTGGGTTTTTTCATATAAATAACATAACTTATTGTAAAGTTTCACTCACGATTATTCAATTAAGTTTCATATTCATAAGCGCTCATTATCTCCATTAGCGATTTTCTTCCATGTTAGTAAATGCCTGTAGCTTCAATTAAATCTATTACATCTTGACTTGGTATTTATTGAAGTTTTATTGCTCAAGATAACTTTATCTTTCCATGCTTATCATGTTTCATGCCTTTATCAGGCTTCTTCAGGGGACATTTCATTCTCTATTTCAGGTGGATTGGGGATCTTATTTCATAAATGTCATTTCTTGCTTATAATATTTATGCTTAACCTATTCAAGCTTTTAATATTCATGCCTTTACTATCTAGGCTTGTTCTATTTATATTTCTTTATTTATGCCATTTATGTTTATTCTATCTTGCTTATGTCTTGATGTTTTCGCCCTTATGCCTGCATTCCTTTAGCATGCCTATCTTCTTGTGCATCGATTTTGTCTTTCTTTCCCTGCTTGCCCCCCTCAGAGCGCGGCAAGCACGTTGCATGTCACAAGTTGTTGGCATCATTGGTGCAAACTCCAATTTCCAGCACCCCGAGTCAATCGTACTCATTTCAGGGCATGTTCCAGTCCCATGACAGGACCTTGTTTGTTTATATCTAAGCATCATGTATTTCCTTATTTGTATTTTACCCCTCTCCACTGCCTTTCATTTATCTGTTTGTTTGTTCGCTCCCCTCTCAGCATGAATTTTGTACATTGTTCGCTGTCTTGCCTACTGTTCTTCTTCGTCCTCGTCGCATACCACCTGGCCGGTATGCATTATCATTTGATTTATTTGAAAATACACAATGTCTGACAAATTGGCGTTAACATTAGAGCGGCGGCTACGCAGTTTAGCCCGTAGCATCACCGGCATCATCAACACATTGAAGGCCACCGCGGATGATGATGTCCACCTCCTTGAGGCGTCTCTTGACACAGCGCGCTCATTCTGGAAGCAGTATCAAGAATCATTTCTTCAGCGCGAGGAACTATCCGGCGAACCCGACGTGAGCCCTTTTCCCGCCGAATCATGGAATGCACAGTTTCTTTTATTTCAAACCGAGATGATCACCCATGAGGCCAAACTTCTTAGGCTCAAAGACGCAGCATGCAGAGCCGCTAGAGTTTGTGAAGCGTTACCACAGCCTGATGACATTCCAAATGCTACCTGCAACGGAGGCCACACCCGTCTGCAGCTTCCCAGGATTCCTATTCCTTTCTTCTCGGGTGACCTACTAAAATGGACCAGCTTCAGGGACACCTACACCTCGCTTATCCACGAGGAAGCCTCCTTAACAAACGTAGAAAAATTCCACTACCTCTTAGGAGCCCTAAAGGGTGAGGCTGCTACCCTAGTGTCCCACCTTGTCGTTGATGACGCGTCATACACCCTTGCCTGGGAAAAGATCATGACCACTTACAACAACCCGCGGATCCTCGCCAGCTTCCTCATCAACAGGCTTCTTGAGTATAAGGCCTCCTCAAGTGTCAACGCTGGGGCAGGCCATGATTCATTCATAAATGAAGTAGCAGACTCTATCGAGGCTTTCAAGGCCCTACACATTGAGAACCCCGAGGAATTCCTATTGGCGTCCATAGCCCTCCGAGCTCTTGATCCTGAGACAAGGCGCAGTTATGAGCTTAGCCTAGGTACTGCTCAGATGCCAACACCCGACTCAGTAATAACGTTCGTGAGGCAACGTAGGTTGGCGCTAAGAATGGCAGACGACCTCGCAAGCTCGTGCTCCTCAGTTCCTCATTACAGTCGCCGAAAATCCACCTCACCACGAGACTTCAAAAGAAGAGGAGTTTCCCTTCACATTTCTTCACCGAGTCTGGCACAACCCAAGGCAAAGAGGCCCCAAGCGAATCCAACCAGCGGCACAGCAAGGCGCCAGCATCGATGCGCCCAATGCCAACAGCATCATGGTCTTCACCAGTGCCCTGAGTTCCTCAAAATGTCCATCACAGAAAGGCTGAATGTAGTAAGAGTCCATAAGTGTTGTTCCAACTGCCTTAAACCGGGACATCGCGTCGCCAACTGTTTTTCCAGATTTCGGTGCAGGAATTGCGGCAAAATACATCACACCCTACTGCACGGCGATACCCGTCGCTCCGAACCAGCAAAGGAGCCTGCGCAGCAAGAGGCGACTACGAGCGCGTTCATCGGATTCGGCTCTGCTCCAGTTCATCCAGTTGCCACCACCACTACGGTCCTTTTAGGAACCGCTTATGTTCTGATCCGCGGTTCTCGGGGCAATTATCAATTAGCCCGCGCCATCTTGGATTCTGGGAGTCAGCACTCTTTCATCACCAAGGAGCTCGCTCGCAATCTGGGAGCCAAAGTTTTGTCATATAGCGGCCAGGTTCTTAGCTTAGGCGAATCGCAAATCCCAAAATCTATCCTCAAGGGAACTACCTCTTGTACGATCCGCAACGCTTCAGGAGAACGAGAACTCCCAGTTAATGTTTTAGTTGTGGATAGAATATCATCATCCATTCCTAGCCACGAATTGCCCTCTACCACCGTCCAGCAACTCGCCCAGTATCCGTTGGCGGATTATCAATTTGGCAGCCCTCAGCCAGTTGAAATACTTATCGGGGCCGATCTCTATTCGCATGTGATCACAGGAGCACCTCAGCCTTCTGGAATCCGAGACATATTCTTCCATCCATCAATATTTGGCCTCATTGTGACGGGAGTCCTCCATAACGTGCAGTCCTCGCAGACTCATTCCTTTTTCCTGGACTCTCGCATCAACGTGGAGGAACAACCCAGCGCTGCTCGGGAGCTCGAAGAACCCTCGCCGGCACAAAGGGAACATCCAGAACTGAATAGCGTGTCTGCCCTCATCACTCCTCCTCAGTCACCACCAGCTCCCGTTGAAGACTGGACCACAGCGTTCTCTTCATATCCGCGCCTCATAAGAACCACCGCACGAATCCTCAGGGCCCTAAACGCAACTAGAGCGAGACTGCAAGGAACATCTCCTCCTCTCCAAACGCAGCTGACGCCCGAGGAATTGGCACAAGCCGAGGAACGCGGTATCCTGTTCGTGCAGAGACTCCATCTCCCTCGAGCTCTCACCCAGGGAGGACCGCACCCTAGAGAGTATGAGTCACTCTGCCCAATCATTGATGAGGCGGGTGTTGTCAGGGTGGGCGGCCGCCTCCAAGAATCATCGCTCCCCCAGAGCCAAAAGCATCCAATGTTGCTGCCGCCCCGAGCGCATTTATCAAAGATTCTGATAGACGACATCCATGTGCGCAACTTTCATGCAGGACCCTCACTATGCCTGGCGCTTCTAAGACTGCGCTACTGGATTCCTAGAGCCGCTAAACTAATCCGCGGCAGGACCCAAAGTTGCGTCCACTGCCGTCTTTACAAGGCTAAGCCCATCAATCCAATAATGGCACCTCTACCCAAGGAAAGGTTCAGCATCATCAAGGCCTTCGATCACGTAGGCATAGATTACGCGGGACCATTTTACATAAAGGAATCTAGGCGACGCAACGCTTCACTCGGCAAATCATATCTCTGCCTGTTCGTATGCATGGCCAGCAAGGCACTCCATCTCGAGCTTGTTAGCTCTCCTAGCACCCCAGCTTTCTTAGCTGCCTTGGACCGTTTTATAGCCCGAAGAGGCACACCAAGCATCTTGTTTTCGGATCATGGTTCCAATTTCATCGGTGCCTCTCGGTTCCTAAAGTCCATAGTTAAATCCATCAAGACATCCAATGACGAGATCCAAGGGCACCTGTCTCCCCGTGGGATCAAATGGTCTTTCATCCCACCACGCGCTCCGCACTTCGGCGGACTCTGGGAGGCCGGGGTGAAATCTGTAAAATCACTCCTCACTAGCGTCATGGGCAAACAGCCTCACACATTCGAGGAACTCTCCACAATTCTTTCCAGGATCGAAGCACTGCTAAATTCTCGACCTCTGTGTCCACTTTCCGAAGATGCTTCCAGCTTTGACGTGCTGACACCTGGACACTTCCTCGTTGGAGCCCCACTCTTGGCATCGCCAACTGCACAAGCGTCTCCGATAACCCGTTGGCAGGCCGTCAAGACACAGACTGCACACCTGTGGAACCGATGGAGCAGGGAATATCTCCATACCCTCCAACAACGCTCCAAGTGGTCTAGACCTACGCCCAATCTCAAGGCTGGTGACCTGGTCATCCTTATTGAGCGCCGCCCTATGACAGGAGTATGGCCAGTCGGTAGGATTGCAGAAGCCTTCCCCGGCAGAGACGGAGTCACCCGTACCGCCGTTGTGCGCACTCCTTCCGGCACTCTCCTTACAAGAGCAGTGACCTCCTTGGTTCCCTTATTTTATCACGAGTCAGGGAACTCTTAGTTAGTTTATTTCATCCCCAGGGGGACTTCAGTTCATTGTTATTTCTTAGCTAGGTTTGCTATTATTCCTTTTTTTTCTCATTTTATGTCGCTCCCAACGAGCCTTTATTATGTTTTTGTATATATTCGTTCTTATCTCAAGGTGAGTGAAGCTACTTACTTTTAACGGGCATTGTAAGCCCTCATTACATTTGTATATCACTGCTGCCTTTCTTATTGTAATTTATTAAATCAGGCGGACACCGCTACACTGATTTAGGTGGGCGGTTTGTTCGTTCTACGAGCTAACTCGTATCACTCGCCTATCGAAGACCCCACGCACTCTCTCGGTCCAGTGCGTGAAGCAGGAACTTCTGCAAGCAAGCACTGCAGCACGCAGCGCTAGGGTACATGCACCGAGCCCGGAGAGCAGTACGTCCTGGGCAGCTGAAGAGCAAGTACCCCGCTCAACAGCTCTTCCTCAGCAAAACCTCCTCACCCATTTACCGAAGAAGATGCAATCCAACGCCATGAGGGAGTAGAGGCGAATCTCCGGCCAGGAGCGCGAGTGCGGAGGAGAGAGGAGCGAAGACAGCGAACCGGCGAACGTCGAGGCAACATCACAGCATGCGGCCATCATAATCCCCAGGCAACATTAATATCAATCATTAACAATATTAACACCATTGGCTCTTCAAGCCCAGGGAAGAAATATGTTTTATTTAATATAGCTATTTTTCTCATATAAATCTTTGTTACATATCATTTCATACAGTCCACTTTTATCAACTCTACGCTGGGACTCATATCCGGCGATGTCGAGCTTGCTCGATCAGGATTTGCGCGCACCACCCATGCCAGGGAGGCGTGCAAATTATACAGCTCTGCTGTAATCTGTTTCCAGGCCCATCTGATGCGACGGATGAGGTGCTCCCTTGCAGCAATACATGCATCACATTGCACATTGACAGACTGTATGGTATTTGTGCATTGCTCTGCTGTAATCTGTTCCCAGGCCCATCTGATGCGACGGATGAGGTGCTCCCTTGCAGCAATACAGGCATCACATTGCACATTGACAGACTGTATGGTATTTCTGCGTTGCTCTGCTGTAATCTGTTCCCAGGCCCATCTGATGCGACGGATGAAGTACTCCCTTGCAGGAATACAGGCATCACATTGCACATTGACAGACTGGATGGTATTTCTGCATTGCTCTGCTGTAATCTGTTCCCAGGCCCATCTGATGCGATGGATGAGGTGCTCCCTTGCAGCAATACAGGCATCACATTGCACATTGACAGACTGTATGGTATTTCTGCATTGCTCTGCTGTAATCTTTTCTCAGGCCCATCTGATGCGACGGATGAAGTACTCCCTTGCAGGAATACAGGCATTACATTGCACATTGACAGACTGTAAGGTATTTCTGCATTGCTCTGCTGTAATCTGTTCCCAGGCCCATCTGATGCGACGGATGAGGTGCTCCCTTGCAGCAATACACGCATCACTTTGCACATTGACAGACTGGATGGTATTTGTGCATTGCTCTGCTGTAATCTGTTCCCAGGCCCATCTGATGCGACGGATGAGGTGCTCCCTTGCAGCAATACAGGCATCACTTTGCACATTGACAGACTGGATGGTATTTCTGCATTGCTCTGCTGTAATCTGTTCCCAGGCCCATCTGATGCGACGGATGAGGTGCTCCCTTGCAGCAATACAGGCATCACATCGCACATTGACAGACTGGATGGTATTTCTGCATTGCTCTGCTGTAATCTGTTTCCAGGCCCATCTGATGCGACGGATGAGGTGCTCCCTTGCAGCAATACATGCATCACATTGCACATTGACAGACTGTATGGTATTTGTGCATTGCTCTGCTGTAATCTGTTCCCAGGCCCATCTGATGCGACGGATGAGGTGCTCCCTTGCAGCAATACAGGCATCACATTGCACATTGACAGACTGTATGGTATTTCTGCGTTGCTCTGCTGTAATCTGTTCCCAGGCCCATCTGATGCGACGGATGAAGTACTCCCTTGCAGGAATACAGGCATCACATTGCACATTGACAGACTGGATGGTATTTCTGCATTGCTCTGCTGTAATCTGTTCCCAGGCCCATCTGATGCGATGGATGAGGTGCTCCCTTGCAGCAATACAGGCATCACATTGCACATTGACAGACTGTATGGTATTTCTGCATTGCTCTGCTGTAATCTTTTCTCAGGCCCATCTGATGCGACGGATGAAGTACTCCCTTGCAGGAATACAGGCATCACATTGCACATTGACAGACTGGATGGTATTTCTGCATTGCTCTGCTGTAATCTGTTCCCAGGCCCATCTGATGCGACGGATGAAGTACTCCCTTGCAGGAATACAGGCATTACATTGCACATTGACAGACTGTATGGTATATGTGCATTGCTCTGCTGTAATCTGTTCCCAACCCCATCTGATGAGACGGATGAGGTACTCCCTTGAGCCAATGGGCTCCCTGTAGCCCAAATCTTAAATGTGTCCCCATGCGAAGAAATCCAAGAGCGTGAGATCTGATGGTCGAGCAGGCCAAGATACCGTCCCACCACGTCCTATAAAAACGCCATGGATAGTTTGTGTCCAAACAATTTCGGATGTCGATTTGGAACCAGCTCCCCTATCTCTGTGCCAAAAGGACTTCCTCCAAGAACAACGACAGTTTATTATCGGGGATTGCGTGAAAATACTCTATGTTAAGACGAGGGGTCAAAAAATGGGTAGTGTTATTTCATTATTCTTAAAAAAAATCAGAGGCCTATATGTGTGGGCTGGGGGGATTAGAGATGGTGGGGTAGGGTGAGTGGAGGGTTGGGGGCTAAAAAATATACTTTTAACGATTTTTATATGTGTCTTATGAAAGACTGCCTTTTCCTTATTTCGTTTTAGTTTTTCGCGTTTTTCTCGGAAACGAAGCAAAAACGAGGTATATGCCAAAGGACTTTTTTTTCATCCTGCATCGATTCCTAAAGTTTTGACGTTTATTTTGGAGACAACCTGTATATTGATTAATCATTTATGTGATCTAATTCTGATACATCATGAAAGGCGATTCATTTATATCTTCTTTACTAGTTCGTTTTAGAATTTGAATATTAATTTCTCGAGAGGATATAATAGCCTATATTGGAGTTTTATTTTTCTAATAGATTAGACGAAAGAAACTTGTTTAGCCTAAGTTTAATTGGAGTGTAAGAACTCAATCAGCCAATACTGGAAGCACCTGGGAAGTTGGCGAAGAGGAGTTAAGACGAGAAACGTGTTTCTAGAAGTTTCTTACTTTACTCGCTACTCTGTCGTCTGATTATTCAATTTATGCTTGTAAAAACTTTTAATTAGGGGATTAAATGTTAATTTATAGTAGGCTCTACGGGGGGGGGGGGAGAGGACAGGGATTCACTTTCCCTTTTTAGCGCATTCCGATGACACGTTGGTGTTGACTTTGCGCTTATGATAGTAATTGTCAAATGTTTCTTCAAACCAAAAAAAAAGTCAAACCAAAAATATATAACAAAATCAAAGACGGAAGATTTAAGGCGCCAGAACAGGAACCTGACAGTATCCTAAGCGGAATTTACTCCATCCTCTGTCTCAACGTTCGCTCTTGGAAACACTGTAACAACGTTTCTCATTTTCTTACCTCGTGTTAGAAAAATATTCGTTTTACTGTTAAATGCAATTAAAATAAGCAACTATTTTTACATTTTTATTATTATTATTTAAATTTTTACGTCCATTAATATTAACTAAGAATTTTGGGACGGGTTCTCTATAGGTTACCACCCATTCTTACCAGTATTGAGTTAATCGATTTTTTTCCAAGGTAAAGCCACCACCCCCTATTGAACCCACGACCTTTGGCACGGAGTGTTAAGTGCTCACGCCTTAACACTCAAGGCCACCGGGCCTCCAAACTTTAAAACATTAGGCCTAACAAAAACATAAACCCATTCAAAAGAGCAAAACTAACATTTTCGAAGATTCAAGTCCGTATTGCTCCGATTAACATCGCTCAATCGAAAATTACATTGGAACCTTATTATAGAGAATTTAGTAAGGTTTCGAATGGTTACCTTCCATTTGCCACGATTCCCTAACCGTTTTCGAGATATTTTAGAAACTATACGAAAATCCCAAAACTTTTCATGCCTGTTAATGAAATATTTTGTTTAAAAAAAAAAAAAAAAAATCAGTCCCGTAACAGGCCACAAGGGCCCAGAGGGGCAGATACTGTAGAGGTATCTGATTCTTGACCATACGGCACACTAGGGAGATAGTGTGGTCAATACTATGCTCCGGCCGCCTGATTTTCCCCTTGGCTGCTTCGACTGCTAGAGTCATTATCACCCAAGGTACCCATTATTAATTAAATTAATTAAAGGCTGGGTGAGCCTAGGGACGATCTGGGACCCCAAATCCAACCCTCGAACGGCAGCACTAGAAGAAAAAATCTTTAGTGCGCGCTCGGGTTTTGAACCTGGTCCTCCAGTTCATTAGTCGAGTGCTCTACCACTGAGCTAACCTCGCCCCCTATATTTTGTTTAAACATTTATTTATTATTATACATATTATTATTTTACTTAACTTGATGAATGCTTGATAGTTTTTAGGGGAAGAGCTAGGCTATCCTGACAAGTGGCTGAACAATGCGGGTCTACATATACACAAAAATTCAAGGCGCTCATATTAACAAAGAATGAGTGATGACTTTTTTGATTGAAAATATGATATCTATGGAATAAAATAGAAAATACTTTATTTCAATAAACTCGCAATTGATTTATGGCCACGTCGAATATTTATAATTATCAGTAATAATTTGGATGCCAAAAAATTCTTTAATAGTGTAACATGCGTTTTCTCTGAGTATTCTTTTCAATTTTGTTAAAATTTCTTAATTTTGGAGAAAAGAATTTGAACAGAACTGCTCCAAGAAATTCCACTCCTTTCCTGTCAAATGTTTTGTTAGAATTCCTTGTTCTTTAAAATATTCTTTAGTTGATGTTTTCTTCGTAAGATTTTTTTAAAATCTTCTTTTGCAATCTAAACAGATCTATCTCATTAGTCGAGCACAACATATACAGAGTTCTATTGTAATGAACCATTACGGCCTGTATGGGAAAATTGAAATAGTTTGGAGTAAACCTCTCTACCAGACGCAAAATTGTTGAAATATCAAATTTGCCTTCACACACAGCACATGGTTAGTAAGAGATTGCCACTTACGGGAGGTAACTGTGTGTAATATACACATTCACATGTGTATCATCACATATTCCCTACGGAAATAGGACGCCTTGTCATTATTTAGTGATGAGTTCATTACATGCATCCTCTGGATGAGTGTATGCGTGATATAGTCAGAGAGCGAGAGAGAGAAAGAGAGTGAGTGTGTGAGAGAGAGAGAGAGAGAAAGAGAGTGAGAGAGAGAGAGACGTTTTTCACGAGAGAAAAATATTAGAAAATAAATATTATATACTAAAACAATTGTTTTGTTTTCAATCATTTATGTGTGAGTTAGCGTCAATAGTCTTTGAGTATAATTTGTTAATGAATTCTTAAAATTAATTTTGCTCAGAATTTTTTTTGCTTCCTCATTATCTGATATTTCCAAGAGCAAATGACCACATTTTCTCCCATAAAAAATTGACTTATTTCATTAACTTTTGTTTTTCGTGAATTTTTTTATTTTTTTTAATTTATTTATTTTAAGAGCTTCGCAACGAAGGTGACTTGCTCTTTTTAAATTACAAAACAAAATATACAATATACAAAAGTAGAAATTTATGGAACTAAATATTACAAAAGTGTTAAGAATAAGAAAAGGAGCTAACATTATTTACAGTATTGCTTATTACAATATAGATATTATATTTACATACATATGACTTATATATACATACATATGACTAAAACTACTAACATTAATTAATTGTTAAAACAAAAAAAAAAAAAAAAAAAAAAAAAAAAAAAAAAGGCTATTCTAAGGATTCATGATTGGCTCTTCTAAGGATTCATACTATGAATCCTCGAATCATAAATAAATTGTTTCTTTTTTTTCCAAATTGTTATATGCCATGGAAGCACAAACAAATCAGCTATTCGGTGAAGATATTCAAAAAAAATTGAAATAACCCCTCCAAGTACTACTACTTTTATGATTGACTTGAGGAATCAAGTGAACAACTGTATTGTATGCATTTTAACAATAGAGGGTGAGAGAGAGAGAGATAGACAGACAGACAGAGAGTGTGTGAGAGAGACTGTGTGTGAGAGAGAGAGAGATAGACAGACAGACAGAGAGTGTGAGAGAGAGAGAGACTGTGTGAGAGAGAGAGAGAGTGAGAGAGGGAGAGGTGAGAAACAGAGAGGGAGCCAGAGGTGAGAAACAGAGAGGGAGCGAGAGAGAGAGAGAGAGAGAGATAGAGAGGGAGAGAGAGGGAGAGAGAGAGAGAGAGAGAGAGAGAGAGAGAGAGAGAGAGAGGGAGGGAGAGGTGAGAAACAGAGAGGGAGCGAGAGAGAGAGAGAGAGAGACCTGCAAATTGAACCAGAAGAGCGATCTAAATTCATAGCTCCCAAGAGAAGAAGGCATGCCTTGGTGTCGACGAGATGGTTGAAATTTGCAATGAAGTACCCCTTATCCTCCCACCTTACATCTCCAAATCGCCTCCCCCTCCCTCTCCCATCTCTCTCTCTCCCTCTCTCTCTTTCCCCCTCTCTCTCTCCTCTATCTCTCTCCCACTCTTCCTCTCCCTCCTCTATCTCTCCCTCCCTCTCCCTCCTCTATCTCTCTCTCCCTCTCCCTCTCCTATCTCTCTCTCCCCCTCGCTCTCCTTCTCCCAGGTAGATCTTACTATTTTTTATTCACTCCCCATCGTCTCCTCTCCTCCTTGCCCTATCTCTTTATGTGCCTCTACTTCCACTTTATGGTTTATGCACCTCCTAAATCTTCAACCAGCCTCTTTATGATTCAGTTCTCAGGGCTCTGTTTGCGTCATAGTTTAGTATGCTATCTCTACAAAACACTTGATGTGTTAAACTTGTTGCACCACTGGTATTTTACCTCCCCGGATTGAAAGTACAATGATAACGTTGTTTAAAATGAAAATAGGTTAATTTATGTTGAATGGGTGTATTTTTAGTATTTTAAAAAATTTCATAGATTTTTATACATACCATCTTCCTTGTTTCAACTATAAATGCATAATAAACTATTAAATTTATAGACCTGTTACTAGCTAACATTTTTCATTCGCCAAAAATTAGGCAATTGTTGACAAACTTGAACCAAGAAACTGCAAGATTTTATTCATTATACCCAATATTTACATAATTTCGTTTCAAGCAAGTGCCAACATAAGGGCAAGTAAGGGCAAAATGATCATCCGGTTCAGTTATAAACCTAAACCTACATTCCTTATAAACCGATTTCGTTTTTTTTTTTTTGTTTTTTTTTTACGATATATCCTAATTTTCAAAGTCCGACCGGCAGGAACTGCCTCATCTAAGAGCGTATCCATTCAATTGCCATTAGAAATAGAATACAAGCATTTATTGGTAGTTTTTGAAATTTCCTGAAAAATATAGAATGAAATCTCAAATAGTAGAAAGATTTAAGCCGAGAACTATGTATCCTAAGTGGAAATTAGTCCATCCTCTTTCTAAACTTAGAAAGATCTAAATTCTCTTAGAAAAACTCGGTATCTAAAACCCTCATTTTTATAGCTAAAGACATTTTTAACAAAAAAAAAAAATCAGTTTAAAATTTAGGTAAACAGACAAAAAAACGTCCAAAAGAACAAAACAAACTGGTTCAAAGTTTTAATCGCTTATTTCTCTGAGTGACGTAGCTCCGTCGAAAATTACTTCAGTACTTGTTTTGTAAAGAAATTAGTAAGCTATCCAATGCTTAACTTACACTTACATATGTGTGTATATAAATATAATAATAATATTTATTTGTAATTGAACATTGTCCTTACAAATATGATCGGGGTAAATATGTACAATTCATGAAAATTAAATTAGAGTAGACTCTTATAGAACAAGTAAATAAAATAAGCTTTTATAATACAGAATAATTAAGAAGTGATATTTCGGTTCGTTTACTACACGCTGCGGTTTCCTCTTTTCTTCATTACATCCTCCAAGTAAATGCAAAAGGCGTTTATATCGGTGATGTTAGAGGTAGTCAGGAAATAATAAGTTACGGAGTTGTTGGTGTGTTCATCAATACTAGGTTTCAGAGTATTTCTGAGATTGGTGTATTCAGGACATCGCCACAGCAGATGCTCCAAGTCTTCTTCCTCCAATTCACAGTTGGTGCATTGTTTGTTCGTTTCTATTTTGTACCTTTGACGGTGGATGCTGAGGTAAAGTGTCTTCTTGTTCGCTAATCTTAGTTGACTTATGATTCTTTGTCTATTTATGTTCATATTTATTAGAAGGTACCTGTTGTAGGTATGAATTGCACTATATATGGTACTGTAGGAGGTTGTGTTGATATGGTCTAGGTCATCTTTAATCAGGTTTGCTTTTAATTTTGGCGCTATTTCTTTGAGTAATTTGAAGTTTGGGGTTTGAGCTGTGATTTGGTCTGTTATTTCATACTTTAAAAGAAAATATTTTAACTTCGTTACCCTATATAAATATATATATATATATATATATATATATATATATATATATATATATATATAAATATACATTTATATATCGTTCAAATTTCACTACGGCTTAAGTAGATTTTTAGCGAAATTGAGTTATTGGTATCTTTAGAATCCTTATTATCTCCCGGGCATGATGGTAATCGATTTTTTTTTAAATAAAAACAAAAAAAACAATAGAACGCGCTAAAATTGATTATTACTTCCGCGTAAGACAACAAACAAACAATTTTATTTTTTGGACCAATACAAAATAATAATTCACAAATAAATATTGTGTATAATACATAAAAAAAAACATGTTTAAGGTAAAAATTTAAAGGTTTAAAATGTCTTGATAAAGTCTCGCGAAGTGTTTCTTTGTCCCAGTTGATAAAACACGGAACTCCTAGAGGCTGGTAGTGTCTGGTGATATTTTCCCACTAGCTTTTCCATGTGAGTGAAAAATGGATGAACCTCCTATTCTCTATACCGCGTGATCTCTCTCTCTATTTTAGACCATTCAGACAAGGCTTTTCGTTTAAATGTTACCGAAAATATGTCTTAAGTCGGAGATCCTCATAAGTTGCAAGTTAGTATTATTATTATTGGTTTTATGCATCGCATCTTTGGCGAAATGAATTTTTCCAAGTTACAGATCATTACAGTTTTATTGCTCTCCTGAAAAGTTAGGAAAATTGACTTACGCGGTTGTGAAATTAGAGTGACGACATATATATATATATATATATATATATATATATATATATATATATATATATATATGTATATATATATATATATTCACATAATGTATATTTTTGTTATGTATGTAGATAGGTAGGTAGATAGTTATGACGAGTTTCATTTTCGGTAGATAGTAGATAGAAACGATGAGGATTTAGGATTTGAGGAAGAACTTTTTTGAAAATTATTCATGAGTGCAACCTCTAAAGCAACATACCGACGGAAAGTGCTCAAAATTCTCTTATCCATTCTTTCATGATCTACCATTGCCAAGAATGTCAGATGGAATTCCTGGAAGTAGGTTCGAACCCAGGGGATGGTGGGATAGGAAGCTGATTTGACGTTTACGAACCACGCGGGTCCTTTGTACATTTCAATTCCAGCCCGATAAGCCCCCGTTGTGAGGACTTAGCAACAATGGTTCTGCCTTGGGGTTTCATCAGGGTTCTATCTGCCTCTCGACTACTCCGAGCTACGCACAACAATTACAGTGTAATTAAAACACTGTGCAAACCTACTTCTGAGGCGGTGGGAATTCCTCTAGAAGGTTTAATGCTGACAAGTCTTCGCATAGGCCATGGAAGAGATCAATGTGAAGGAATTAGAAATCTGCTAGCATTATTTAGGAAATAAAAAAGGTTTAAAATATTCATAAAAGTTGCATTTCAGCGTAGTGGTTGTTATTTTTTTTTTTTTTTTTTTTTTTTTTTTTTTTTTTTTTTTTTTTTTACAGCGCATCAACAAATCGTAGCTATTACCGCCGACATCCAGGGTGCAACCAGGAATTTTCTCAGCGAGCCCTGAGATGAGAAAATTTCTGGCGCCGGTGGGGATCGAACCCACCATCTCCCGCTTATGAATCCAGCGCGCTAGCCACTAGACCACGGGAGACCCCTGTGTGGTTGTTATTGTTAGCAGTTGTCATTCATTAAGGTTATATTAACGCATGAACTTAAGAAAATCTTTCTGAAACCTTTAAATGCCCATTTTAGCACTTTACTCCGAAGGAAAGTTGCTATTGAGGTTGCACTCAGGATGGAATTTTTAAAAAATGTCTTCAAATACTTTATCGATCCTACGTAGTAGACATCGAAAATGACCCACGTTAAGATGTATATATATATTACTAATCTGCTCATACCGGTCGTAATTTCTGTTGTATTGTAAAGAAACGGGGTATACATCGTGGGTATCTAATGAGAAAAGAGTGTTGTAAAAATGAACTAAATCGGTCTATCGAAAAAGGGTTTACTTTGTACTATGTTGGAATTGAATTCTCCCGCTACAAGTGGTAGTGGTTGGCAAAGCTGCCACTAGAAGCGCCTCTATTTTGATTTGACTTCTGATCCCTACCACTAGTGGGACTGTATGCCGTTCCTGCGACGGATCAAAAGACGAAAATGTGAAGTTGTGTTTATTTGTAGAAAGGAAAATAATCACAAAACTAACAATAAAAGTCCGTCACGCAGGAGCTGCATAACTAAGCACTTTCCTCAGAATTTGGGTTGTGTAGACTGATTTCCAGAACAATTTGCTTAAAATATCCTACATAAATAAAAGAAAAACATGAATAGTTCTCTTTTAATTTTGTAATGAGTAACTGTTCAATTATTAATTTTGTAATTAATTTGCTTCCAGGGTTATGTTTACACATGGTACCTACTACACTACGTAATAAATACAAAAACTTCATATTTTCGTCTTTTGATCTGACGCAGGAACAGGATACAGTCCCTCTAGTGGGAGATAGCGCTCCTTGCGGCGGCCTTGCGAACCTACGTCTGGCGGGCTATTCTATTGAAATATATTACAAAGTAAACCCCCCTTACCGATTGACCGATTTAGCTCATTTTTACAACACCTCTTTTCCAATGAGTTACCCATGACGGTCACCGCGTTTCGTTACAATACAGCAGAAATTACGACCGTTATCAGTATATTAGTAATTTGGGTCCGGAGTAAACCCCCCCCCCCCCCCATCTAATGAACCCATTTAGTTCATTTTTATATCTCACTTTTCTCTATATATTACCACTATGAATACCAAGTTTCGTTGAAATATAACAAATATTACGGCTGAAATGGTCAAATTAGTGTTTTGGGTTCGGGGTAGAACCCCCCTTCCGGTGAACCGATTTTGGTGGTTAACGAACTCGTTCAATCGTTTGCTAATTGAATGCTATATACCAAGATTCGTGACGAAAAAACAAAAACTCTGGCCGCTATCGTGTTAACAGACACACACACACAATATATATATATATATATATATATATATATATATATATATATATATATATGCATATAGATATATATAAATTTTAACGGGGGTCATTTTCGCTGTCTACTAGGTAGGATCGATAAAGATTTGAAGAAATTTTTCAAAAATTCCGTCATGAGTGCAACCTCAATAGCTACTTTCCTTCGGAGGAAAGTGCTAATAAAAACAAATAGTTCTCTTTTAATTTTGTAATGAGTAACTGTTCAATTATTAATTTTGTAATTAATTTGCTTCCAGAGTTATGTTTACACATGGTACCTACTACACTACTTAATAAATACAAAAAAATTCATATTTTTGTCTTTTGTTCTGACGCAGGAACAGGGTACAGTCCCTCTAGTGGGAGACAGCGCTCCTTGCGGCGGCCTTGCGAACCTACGTCTGGCGGGTTATTCCATTGAAATATATTATAAAGTAAACCCCCCTTTCCGATTGACCTTTAGCTCATTTTTACAACACTTCTTTCCCATGAGTTACCCACGACGTATACCGCGTTTCGTTACAATACAGCAGAAATTACGACCGGTATGAGTATATTAGTAATTTGGGTCCGGAGTAAACCACCACCCCCCCCCCTCCTAATGAACCGATTTAGTTTATTTTTACAACACATTTGTTATCAGTAGATTACCCCTACAAATATCGAGTTTCGTCGAAATATAACAAAAATCACGGCTGGAAGTGGCGAATTGGTATTGTGGGTCCGAAGTAAACCCACCCCCCCTTCTAATGAACCGATTTAGTTTATTTTTACATCTCACTTTTCTCTCTAGATTACCACTACTAATACCAAGTTTCGTCGAAATATAACAAAAATCACGGCTGGTAGTGGCAAATTAGTGTTTTGGGTTCGGGGTAAACCCCTCCTTCCGGAGGACGGATTTTGGTGGTTAACGAACTCGTTCAATCGTTTGCTAATTGAATGCTATATACCAAGTTTCGTGACGAAAAAACAAAAACTCTGGCCGCTATCGTGTTAACAGACATATATATATATATATATATATATATATATATATATATATATATATATATAAATTTTAACGGGGGTCATTTTCGGTGTCTACTAGGTAGGATCGATAAAAATTTGAAGATATTTTTCCAAAATTCCGTCATGAGTGCAACCTCAATAGCTACTTTCCTTCGGAGGATAGTGCTAAAAGGGAAAAAAAAACATGGAAACCCGAAGAGCCTTAAAGAAGCACTAGAGGACAATATATATATATGCATATATATATATATATATATATATATATATATATATATATATATATATATGCATATATATATATATGTATATATATATATATATACATATATGTATATATATATATATATATATATATATATATATATATATATATATATATGTGTGTGTGTGTCTGTTAACACGATAGCGGCCAGAGTTTTGGTTTTTTCGTCACGAAACTTGGTATATAGCATTCAATTAGCAAACGATTGAACGAGTTCGTTAACCACCAAAGTCGGTCCACCAGAAGGGGGGGGTTTACCCCGAACCCATAACACTAATTTGACTATGTCAGAAACTTGGTATTCGTTGTGTTAATATAGAGAGAAAAGTGAGATATAAAAATGAACTAAATCGGTTCATTAGAAGGGGGGTTTACTCCGGACCCACAATACCAATTCGCCACTACCAGCCGTGATTTTTGGTATATTTCGACGAAACTCGGTATTCGTAGTGGTAATCTACAGGTAAATATGTGTTGTAAAAATAAGCTAAATCGGTTCATTAGGAGGGGGGGTTTACTCCGGACCCACAATACCAATTCGCCACTACCAGCCGTGATTTTTGGTATATTTCGACGAAACTCGGTATTCGTAGTGGTAATCTACAGGTAAATATGTGTTGTAAAAATAAACTAAATCGGTTCATTAGAAGGGGGGGGTTTACTCCGGACCCAAATTCCTAATATACTCATACCGGTCGTAATTTCTGCTGTACTGTAACGAAACGCGGTATACGTCGTGGGTAACTCATGAGAAAGAAGTGTTGTAAAAATGAGCTGAATCGGTCATTCGGAAAGCGGGGGTTTAATTTGTAATATATTTCAATAGAAAAGCCCGCCAGACGTAGGCTCACAAAGCCTCCGCAAGGAGCGCTTTCTACCACTAGAGTGACTGTATCCTGTTCCTGCGTTAGATCAAAATACGATAATATGAGGTTTTTTGTATTTATTACGTAGTGTAATAGGTACCATATGTAAACATAACTCTGGAAGCAAATTAATAATTGATCAGTTACTCATTACAAATTTATAAGAGAACTATTCATGTTTTTATTTTATTTATGTAGGATATTTTAAGCAAATTGTTCTGGAAAGCAGTCTACAAAATTCTCCCAAATTCTGAGGAAAGTGCTTAGTTATGCAGCTCCTGCGTGACGGACGTTTTCTTCTTTTTTTGTTATGTTTCTTTTGATTTTCATTCTACTCATTCTAAGAATTTAAGACGAAATTGTTCTTTTATAATAAGTTAATTGTATTTATAGTTTTGTTACTTATCTCAATTATAAACTTTTTTTTTGTTTCTGTATTAATTTCTGTTTTTCTTGTTATTTTAACTGACGAAGGCTACCAATGAGTAGCCGAAACGTCCTAAATGTAGATTTTTTTAACAAAAATCGTATATTAAGGTTTCTTTAGCCGAATCCCAAGCATTCCATCTTTAGCCGAATCCCAAGCATTCCATCTTTAGCCGAATCCCAAGCATTCCATCTTTAGCCGAATCCCAACCATTCCATCTTTAGCCGAATCCCAACCATTCCATCTTTAGCCGAATCCCAACCATTCCATCTTTAGCCGAATCCCAACCATTCCATCTTTAGCCGAATCCCAACCATTCCATCTTTAGCCGAATCCCAACCATTCCATCTTTAGCCGAATCCCAACCATTCCATCTTTAGCCGAATCCCAACCATTCCATCTTTAGCCGAATCCCAACCATTCCATCTTTAGCCGAATCCCAACCATTCCATCTTTAGCCGAATCCCAACCATTCCATCTTTAGCCGAATCCCAACCATTCCATCTATAGCCGAATCCCAACCATTCCATCTTTAGCCGAATCCCAACCATTCCATCTTTAGCCGAATCCCAACCATTCCATCTTTAGCCGAATCCCAACCATTCCATCTTTAGCCGAATCCCAACCATTCCATCTTTAGCCGAATCCCAACCATTCCATCTTTAGCCGAATCCCAACCATTCCATCTTTAGCCGAATCCCAACCATTCCATCTTTACAGAATCAATATGTATACGTTTAATAGCCTATAGATGACGAGAAAAGCTGTCGTTTCAATTTTATACGTACATGCACGTGTGTTTATATTTGTTGACATTGAATGGTATTGTCAGTATTTTTTTTTGGGGGGGGGGGGGGGGGGGGTGCCCCGGCAAATGGAGTCATTAAGCATTCATGAATTTTTGCGTGTTAACCATCATCAGTAACCAAACCAGCTTATCCGGAAGTGCTTACTATAAAACTTCACGATTTAGAACCCCTAGATCAGGTTCTATACTGTTTAAGCGTTAAACGGCTATCCTTAGTCGGACCTAGTGATGGTCTATTGTCGAATATGAATCGATTCGAATCGAAATGAAAAGATCGATCTACAATAAAGAACGCCGCGTTCAGATCGATTCAAAATATCGACGTGGATCGATCTTCGATATGGATCGATTTCACGATTACTCACAATTACCTACGAAATTTGTATTTAATTTAGATTCGAATCGATTCTTATTCACGAATCGATCTTTTGTATCGATTCTAATCGAAATGAAAAGATCGATCCGCAAAAAAGATTGCAGAGTTCAGATCGATTCAAAATATCGACGTGGATCGATCTTCGATATGGATCAATTTCACGATTACTCACAATTACCTACGAAATTTTTATTTAATTTAGATTCGAATCGATTCTTATTCACGAATCGCCCATCACTACTACGAATCACTACTAAACAAATCTATTTGAATACTTGATATGAAAAATATATCTGTCACCTAAAAATAGAAACATGTAAGACAATTTTTCATCAAAAATAGTAAATAAATAAATTACTACTGTTAAATTATTTTTAAATATATGGGTATTCTCATATATATATATATAAATCACGCGTCTGTCTGTTTTTCTGTTTGTTTGTTCCTTATACAAATCTACACCGTTTGACCGATTTTGACCAAACTTGGCACACAGGTAGGCCTTGATACGGGGAATCTCCTAGGCTAGGTCAAAATAGTCAAATTTCAAAATTTGGTCAAAAGTTTTGATCAAGAAAAATTGGATACACTGAACCATTCAGATTCTGACGGCCATTTTGAATAATGTCTCACATTTATTTATGATGTTCTTGATAATTAGAATAACTCGAACTCGTTGATGACTTTACATCATTATATAATTATATAATGCAGTTTATTTCAATTTTAATATCCACAGTCACTGTCGCCAACGGCCATAACCACGTTTAATGCACCGGTTCCCGTAGATCACCGAAGTTTAGCAACGTCGGGCGTGGTCAGTACCTGAATGGGTGACCGACCTCGTGCTGTTGGCATTATAAAAGGGCGGCAACCTGTAGATAGCCCGGCGCTAATAGCCACATAGTTGATGCGCCGTTAAAAACGAAAAAAAAAACTGTCTAACTAAAGAGCACTGGATTTTCTTTGATAAGAGCTACTCATAGGCTATGCTGCTGGCCTCTGTAGGTTTTTTTCAGGACTGCTGTTGTGCTGGCCTTTGTTGGCTTTCTCACGAACTACATCTAGACAGATATAAACAAATTCACACCGTTTGACCGATAGCATAGTACGCCGGGTAACAGCTAGTCTATATATATAAAAATCACGTGTCTGTTTTTCTGTTTTTCTGTTTTTCTGTTTGTTTGTTCCTTATACAAATCCACACCGTTTGACTGATATTGACCAAACTTCGCACATAGATACGTCTTGATCCGGGAAATCTCGTAGTCTAGCTCAAAATCTTCTAGGATTCACAGTTCGGGAGTTACGCCTTCGAAAATGTCATTTATGAAGGAGTAAATTCTCCGAAATAGCCATTTTCTTCCAGTGTTGCAACTTTTTCAAAGAAGAAAGGCAATACAAAACTTTTTTTGGGCGAAAAGTTTTTCTTTTGCAAAATAACTGATTACTTTTATTTTGTTTATATTGTTTGTTTATCTAAATGGTAGGTTTATATTCTCAGAGTTTGGACAAGATCTGATTTTAAGATCAATTTTCTTAATATCAGATCAATTTTCTTCATATCAAATCTATTTTGATTTGATTGCCTAGGGCAACACTGGGCTCTAACCAGAATATGGAGTAATATCGTATAAGTAAGTATATCATAAAAATGTTCTGTGTTTATCTAATATAATTTGGACTGATATCATATAAGTAAGTTTTCATGTTTCTATTCAAAACTTTAATATTTTCAATACTTTTATTAAGAGGCGCTTTTATATTATTTCTATAGTAGAGAAGGAAGGTTCCAATGTAGGTTATATGAATGTCGGTTATGAAGTAATCTCTCACTCGCTGTTTCTCTTAAATTAATAAATGAATATGTTTGTACTGGTATTTGATGGAGAGGGTTGTAGTATGTGGTAAAACGCTTAACTTTATTTAATTCAAACAACTGAAATGAAATATCAAGGAATCAAGTTTTGGGAGAACTTCAAGTGCATTTAAGGGAGTAAAGAATCAGTTTATCTGGACCTGATATAAATTTATAAAATTTGTGTTGTAAAATGAATCGTGTCCCTTTTGAAAAAAGTAGGAACAAGGCTAAAAGTATTTTGGAATTGTTGACGGTGTTGTATGCTGACCTTTTCTAACTATGAGTCTCAAAGGTGAAATATATTTTGTTTCATTTATAGATGATTATAGTAGGATTGCTAGGATTTAAACTATTAAACCTAAAACAGAAGTTTTTCATTCCTTTGTTCAATAAGTAAATTAGGTTAAAAACTTAGGAAATAAGAGAATTGGTATTATGAGATGTGACATTGGTAAGGAATATTTAAATAGTAAGAATTATGACTACCAAAAAAAAAAAGTGTATCAAAATTAATCCTTGCCCCACATATGTTCATGAATTAAACGGTGTTTGTGTGTGATTTACTAGAACAATATATCTCATTGCTTACTGGCAGAAGCTATTGTAGAAAAAAATGTTGGCCAGAAATGGTCAGTGTAGCAACTTATTTGAAAAATCTCTCTTTAGCTAACACCATTGAGAATAAAATACCCTATGAAATATTTTTTTCAAAGGATCCAGATGTTTCTAACTTTAATTTATATGGTAGTAAAGATTTTGTTAGGAAACCAGAACAAATAACTTCTAAATGGGATAAAAAGGTGAATATGTGCATTTTAATCGGTTATAGTGAAGTGGGATATAAAGTACTTTTGAATAATAAAATCATTGTCGCTAGGCATGTTTATGTTATCCAAGAAAACATAAGCTGTATTGGATTGGCTAAAGGGTGAATCTGATAAAGATCAAGCGATTGTGATTTTTGTGTAAAAGCTACAGATAGAGAAATAGATAGTTTGAAACAAAATAATGCTTGAGATTTTGTTGAAAATAAAAAAGTTGAAGATATCAAAAGGATTTAATGTTGAACAGATGGATGTAGAGACTACATTCTTAAATGATCATTTAGAACGAAAATCCACCATTGGTTTTCTTATTAGGTTATTTAGTAATGCATTATACTGTAAATCGATTAAACAAAAATATGTTACGGAAGAGTCTACATTTGCAGAATATGTAGCTTTAAGTGAAGTTTATATTTCTAAGACTTTCCAAAAAGATAGAAATTTTTGTTTTATACATAAAGAACTTCTAAAACATAAAGATTTTTTTTTTTAAACTCCTTTGTAAAAAATGTCATTTTGTAAGGGACTTAAATTTATGAACTTAAAATTAATCCTCTTACATACATATGCAAATTGTTATATTTAACTTATTTTTTTATTTGCATATAGATAGATGTACATAATAAATTACATAAATGTTTATAATCATACAAATGAATGTATATAAATTAATTAATTTTCACCACATTTTGAAACATTATTTTATTATTATAAGAGCTGTGTGGTTTAGCAACCCTATTAATTTGGGCAGCCTCACTTTAATTTTTTTTTTTAATAAAGTGTTCTTCTTCTTATAATATTTCTTTTGCATGCTATTTTTTTTTTTTTTTTTTTTGCAGATAAATTAATGTATTGAAATATTATTTTTATAAGAAGAGGAAGTCATGTGAATTGTGGTGTTCTAATAAATAAATAAGTAATTAAATTGTCCATGCAATGTTTTATTAATTTAATATCCATAATAATTTAATCATTATATTCTGAGATATGCTTTCGTTTGTCTGAGATAGTTATATCCTCTGACTGTCACCATTTAGTCAGAGAGCTGGTAACGCACGTTTCATGAAGTGTTTTATGCACCTTGGAATTTTGCTGTATTGCACATACCTTGGAACACCAGGCACTGCACATAGGGGAAAGGTGTTAAAAAAATATGTCAAATATATAAAAATGGTATTTTATTCAGAAGCCAACAATATTTAATGTATAATTAAGGCAAGTTGCTTTATTTCTAGAACTACCACTACTGTCCTGTCCTGATGATTGGTGCTCTCACTCACTCTTACGGTTACACGCAGTGTATTGCAGTCTATCATCGGCTGAATTTATTTTCATGTTTGCTGATTACTAATCCTCACAAAAAGTGTCTGTCCTTTTGTAATTATTTTCAATTATGGTGTTTAAATAGCAGTGTGAATAAAAGACTTCATTTAATATTACAAAAAACCCACTTCGGTTTTTTTTTATATGTTATCCCCCTTAAAAGTGTCTGCCTTATATATTATTAATTATAGAATTGCCTTAATTTTACATTAAAGAATTATGGCTTCTGAATAAAACAGTATTTTTGGCCCATAGTTTGTTACTGATTACCATGCGCAGTACCAGGTGTTTCAAGGTATGTCCAGCAACCACATACTAACCTTTTTATCTACACTAGAGACCCACTATAGCAAAATTTTAAGGCACATAAAACACTTGAAAAGTGTGTTACCAGCTCTTGGACTAAATGTTTAAATACGGTTGCAATTCTGGTAAAAATATTGTTGCTCGCCAAGTCAATGTCGTTATTGAAATTCCCAAATACCTTTAATTCATTGTTGTCTATAACTGCAAAAAAAAAAAAATATCTTAAATTTGTTTTTATTCTTAGAGGCCCCTATTTCCTATGATAGAAGGACTATCCTCATAGAAGAGCTCATGAACCATAAAATTTGAAACAGAAGCTTTAATAGAAAGGAAAAAAAATTGAACAAAAATATGTGAAGGTGTATTTGAAACAACAAACTATGTTTTTAAAACTTTCCTTTTGGCATAAATAACATAAACCCTGCCCCATTTACCTACTTTTTCATTCATAAAAAAAACTCAGTTACTGATTATTAAATGAACAGGTAAACAATATAACACATTAATATTATATTTGTGCAACATTGAGGTTTTAGCTTTAGATGCAAAGCCCTTTAAATAAATAAATATTATATTTAAAAAAAAAAATCAATGAAAATAAAGAATATAGTTTCAGTTATAGATTATTACAACTTATAACTAATCATAACCTTAATTAAATGCCTCATTTTTATTGCTATTTTTTTATGAATATTTATTTATGGACCATATATTTTTTTTTTTCTTTAAAAAAATTAAACACAGGGAGTTTGGTTTGGATTTTCTTTAAAACGGTATTGCAATTAAATTATTTGGAATCATTTAACTGTAATACCATTTTAAAATAAGGGTACTTTTTTAAATAAGTATACTTTTTATAATAAGGGTACTTTTTAAAAAATAAGGATTAATTTATTTTCCACCCCACTTTCTCTAAAAAAATGGAAAATAATTTTTTCAGCCGAGCACTCAATTTATAATCTTATATTCTCATGATTTGGACAAATATCATATAATAATTAATTTTTTTTAATATATAATATAAAGTAGGCGTACCATGGAAGCTGGGTTACAACTATTTAATATGAAGCATGTGTAGCATGGTACGCCTGGCTACAGATATTTAATATAAATTAGGTGTAGCATTGCACACCGGGTAACAGCTAGTATGTTATAAAAAGGTATATGTTTATCAAATGAGAAAAAATAGAATAAAACAATATTAATAGACAAATATGGTTATAAAAATTAAGAGCACAGTTTGAAACCTTATTTTTATTATATATAGTTTTATAACGTTATTGTTGTATTAAAAGTCTATTGCTGGACATAGGACACTGTTCTGTAAATTTGTTCTTCAGTTAAATAAATGAGTATTCTTCAGAAATAAGATTGAGTAATAAAAAGTAAGATAAAGTATTAGAATATTTGAAGAAAAAAAAAAAACAATTTATCTTACGGTATTCTAGGTAGATCGATTCATTAAAAGGTCGGCCCTTGAAGATCTATTCATTAAAAGGTCGGCCCTTGAAGATCTATTCATTAAAACGTCGGCCCTTGAAGATCGATTCATTAAAAGGTCGGCCCTTGAAGATCTATTCATTAAAAGGTCGGCCCTTAAAGATCTATTCATTAAAAGGTCGGCCCTTGAAGATCGATTCATTAAAAGGTCGGCCCTTGAAGATCTGTTCATTAAAAGGTCGGCCCTTGAAGATCGATTCATTAAAAGGTCGGCCCTTGAAGATCTATGCATTAAAAGGTCGGCCCTTGAAGACCTATTCATTAAAAGGTCGGCCCTTGAAGATCTATTCATTAAAAGGTCGGCCCTTGAAGATATATTCATTAAAAGGTCGGCCCTTGAAGATCTATTCATTAAAAGGTCGGCCCTTGAAGATCTATTCATTAAAAGACTTTTAAGAGATACTTTTAAAATTCTTTAAAGAGATCGATTAAAAAAATCGATATATCGTGTTAAAAAGATCGACCATCTCTAGTCGGACCAAAACATATCTTCTATTGATTCGATAGCAAGGGAACAATTTCATACCTTCCAATAGTGATAAATTGAATAATAAATTTAATAATTTTTTTTGAGTTGTAAAGTTGTACCTGTTGTTGGAAATCCTATAATCTAAAGCGAACGGGGTGGGGGTCAGAGGTTCTGCTTGAATATTAATGAGGGGAATTTCATTAATTCCAAGGTTTTCATTAGAATATTCCAAACTGCTCTCTTCAATTATTATTACTAATTACAGTAAAAGGTACTTTATTTCAGAAATCAGATTCAATTTTATTGGAATTATTTATTTCATCACATTACTTCAGGGATATTTTTTTATAAAATAATTTAAAAGAGCAAAGCTCCAATAAAATCAATTGAAATTTATTGTATGAATGCTTTCCATTGCGTACGTTCAGAACGACCCACATATTTTTAGCATAAATAGGCTTTAGCGATGGCTAAACTGAAAAAAAAAGTTACAAAAAAGCATTACAAAAAAGTGCCACAAAAAAAGTTTCCGCTGGCGTTCGCGCATGCGCGGTGGTCATGTACGAAAAAGAAAATTGTATGTTATACAGTACATTTTTTTTAGCAAGTACCTAGATTCGCCGATATTCGATTTTTCACAATTTTGGGATAAACAGTATATTATGTATCATTTAATTTAATTATATATATCAAAAGTATAAAAGATGGTGTTAAGCCCCTTGGGTTATAATTTTTAATAATATGACTAGAAATGGTTTCATTTACATATACCTGTAGAGTCGCCCGAAGTGCATGAAACACGTAGGGAAATAAAAAAAAATAAAAATGTTCACAATACTTTATATTATTTTTATATACAGTAAATTACATAGTTTTCTCGGGTGGAGCTAAAACATATTTATGTTCCTGAATTTGTGTAGAAGGCTCTAAACGAATGTTTTTTTTTAATTATATAGTTAATCTCAAATATATTCATTCTAAAATTTTCATCAAACTCAATATATTATCAATTATCTATTTATTTATAAGGTTCTACTACCAAGGATATTCGCTCTAAATTATTTTCACACACATCCAATTTTACAAATAGTTATACAATATTATATTTATATTCAATTATAAATAAGAAATAGAAGTATCCTAAAGAATACATTATTAATAATCTTATTATTCCAAACTTCTTGAATCTAAGAATTAAGAAGTTCCAAGATTCTGATAGTTTTTTGAGTTCGATCGAATAAGTTGGGCTTTAGTCCTACTTTCTGATGGAATTAGGCTATTGAGATTGAACTCATGAATGAAAATTTCGTAAAAATTCATGCACATGAATTTGAAAAATTTTTGAAACTATCCGAATTTCCAATTTGTAAAATGGGTTTTAGAAGTGTAAACGCGTAATATTTTTTTTCGAATATGAAGTTATTAAATGCATATTAAACTGCCAACAAAATAAATTGATAATTTGATGGAGAATTTTCTCTTTTATCGAATTCCCAAAGCATAACACAGCATAAGTGGCGTCTTGGGAGATCCATTTCAAATAAAATTTCAGCACAGAATAAATCAGTTTCAACAAACAAAAAACGATAAATAGCGAACATAAACAGGCAGAATAATATCCTGACATCATGTCTTTCCTTTCACATCTTCCGTATATATATATATATATATATATATATATATATATATATATATATATATATATATATATAAACTCCGGGCCGATACTATAGAGGTATCTGATTCATGACCATACGGCCCACTAGGGAGACAGTGCGGTCCGGCCGCCTGATTTGCCCCTTTGCTGATTCGACTGCAAGGGTCATTAGCACTAAGGTACACATTAATAAATTAATTAAAGGCTGCGTTGGCCTAGGGACGGTCAGGAAGGCAGAATCCAACCCATGAACGAAGACACTAGAAGATTAAAATCTTTAGTACTATGCTCGGGATTTGAACTCAGGTCCTCCAGCTTATTAGTCCAGTGCTCTACCACTGAGCTAACCTCGTCCCCTTGTGTATATAAATTATTATTACTTCTGTGCCACATCTATGGCCCTGATTAGAGTTTGACTTGAACGCGTTAAAAAAAAAATTAAAAAAAGTTATAATGTACAAAATCTGGTTTTTTAAGATAACATAATACCGAATCCAGACTATATCTACCTGGTTACCTAAATGGTAACAAACTCCTCTCTGGATGTGTCAATAAATTAGTTGACGATGAGTATTTTCAAGAGAAGGGCGGTATTCGTTTTTGAATTTTGTCGAAGCCTATATGGAAAAAGAGGGAAAAAAGAAGCGAAAATAGCAAAAAGGATAGGGCCTAAGAAAAGACCATGAGGTATACCCATTGAGGAAGCCGGCGGTAAGAAGAAAGCTTAAGAAGCTTCTCGGTCTAAAAGGTTCACACGAACGTCGCTAACGTCATCGCCTGTCAAGAAACCTAAAACCTTTTTCCTGTTTCTACCTCCCCCCCCCCCCTACACCATCTCTAGAAAAGCCTTCCATTCCCTGAGTATTACACATTCGCAGGCCCAACCTTTCGGCGAGTCTCCGAAGGATTTAACATATAGATTGCACGGATGACACGGAGCTCCACGGTGGAGGTGTTTGTTCGCCTAGTTGTAAGAAACGCACACGGGACGAGTGATAAATTTAGCCGACGCTTTAAATGCATACGAAATTTCAAAGTAAAATAAGCCGAACGTATATGCGCTGCTCTTAAAAGAGAAACATGAAATGTATTAAGCAGTAACCTTGTATTCACATGCGCAAGTAAAACTAAGCCTGTTTGTTTATGCGCAATTGAAGTCCAAATGTGCATTCTTCAGTAATATTTCATACTTTCATGACAAATGGAGTAAAAAAAAACGTTAAGAATAAATATATTAAGAACATAATTCCATTTAAACTTAAAAAATTCACACTCGCAGAAACTGCGTCATCTTAGCACGGTTCCGTTCTTATCCCTAGTGCTATTAGCAAAGGAATAGAAGCAGTTATTGGTAGGGTTTGATCTTTCGTTAAAAATATAAAGTAAATCTTAAAGAGAAGGAAGTTCAAGGCGATACAAAAGGAAACTGACAGTATTCTAAGCGGAAATCGCTCGACCGACATCTTAACGTTCGCTCTAGAAAACCACTATTGCAAGTAAGTTTCTCATTTACTTGCCTTCTCATTTACTAAATTACTAATTTTACTGATAAATGCCATCGTAAATTAGTTTAGAATCATTTTTTGTTAGAGAATTTAGTTAGCATTAGAATGGTCACCTTCCACTTACCACGATTTCCAAACCGATCTCGAGAAAATTTAAAAACTCTTCATGTCCACTAATAACAATTTTTTTTTTTCGAATACTTCCTTAACTCCAAATGTAACCAAAATTTAAACAGCTTAGTTTAGATGAATTTCAAAGATGTAGATAATATTTCAATTGAATCTCACGATTCTAATTACTCAAACAAAAATATTTGTTCCACTTTTCTCAAAAACGGTTACAGATATTGGCTTAAAAATAATTTCCTTAAATAATAAAACGAGTACCTGCATGCATATGAACTCAAAAACGTAGACTTTACGATTTTTTTCGTGCGAATTTCACTCCAAAAACCATGTTCCGGTGGACGGATTCTGTTGGCTAACTAATTTGAAATTTCAAATTATGCGACAGATTTTCGTACCCAATTTCATCAAAATCGGATAATTTTTGAGAGGCTGGGAGAGCGAACAGACAAAAACCGAAATTTGAGCAAACGTTGTTTTCCTGATCTATGGGCTCTGAAGCGTGAAGTTTCACAGTCGGAACTTCCGGATTGCGTCATGAGGTCAACATCATAAGCGGGTTTCCTCCCTATGGAGGGAGGAAGGAACCTCGCTAAAGCAGAAGATAAAATCTTTCGTAAAAAGTTTTGAACTCTGGTCCTCCAGCATTTTAGTCCAGTGCTCTACCACTTAGCTAAACTCACTTCTATTGTGTCATCATGTTTAACAGAAAAAAGTCCGTCACGCAGGAGCTGCATAACTAAGCACTTTCCTCAGAATTTGGGTAGTGTAGACTGCTTTCCAGAACAATTTTCTTAAAATATCCTACATAAATAAAATAAAAACGTGAATAGTTCTCATTTTGTAATGAGTAACTGATCAATTATTAGTTTGCATCCAGAGTTATGTTTACACATGGTACCTACTACACTACGTAATAAATACAAAAATCCTCATATTATCGTATTTTGATCTAACGCAGGAACAGGATACAGTCACTCTAGTGGTAGAAAGCGCTCCTTGCGGCGGCTTTGTGAACCTACGTCTGCCGGCTTTTCTATTCAAATATATTACAAATTAAACCCCCGCTTTCCGATTCACCGATTCAGCTCATTTTTACAACACTTCTTTCTCATGAGTTACCCACGACGTATACCGCGTTTCGTTACAGTACAGCAGAAATTACGACCGGTATGAGTATATTAGGAATTTGGGTCCGGAGTAAACCCCCCCCCCCTTCTAATGAACCGATTTAGTTTATTTTTACAACACATATTTACCTGTAGATTACCACTACGAATACCGAGTTTCGTCGAAATATACTAAAAATCACGGCTGGTAGTGGCGAATTGGTATTGTGGGTGCGGAGTAACCCCCCCCCCCCCCTCCTAATGAACCGATTTCGTTTATTTTTACAACACATATTTACCTGTGGATTAGCACTACGAATACCGAGTTTCGTCGAAATATAACAAAAATCACGGCTGGTAGTGGCGAATTGGTATTGTGGGTCCGGAGTAAACCCCCCCTTCTAATGAACCGATTTAGTTCATTTTTATATCTCTCTTTTCTCTCTATATTACCACTACGAATACCAAGTTTCGTTGAAATATAACAAATATTACGGCTGACATAGTCAAATAAGTGTTTTGGGTTCGGGGTAAACCCCCCCCCCCCTTCCGGTGGACCGACTTTGGTGGTTAACGAACTCGTTCAATCGTTTGCTAATTGAATGCTATATACCAAGTTTCGTGACGAAAAAACAAAAACTCTGGCCGCTATCGTGTTAACTGACACATATATATATATATATATATATATATATATATATATATATATATATATAAATTTTAACGGGGGTCATTTTCGGTGTCTACTAGGTAGGATCGATAAAGATTTGAAGAAATTTTTCAAAAATTCCGTCATGAGTCCAACCTCAATAGCTACTTTCCTTCGGAGGAAAGTGCTAAAACGCGTTTGACGTCAAAACAACTATTACTCATAAACAACCTTTAGCCTAGCTGAAAAAGACTATTATAACGACAATAAAGAAGTATATTGAGAGATAAGAATAAAAACGGCACTACACTACTTGACAAACGCTATTTGATAAGACCAAACCTCCTACAGCGAAAACCAAGCCC
The DNA here is from genome assembly GCA_946811695.1 of Gonocerus acuteangulatus. Taxonomy (NCBI): domain Eukaryota; kingdom Metazoa; phylum Arthropoda; class Insecta; order Hemiptera; family Coreidae; genus Gonocerus; species Gonocerus acuteangulatus. The sequence goes on along the minus strand of OX328130.1, from coordinate 72,732,789 downwards.
TCTCCCCCGTTTTTATACTTGTTATCGGAAGGAGGGTTTAAGCCCATTTCCCAAGCATAAAGTTCACCTTTATTTCTCATCCTATTCCACTCCACAACACTTTATCTCCTCCTTTTACAAACAAAATGAACAGTTATATATATATATTTTATATTTTCGTCTATATCGGATTAAATTGTCTATAACACTGATTTTTATAGGTCTACAATACATTTCTATGAATAAATTCTTCGTTTAAATAAAATAATGTTGTTGTTGAAACGTTGTAAAACTATAAACGTCCGACTCGCGGGAACTGCGTCATCTTAGTGCGGCGCCGTTCATATCACAAGTGCTATTAGTAAAATAGAAGCAGTTATTGGTAGGTTTTGATCTTTCATGAAAAATATAAAATCAAATCTCAAACAGAAGAAAGAATTTATGTGCAACAACAATAAACTGACAGTATCCTATGCGGAAATGATCCGACTTCTCAACGTTCTCCTAAATTCATTTTCATTTACTACCTAAATTCAAACAATATTCTTTTACTGCCTAAATGAATATATATATATATATATATATATATATATATATATATATATATATATATATATATATATATATATATATAGAAACAGGGTGTTCCAGTCTTAAACCGACAGACTTTGTTCATCTATGGGGAATCGAAGAACTAAGTCAAAAAGTCCTTTGGCGATTTTCACGAAACGAAAAAAAAACCTGTTTCATTGGACACATTCCAATTTATCGCTTAAACGAAGCGTTTTAAGAAAAACACATCAATACAAAAGTTGTAGCGTATTAAATTATCTTTAAGATGAAATCAAGTTCAGCGTCTTAGCTTATATATTTTACGGGATAATCGTGTTTGAATAACCCATCGGATGGACATTTTGTTCATCAAAAAAAGTGAGCCGAGATTATTTTTGCCAGCAAGGATTATCTATATTCAAGCTAAGATACTGAACTTGGTATCACCTTAAAGATAATTTAATAAGCTACAACTTTTGTATTGAGTTGTTTTTTGGTAAAGGCTTCGTTTAAGTAATAAAGTGAGATTTGTAAGAAAAAAAAACACGTTTCTTGCGTTTTTCCCGAAATCGAAGCGAAAACAAGAAAATCGCCAAAGGACTTCTTGACTTAGTTTTTCGATTCCCCATTGATATACGCAGTCTGTCGGTTTAAGCCTGAGACATCTTGTGTATCTTTATATATATATATATATATATATATATATATATATATATATATATATATATATAGTTACGAACAGGTATCCAGAGCGCGTTTACAGGTAAAGCGAAGTTTCTCCATATTTGAACTAAAAATGTTGTTTTATGATGTTATACTTCTTTACTCTTGGGAATTGACGGCAATGTAAACAAATGTGCTGCTCTGTAAACAAAGTCATTTTTATTAGACTAATATTAATTACATATGTATGAAAACTAATGGCATGAATACAATGGAATACTACCTGTAAACAAAGAAACAACATTTAAAGTTTCTATTTACAGTGTCAACCCCCTAATTATATTATTTACATTAAAATAATTGTTAATAATTAATTATCATAACTCTACTTGGAAAAAGCAAAACACTTATGTTCCAGCGGTTCCAAATACCAGCTGTTCTAAAATCTATTATTCTTGTTTCTTAAAAACTAATGAACATTAAAATATAAATTAAAGAAATATATTTCTTTACATACATATATATATATATATATATATATATATATATATATATATATATATATATATATATATATATATAGGAACCGGTATACAGCAGTGTGTGAATTTTCTTTGGAAAAAATGAAAATGCTGGAGCCCCGTATTGGATAGAAGATTGTGATCACCTATTGATAATCCGCACTAAAGTGGATTTGGAGGAGAATAAGAAAACTAAAGCACATTAAAAAATTATTGAGAATGGAAATCGAAGTTGTTGGTTCCAGTAAAATTCAAATTCTTAAAGTATCTGAAAGTCCGTCCATGATTAAGTAGTTTTATTAAATCACTAATACAATGGTTTGTAAAGTTCCTTCAATCCGTCAGGGAGAGGATAGTCTTCGTCTCAATCAATTATCTATTGTTTAAAGCAATCAGTCAGAAGTTCTGGAAAGGAAAGCCACAAGTATGCGGCCGAGGATAATCTAATATTGAATCTTTAGTGGATCGGTTGTAGTAACAAGATGGGAACTGTCTCACAACATCGTTACGTTTTGGCGTGTTTCCGCCTACGTTAGGTACTAAACTAGGCGCCTACCACTAGTATCCGCTTTCTGCTTCCTTATGATTTTACAAGAGTTGTTTTCTTCTAACTTCTAAACCAATATTCGAGCCAACAAAACCGAAGAGGATGTGTTAATTTGGCTTAGGATTGGCCATTCAAGGCTTACATACTAATGAGAAAAATCAACGAAACCATCATTATAAATTTATTATTATTAATTGCCAACATGGACTTGCCCACCAGTTCACATATCCAGTCAAGAACTTCCTGTATCCAACGAAGAGCGCTACCTGGGATTAATAATAGACAGTAGACTCACTTGGAACCCACACACCCGACTGAAAAGACAGGAACTGAACAGGAGATACGGACTTCTTCGACGACTATTGGGACCTTCATCAAAACTCACAATACAGAACAAACTCACTATATACAAAACCATCATCAGACCTATTTGGACGTACGGACTTGAACTGTGGGGAACAACCAAAAGATCAAATATACAAAGAATACAGGCATTCCAATCCAAAGTCCTACGCAAAATAGTTAATGCCCCTTTCTACGTTTCCAAAAAAACCCTCCATCATGATCTGAATATCCCCTTCATCCATGAACTGGCTAAATCCCGATTCCTAACCTTCCACTCTAAACTATCTGCTCATCCCAATCCCAGAGCTCAATCCCTCTCCTCTCAATCCCACCCCGAAAACCCTCCTAGGAGGCTAAAGAGATCTTGGCCTCGTGATCAACTCTGTAATTAAAGCGGTCAACTAGGAAGTGTCAATAATGATTGGCTCCTTCCAAACTTATATTTTATCTTTCCATTTATTATTTTTATTATTATTACTTTTATTTTATTTTCCTTTTAGCTATAATTTATTTATTTATGTACTCATTTATTTTTATTATTTTCTTTTTGTTTCTGTAATTCAATTTAGTATGTACTATTTTTTCTTTTTTTTTCTGTATTCTCATTATGTGAAATCATAAAAATGGCTTTACTTATCATAATTAACCAATGTGCTAAATAATTTGTACAGATGTTAATAAACGCTTTATTATTAAAAAAAAAAAAAAAAATTACTTGCCAAGAAAACTTATACTCACAGCCTGTATAATATATAATAACTTGTTACTTCTTTCAAAGTCTTGCTGAAGGTAACCTGTACATAGACATATATACAAAGAACAAGAATTTACAAAACCATAGGAAAGTCTTCAAGACAGTTTGATGAATCGACATTTTTATTCCAAGAATAAAGTTGAAGTTTATTTTATTTTCTTAATACATTTTCGTAAATTTTAAATAAATGAATACCTACAAAACGATGTTCAAAAAACTATCAAAGTTCAAAAAAGAGGGTAGAGTTCCAGGCCTCTCCCAAAAATAGTTTGCTTATGAAATTTATGAAATAATAGTATTGGGCCAAGTTTAGGCCCAAAATATTTTGTCAAGGATCTAATAATACCCTCTCACTTATTTTTTCAATTTCAACTTGGCCAGTTTTCGTTAAATTATTGCCGTTGAGACGGTCGGATTTATTATACAATTTCTGGCATTTAAAGATTCAGGACCTTAGGGAAACGATTCAAGATTTATATAAACTCTCTGATGACTTAAAACGATCGGGGTTGTATAAACTCTATGTAAGATTCAGGACCTTAGGGAAACGATTCAAGATTTTTATAAACTCTCTGATGACTTAAAACGATCGGGGTTGTATAAACTCTATGTAAGATTCAGGACCTTAGAGAAACGATTCAAGATTTTTATAAACTCTCTGATGACTTAAAACGATCGGAGTTGTATAAACTCTATGTAAGATTCAGGACCTTAGAAAAACGATTCAAGATTTTTATAAACTCTCTGATGACTTAAAACGATCGGAGCTGTATAAACTCTATGTAAGATTCAGGCCCTTAGGGAAACGATTCAAGATTTTTATAAACTCTCTGATGACTTAAAACGATCGGATGTATAAACTCTATGTAAGATTCAGGCCCTTAGGGAAACGATTCAAGATTTTTATAAACTCTCTGATGACTTAAAACGATCGGATGTATAAACTCTATGTAAGATTCAGGACCTTAGGGAAACGATTCAAGATTTTTATAAACTCTCTGATGACTTAAAACGATCGGAGTTGTATAAACTCTATGTAAGATTCAGGCCCTTAGGGAAACGATTCAAGATTTTTATAAACTCTCTGATGACTTAAAACGATCGGAGTTGTGTAAACTCTAAGTAAGATTCAGGACCTTAGGGAAACGATTGAAGATTTTTATAAACTCTCTGATGACTTAAAACGATCGGGGTTGTATAAACTCTATGTAAGATTCAGGACCTTAGGGAAACGATTCAAGATTTTTATAAACTCTCTGATGACTTAAAACGATCGGGGTTGTATAAACTCTATGTAAGATTCAGGACCTTAGGGAAACGATTCAAGATTTTTATAAACTCTCTGATGACTTAAAACGATCGGAGTTGTATAAATTCTATGTAAGATTCAGGACCTTAGGGAAACGATTCAAGATTTTTATAAACTCTCTGATGACTTAAAACGATCGGAGTTGTATAAACTCTATGTAAGATTCAGGCCCTTAGGGAAACGATTCAAGATTTTTATAAACTCTCTGATGACTTAAAACGATCGGAGTTGTATAAACTCTATGTAAGCTTGAACGTTCATCATTTACAAAAATGTCAGAGGGTATTATTAGATTTTTGACAAGGTATTTAGGGCCTAAAACTTGACCCAATAATATGATATATAGCATTCATTAGCAAACTGTTTTTCGAAGGGACCTGGAACTTGGCCTCTATTTTCAACGTCGGTTTTTTCTTTGGGGGGGGGGGATTATTATTAATCGGGGTAAATGTGAAGACGAGGGTCCTAGGCACCGATAATTTTGAAATTTTGCTCTATATCGTTTTTTGATGCACTGAACACGAATCCGTTTAAAAAAAAAAAAATAAATAAATAAATAAAAACTCGCTCTCAACTAGGAAGGAAGTTATTAAGCACTAAAGTTCACTGTTATGAAGGTCACAAAAGTTGGCGCAAACAGCGTATTAATAATCATGTATATTAAGAAGAATATCTAGAAGGACTTCTGGGCAGACTTGCTATGCGTTTCCGCTCGCTACGCTCGCTCAAGAAGATATCAAATCTCTAGTAAATCAAACTCGCTGTTATAGATAGAATTCCGATTTTATGGAGGTTATAAATGGTTTATCAACATTTCAAATGAGATTTGTTTTTCCCAATGTTACATGTCTGCGCATGCGCGTGTTTACAAATACATTCTTTACGCCAACTCTAACCTCCATAACAGTGAAATTCATTGCTTAATAACTTCTTTCCTAGTTGAGAGCGAGTTAACGGATTCGTGTTTAGTGCATCAAAATACGATATAGTGAAAAATTTCAAAATAATCGGCGCCCAGAACCCTCGTCTTCACATTTACCTTAAGTCTTAATTACTGGCGTGCTTTTTCTTCCATAACTAATGGTGTCGGGTCCCCAGTGACACAAAAAATAAAATTGGTTTTTTTTTTTTTTTTTAGTAAAGTAATTAAAATAAATAGTGATAAACAATAATATTTATTGAAATACAAAAATTTGAAGGGCAAAGGTCGAATAAACAAATACATCCGGGTCAATATGACCCGACGCCACTAATTAAGGGTTAATCGGCATATTTCATTAATTAATTTAACGAATTTGTCATAAGCCAAACGGGGGAATTCTAGGAATGTTAATTAATTGCTTGGAATTGTCTGTAAGTGGTTCCAAAGAGTAGAATGTTCCATACCTACTGAGTAGATCCGTTATAATCCCAAGATTGTTTGAAAGCAATTAACCGAGAAAGGAATCTAAAATACCGGTGAAAGGTTACCGTTTATGGATTTTTATGGGCACTAGGAACACAACACAGCAATTAAAATGTTATATATTGCAAGAATCTTTGGTTCGTTTAACTCAGGGTTAATGAACTTTAACTCAGGTCGTCTTTATATACAATAATGTAAAGTATTTATATTTTTTTTTTCGTTTTTCTCTCTCGCTTTACCAAAGAAATCTTATTTTTTATAGGAGATTGTCCCTATCCCTTATAGACAGAGAGCTGGCAACGCACTTTTCATGAAGTGTTTTATGCACCCTGAAATTTTGCTATAATGTACCTCTTAGGTAGATAAGAAGGTAAATATGTGTTTCCTGGACATACCTTGGAACACCAGGTACTGCGCAAAGGGGAAAGTTGAAAAACAATATTGCCCGAAAATAGTGTTTTATTCAGAAGCCCACTATCATTAATGTGAAAAAATTGCAAATTAAGGCAATGTTACAATTAATAATAAATAAGTCAGACACTTTTAAGGGAGTTAAAATGTAAATAAAAAAACAAAACAAAGTACATCGTTTTTATTTTTAATATTAAATGAAGTGCTTTATTCCAATAAACATATTTGAAAATAATTACAAAAGGGCAGACACTTTTGTGGGGTTTAATTATCAGGAAACTTAAAAATATATGTTGCCTATGATAGACTGCAATAAATGCGCGTAACCGTAAGAGTGAATGAGAGCACCGCGCAGTTGTGGTTGTTCCCTGTTCTCTCATTGGTTCTTGCTCATATGATCTTGTACAGCTGTTCCAGTTTAAATAGCAGCGTGAATAAAACTCTCATTTAATATTAGAATGAAAATAATTATTGTTTTTTGTTTTTTTTTACATGTTATATCCCTTAAAAGTGTCTGCCTTCTTTATTATTCATTGTAAAATTGTCTTAATTTTACATTAAAGATAGTTGGCTCTTCAACAAAACACTATTTTTAAGCAATATTTTTTGCACCTTTCCCCTATGCGCAGTACCTGGTGTTTAACGGTAAGTCTATACAACACGTATTTACCTTCTTATTTACCCAATAGGTACATTATAGCAAAATTTCAGGGTGCATAAAACGCTTCATGAAACGTGCGGTTACCAGCTCTCGGACTAGAAGACCAACCTGAATAGTAGCTGACCACATTGATCTTCAGCATTCTCCTAAACCCATAATAAGCAATGATTTAAAACGTATTTATTATTATTAAGGCGGGTGCCCGGAGGCAGGGGAGGTGCACCGAGGCTATTGTGCCACCCGACAAGCCAGCCTGTTACACCAACAGCGCCGTATCCGAGATGAACCTTAATAGAGTCCGAAGGTTCAGTTCAGGTAGCCTTCTAGGGTCATCTATGAAGTCTGCACCAAAATGCAGGTATCTCTTCGCCACGAGTGCTGGACATCTGCATATGATATGATACGGCGTCTCGTCATCTTCAAAGCACAGTCTGCACCATGATGTCCTGGTAAGCCCCATAGAGTAGAGGTGCCGGTGCATTCTACAGTGACCAGTAAGAAGAGCTGTTACTAGTCTTACCTTGGACCTGCACAGATTAAGGAGAGTCTCCGTCCTCTTCTTGTCCACACAGAAAAGGAACAGCTTCGCCTGTCTCTGGGTGGAGCTGCTGCACCACTTCCTCCTATGGTCAGCTTCCGCCCACCTTCTAATACTTAATCTGGTCACAAAATGTATTTAATTTTCCTTTATTTTTTTTTTAATTATTATTGGTTGGGGAAAACCATGCCTTAATCGTTACCACCTCAGCGGTCTATTTATTTTATTTTATGTCATTCACTACATTGAAACTTAAAATCACCTTTAGTTTATTGTGTGATCATGATTTTCTTACTGTCTTCTTATCCATAAAGGTGGTAATTCACCACTTTAACACTAGATTTACTAGACCAGACATTTCGACTGGTCGTGTAATTTCAATTTAAAATTTCTAATACATAGAGCATTTGCGTTCATAAATTATGTTATGAGTTTTCTAGCTATAAGTAGAGAATACATTTAATGAACTTAATATTACTTTATATATATTAGTAACAAATATATTTTTTGTTATTTACATTCATACAATTACCAGGTCTGGCAAATCTAGTGTTAATTGAGTCCTTCAGGATTGATCTCATAAAATGTAATATGACTTCTTGTTTGACTTTGAATTTCTTGGCCAATTTATGGATAAACTCCGTTATTGTATCGGGAGTTCAAAAAACAAGTCCTATTACTTCCCACATTCGAACCTTGTATTTCTGTTCTTTGTAATTGTAAGAGTAAAAGAAATCCGAAATTTGTCCACGAAACGAAGCACTTAAAATAAAATAAATCCGGAATTTTATCTTATCATTCCCTGCCTCCATTTTTTTACTGAAAAACAATATAAAATTGCTTAGTTGTAATAAACATAATTCTATAACGGAAACTAATTTTTCAAAAGGCGACATTTAGAAAAAAAAACTCTTCTGTAGTTTCGGTAATCTTTTCTATTTAAGTTAATCTCGCCAGTGATTTTCTCTTGTAAAATACATCTAAAGTATCAAAATTTCCCTGATATTGTGTATTTTGTAAAAGTAATTGTATTATTTATTTAACTTTTAGAATACTCTCGATGTAGTCAAGGTGTCATTATTATTATGTTGTTGTTTTTTTACTTGTATTTTTCATTTTGAAATAATTTTATTTTTAATTATTACATTTAATTAATACATTTATATCATATTCATTTTATTTAATTGTTAATTATTATGACAAAATTAAAGTACATATGATATACGACGCTAAGGCCATAATTCAACTAATGTAATAATTAAGGTATAGTAATAAATACATTTAAAAAAATAAACAGTCAAGAAAGGTTGTCCAATGTTGTATAAAAATTCAACCAAAAATTATTTCTAGTAATTAATCTAATGAGTTACCAGATAAAGAACTAAATTAATTTATATTTTATTAATAACCTTTCAGCATTAAAAAATCATTTAACAGGAATTTCTGTAATGACAAAATATCTGAGCTAATATCCCGAAGGCCATGACCTATAAAAGCCAAGATAAATTGGACATAAGTTAGGACTTAGCAAAGATGCTTGTGGGACTCCACCACTTCATCCCCTAGATAAGGCTAGCATTAGCCTCGTCCATCTACTATCGAGCTGTATCATCAGAGATTGCGGTCAGTATTGGGGATAATTAAATTCTCGTTTGCATTTCGAAGTCATCCATCGTCTTCATCAGTTTGATTCAGGAACTCGTTCAAGATCGCTCAATATCTCAACGCTTCAACAAAGTATCTCTGTGATATTTCATAATAAATTATATTAATTTATTTGTTAATTTAATATTCATATTATATTGTAATGTATAGCCCAGTTATACTGTTAGGGAATTCAATGTTCAGCCATTCCGTCACGATGCATCGATTATGAGCTGGGTAACAATCTATTTGAAGCTGGAGTGAGTTAATATTTATTTTTCTACACGCCATGTAGTGTGAGAAGAATGGGGTTTCACCATCATCGTGTGAAATAAAAGAATTTTATGAAATTAAAGAAGAAGAATTTGTTCAGAATGGCTCCTTTACGCTAAAGTACATTTATTGGTTTTGACTTAGAAATCAACTTTCATTGACTAACAAACGACTTATATACAATACCATACTCCGACCAATATGGACCTATGGACTAGAACTCTGGGGTTCCACTAAACCTTCCAATTCCTACAGAATACAAACAATGCAACCTACGTATATCATAAAGTCTTCTTTTTCGTACATGGCCACCCCGCCAGCGCGAACGCGAGAGGACACTTTCTTGTGACACTTTTTTGTAACATTTTTTTTGTAAAGATTTTTCCCTGTTTAGTCATCGCTAAAGCATATATACGCTAAAATAGCTGTGCCAATATTCCATGACCTATAAAATCCAAGATGAATAAGAAATAAGTTAGGACTTAGAGAAGATGCTTGTGGGACTCCACCACTTCATCTCCTAGATAAGGCTAGCATTAGCCTCGTCCATCTACTATCGAGCTGTATCATCAGAGATTGCGGTCAGTATTTGGGATAATTAAATTTTCGTTTGCACTTCGAAGTCAGCTATCGTCCTCATCAGTTCGATTCAGGGACTGGTTCAAGATCAATTTCTCAACGATTCAACAAACTGTATCTGTGATATTTCACAATAAATTATATTACTGTGTTTATTAATTTAATATTCATACTATAAAGACGATGGCCCTGATCTTGCTGACGAAGGTGAACGTATTTTCTATTGTATCGTGGAGTCTGTTTGCCTTAACTGTGAAGTTCTTTACATTTTCGATCCATTATGAGAATATATACCTGTAGCAAATAGACATATATATATATATATATATATATATATATATACATATTCCGATATGGAAAATAACCTATATCCATACAGGATGTATTGAGATGTCATAACTTTAGGGCTTTAATGTTGCACATTTGTAGTTCAGTGACGCAGAAATGAGCGTGTTATCGCAGAGCTATTCAAGCTTTCTAAACTATTGGTTTTGTTTAATAAAAAACTGTTTTTAGGGATTTTTGAATAATGTATCGTAAATAACGACCAAATTAAATATAATGACAATATATTTGTCAAATACCACTCACTGACTCACTGACCTATCATCGCCCAGCCCAAACCACTTGACAGAAAATTTTGAAATTTTGCATGGACACTCCCAATATAACGTAGGCTATTACGTATAAGAAAGGATTTTTTGATATTCGAATTTTTAAGTATTTTTAGAGTGGATTAAAGTTTTAGTCGGTTAGAGCATGCTAGGACGATAACAGAACAGCTGTTACCGTACTGTATCTATTTCATAGTATTATTTTTAATTGAGGTTAATTTCAACTATGATGGCAGACCTTGAATTACTAGAAATAAACTCTGATTTTGTCCCTCATAGAGTTTACGCCCTGGTGATGGTCCATCCGAGGTAATAATATCCCGAACGACATGACACAAAAATTTGAATTTTTTTACGGACAATCCGTTTAGAATATAAACACTCTCTAAGAAAAGTCATTGATATTCAAATGTTTAAGTACTTTTAAGGGGGTTTGAATTATTAAGAAGTTCCTCATCGGCTCAAAAATGGTCCGATTTTGATGACATTTAGTACAAAAATCTTTCTTCTCATTTGAAAAGTCAAGTTCATTAACCAACTGAATCCGTTCACTGGAACATAGTTTTTGGAGCAAAATTTCAGCGAAAAAATCGGAACGCTTACATTTTCGAGTCCATATGCTTGCAGGTACTCGTTATATAGGTTACTTAACGTAGGAAAACGAATGAAACCTTTTTTAAAGCAATTTCTGTAACCGTTTACGAGAAAAATTGATAGAAATACTTTTCCAAACTAGTTTTCTGTTTGGTTATTCAGAAACGATGATTGGTTCACTTGAAACTTGTACAAGTTATTTGAATTTCATTTAATCTAAGATATTTAAACTTTGGTATCGCTTGGAGGTAAGAAGTATATGGGAAAAAATTTTATTAATGGTGATACAAAGTTTCCGGTTCCCAGTATATTTTCTAAAATATCTCGAAAACGGTTGGGAAAACGTAGTAAGTGGAAGGCGGCTATTCGAAAGGTTACTAAATTTACTCTAAAAAAAACGATTCTGTTGTAATGTTCGGTGGGGCGATATCAATCGAAGAGACAAGTGCTTAAAACTTCAACGTTGTTAATTTTATTCTTTTCATCGTTTATTTTTTTCTGTTTACCTAACTTTTTAAATGGTTGTTGTACTTTTTATTTTATTTTTTACTCCCAAACGGAAACAAGCACGGTTACCTCCACATGGTGTATCCCGGGTAACTCTAAAGTCCGTGCAATAATAAGCTGTACAAAATTATGTAGTAGCGTTAATTTTGATAATAACTTATTTAACGCAATATAAAAACTACTTATGGGCCGTGGTGAAGCGCGGGTAGTCAGCTAGTTTACAATAAAGACGCCCTTTATTGAAGTATTGTCATGTAAATTAAGAGCTATATTAAATGCCAAATTGATGACAGATAAAACTATTGATATTAGTGTTTTCTTAAATTATTCGATACTAGCTGTTACCCGGCGTGCCATGCTACACCTAATTACTACATATAGAAAAGCCTAAATAAATTAGAAACCAAATAAGTATTATTAAAATCTAATAACACGAATCTGTAACTGTTATGAACCCGTGATCTCCCAACTCTGAGTCCTAGACGACTTTGACCTAACCTATAACAAACCCCATATCAAGACATACACGTATGCCAAGTTTGGAAAAAATCGGTCCAACGGTGTGGGTTTTTATAAAAAATAAACAACAACATACAGACAGCAGCTGGTAGACGATTTTGACCTGGCCTATGACAATCCCCTGATCAATGCCAACCTATGTGCCCAGTTTGATCAAAATCCGTCAAATGGTGTGGGTTTGTATAAAGAACAAACATACATACAGACATCTGGTAGACGTTTTTGACTTAACCTACGACACTCCCCAGATTAAGATCTACATGTGTACCGAGTTTAGTCAACATTGGACGAACGGTGTGGATTTGTATAAAGGACAAACATACAGACAGACAGCTATAAGACGTTTTTGACTTAGCCTACGACACTCCCCAGATTAAGATCGACATGTGTACCGAGTTTAGTCAAAATCGGACGAACGGTGTGGATTTGTTTAAGGGACAAACATACAGACAGACAGCTGGTAGACGTTTTTGAGTTAGCCTACGACTCTCCCCAGATTAAGATCTACACGTGTACCGAGTTTAGTCAAAATCGGATGAACGGTATGGATTTGTATAAGGGACAAACATACAGACAGACAGCTGGTAGATTTTTTTTGACCTAGCCTAGGAGATTTCTCGTATCAAGACCCACCATTATTCCAAGTTTGGTCAAAAACGGTCAAACGGTGTGGATTTGTATAAGGAACAAACAAACAGACAAACAGAAAAACATATGTAGACTTAGAGGTTTGCCACAAAATTTGCACGATTTAATAAGCTTTAAAATAGTACCTCGTAGTTTTAGAAAAAAAAATGAATTTGAATCTTGTTTTTTTTTTTTTTTTTTTTTTTTTTTTTTTTTTTTTTTTTTTTTTTTTTTTAGATTTCTATGTCAAAACCAATAAATGTGCTTTAGCGTGAAAGAACCATTCTGAACAAATTCTTTAATTTCAAACGACGTTAGTGTGGTCTTGGAAATCTATTTTCTAGAATTAGAGTATTTGAAATATATAATTTAAGAAAATAATTGATTTTTTTTTGTTTTAGTAAGAAAATAAATAAAATTAGTCATGATTTAGAATAATTCTTTTATTTTTTGTTATCTGTAATATATAAAACAAAACAAAAAGAACTAAATAATGACACTTCATTGCGTTTCAAATTATTTATCTTTACATTTTCAATAAAACCACAAGAAATAAGAAGAATAACATAAAAAAAAACAAAGCAAAAAAACAAAAAAAAAAACAATTAATTGAACTGGCAATAAATATCATTAGTCCTATAAGTTGATTGGTGAGTGGATCCTCATTGTTTAAGGAATTCAGTGAATTGCATGTTGACATTATGAAGGAGTAGATCTTGTTGAGTTTTTCTGTGTAATCTATTTGAAGTATCTCTTGTATTTTGTGTACATCACTTGGCGCAGAGAGAAATGATCGGAAATATTTTTGTCTGTTCTCTATTAGGTTTTCACAGTAGAGAAGGAAGTGGAAAAGGCTGTTAGGGTGGGTTTACACTTAAAGCTAAGAGCAGTAAGTCAGTTGAGAGTTTCAAGCCCCGAATTAATTAAGATCTGCACAAAAAACAAAAATTTCAACTCAGGAAACCTGCACTTTTTGTAACCAAGTTATCTCTAAGGGTAGGTTTACACTTGCTAGTTATTGCAGGATAATTCTATCAGAAAGAAATTGCAACTATTAATGTAAAATTTATGTCGGCAATAAATTGCTCATGGTAGAATTAGTCGCAATTTCTCTCTGATAGAATTATCCTGCAATAACTAGCAAGTGTAAACCCACCCTTAGAGATAACTTGGTTACAAAAAGTGCAGGTTTCCTGAGTTGAAATTTTTGTTTTTTGTGCAGATCTTAATTAATTCGGGGCTTGAAACTCTCAACTGACTTACTGCTCTTAGCTTTTTTATGTTAGTTCTATAATCAAATAGAGCTCTGGGCTGGAAATAGTTCTGTATACGGGATTTTAGTTGGAGTTTATGAATAGATGGATGTCAGTAGATAAATACTATGAAAATATACTATACTATGAAAATATACTATACTATGAAAATATACTATACTATGAAAATATACTATACTATGAAAGTATACTATACTATGAAAATATACTATACTATGAAAATATACTATACTATGAAAATATACTATACTATGAAAGTATACTATACTATGAAAATATACTATACTATGAAAATATACTATGCAATGAAAATATACTATACTATGAAAATATACTATGCTATGAAAATATACTATACTATGAAAATATACTACACTATGAAAATATACTATACTATGAAAATATACTATACTATGAAAATATACTGTACTATGAAAATATACTATGCTATGAAAATATACTATACTATGAAAATATACTATACTATGAAAATATACTATACTATGAAAATATACTATACTATGAAAATATACTATACTATGAAAATATACTATACTATGAAAGTATACTATACTATGAAAATATACTATACTATGAAAATATACTATGCAATGAAAATATACTATACTATGAAAATATACTATGCTATGAAAATATACTATACTATGAAAATATACTACACTATGAAAATATACTATACTATGAAAATATACTATACTATGAAAATATACTATACTATGAAAATATACTATACTATGAAAATATACTATGCTATGAAAATTTACTATGCTATGAAAATAACTATACTATGAAAATATACTATACTATGAAAATATACTATCCTATGAAAGTATACTTTATTTTATCTATCTACAACAAAACACTTTCCTCCACTAATGTTTACTTGTTATTCCTGAAAGATCCTCCTTATAGGGGAAGGAAGGACTGCATAAAAATACAGGGCTAATACGATTGACAAGTTTGGTAAATGAGTTATCTCAACCCGAATTGGAAACGCCATTTTGAATCTTAAATACGTCCAGACCCTGTTTTATATTCCGAGTAGGTTCTGCAACCACTTAGCTTTCAGAAGAAGCCACATTTCTCTAAACTTTATCTTTTATATTTTAGATCATACCCAAACTAGATGTCATCTAATATACTTTAATATTTGTTTCAGGTAATTGCTTAATCGAGTTCTGAATGAATCCGAACAGAAATTGTAAGTAAATGTTTAAGTTTAAAACATTTTATTTACAAATAAAGTTATGATGATGGTGGAAGGATTAAACCATGGTTAACCATACAATGTCTATACACAATATTAGGTTTCATTGGCCTTCTTCAGGCAGAAGGCTGTCATTTCACACATTCTAATTTATGAATTTTCATAAATAGACCACGCCTGCAACTGGGACCCCACTGCCTCTGTTCAGTGAGGTCCCAATGATATCCTACTTAATAAAATTCCGTCACGCAGGAGCTGCATAACTAAGCACTTTCCTCAGAATTTGGGTAGTGTAGGCTGCTTTCCAGAACAATTTGCTTAAAATATCCTACATACATAAAATAAAAACATGAATAGTTCTCTTTTAAATTTGTAATGAGTAACTGATCAATTATTAATTTGCTTCCAGAGTTATGTTTACACATGGTACCTATTACACTACTTAATAAATACAAAAAACCTCATATTATCGTATTTTGATCTAACGCAGGAACTGGATACAGTCACTCTAGTGGTAGAAAGCGCTCCTTGCGGGGGCTTTGAGAACCTACGTCTGGTGGGCTTTTCTATTGAAATATATTACAAATTAAACCCCCGCTTTCCGATTGACCGATTCAGCTCATTTTTACAACACTTCTTTCTCATGAGTTACCCACGACGTATACCGCGTTTCGTTACAATACAGCAGAAATTACGACCGGTATGAGTATGTTAGCAATTTGGGTCCGGAGTAAACCCCCCCTTCTAATGAACCGATTTAGTTTATTTTTACAACACATATTTACCTGTGGATTACACTACGAATACCGAGTTTCGTCGAAATTTACCAAAAATCACGGCTGGTAGTGGCGAATTGGTATTGTGGGTCCGGAGTAACCCCCCCCCCCCTCCTAATGAACCGATTTAGTTCATTTTTATATCTCTCTTTTCTCTCTATATTACCACTACGAATACCAAGTTTCGTTGAAATATAACAAATATTACGGCTGACATAGTCAAATTAGTGTTTTGGGTTCGGGGTAAACCCCCCCCCTTCCGGTGGACCGACTTTGGTGGTTAACGAACTCGTTCAATCGTTTGCTAATTGAATGCTATATACCAAGTTTCGTGACGAAAAATCAAAAACTCTGGCCGCTATCTTGTTAAGAGACACACATATATATATATATATATATATATATATATATATATATATATATATATATATATATGCATATATATATTTTAACGGGGGTCATTTTCGGAGTCTACTAGGTAGGATCGATGGAGATTTGAAGAAATTTTTCAAAAATTCCGTCATGAGTGCAACCTCAATAGCTACTTTCCTTCGGAGGAAAGTGCTAATACTATTTAATATATTTAATATTTACAGTATTTGGTATTTCTTATACTCTAATATATAATACTTATATAAGAAAATTGTCAAATTTATGTACATTTTATTTATATATACATATATTTTATTTTATTTTTTTATATATACATTATATTCTAATTTATGTTCTTAAATTACTAATATTCTCATTGGAAACTTTCCACCTTATGCTATCCTCTTCTTTGCTTCGAAGACTGCTCTGGCGAAAGCCTTGAATGCATTGAAGATTTCTTCGGATTCCAAGAATTCTTCAATTCAGTGTTGTGGGCGTAGCATACTCGTCTGCCAAGCCCACAACACTGAACGTACTCAATCCCATACATAATACAGGACTTCGGTTGGCGCTAGTAGCGTTCAGGACAAGTCCTGTAAATAGTTTGTATGCTGAAGCAACACAAGCCCCACTGTTTATCAGGAGAGCAATATTGCCAGCAGAATACATTCATAAAGTCCAAGGCTTGTCACGTGTCAGTAACCTAGGAGAAGTAGCTAATCCAGAGTTGTACGAACAGAGAAGAAAGCATGCCCGGCCCTTTTTCGTAAGATTCACTGAAATAAAAGAGTTGTTCGGATTTTTACACTTAGGGCCGCCACACACTATGAGGTAGACCGGACAGGTTCACCCGTGCGGCGCACCTGTCCGGTCTACCTCATAGTCTGTGGCGGAACTTTACTACCCCCACTCTACCCTCTCCGGCGATCTCACACCTGATGAAAATTCGATTATTTCCACCTGACAGGCGAGTAGACCTCATGTGTGTGTGGGGGTTGTCAGGTGCACCTGATGAGGTCTCAGTTTTCTGCAACTCTGATTTGTGTTAATTTGTTTTACCGTTGTGGCCTTTTTATTTATGGAATCAGTTTAAAGTGTAAAATGTCTCATAAAATTAACAAAGTTCTTAGTAAATTCATCGAAATTTATAAAAATGAACCATGTTTATGGAAAATAAAAGACGATGATTTTCACAATGGAAATAAAAGGGATGCTGCATATCGCAAATTAGTATACAAACTGCAGAAAATATATCCAAATGCAAACGAGAGTATGGCTAAAAGTAAAATTAATAGTTTTCGATCTAATATTCGAAAGGAGTAGAGGAAAATTGACTCCTCAAGATTCTCAAAGTAGCTGTTAGTTTTTCGTGTGGGGATATAGCGGCCCTCATTTGTGTATATTTCTTCTTAATGAAAGGAGATACAAGTGACAATAACTCTATGTAAACTGATTCGTTCATGCGCAGATAATTGCGATAATCTGTTGGTTCATCTCTTAATTCGTTCAGCAGATTGATATGGGTGAATTTATTTCTTCTCTGCAACCATTCCTTACGCCATTGTTTGCGTTTTTTTTCGTTTGTTTTTACGTGTCTCAAATATTACTGCAAATAGATAGAGATAAAGTAGATCATCTCCTGGAGGATCCATGTTGAAGACTGACAAACCTGTCCGGTACACCTGAACAGTGTGGGTCACAGGTAGACCGGACAGGTGCACCTCACGGGTGTACCTGTCCGGTCTACCTCATAGTGTGTGGCCGGCCTTAAGACATGATACCGCACAGACTGATATCAATACCACCTTGGACTATAACAAACTTTCACTTTAACTTCTCATTCACAACTCATAAAAAGACAGATCCATCAACGACTCTCTTCTACAGTAATTACTTTAAACAAATTCTAACAAAACACGAAGACTCCCTCAAAATATGCACAGACGGATCAAAAACAGAAAATGGTGTAGGAGCTGTAGTGGTTATTGAAGGCACTTCATTGTCTCAAAAACTGCCTCCAACCTGTAGCATATATGAATCTGAATTGCATGCCATACTCCTTGCTATAAAGTATATACCATCGACACAACATTCTCACTTAATCCTTTTCACAGATTCTCTGAGTTCACATCAGTCACTAAAAAACATGTACACGTTACACCCTACTTGCACTGAAATTAAACAACACATTTATTACTTACAATCACTAGGAAAACACATATCTTTATGGTGGCTGCCAGGACATAAAAACCTTGGACTGATTACGACTGCTGACTTGCAAGCCAAACTTGCTACACAGAAAGACACTAACCCACATTACAAACTCAACTTTAACTAGAATACATCGATTTAACTAGAATACATCGAAATACAATACAACGAAAATGGCAGCTAGACTGGAGTAATATGAAAGACAATAAACTAAGACAAATCAAGCATTTACTTACTGACTGGCCAAGCGCATACAGAAATTCCCGGAGAGAGGAAATAGTTCTTGCAAGACTGCGAATAGGCCACACACGCATTACTCACGAATACTTGATGACTAATACTGATAGACCAACATGTCGGATCTGCAATACAGAACTAACAGTCAAACATATACTAACAGACTGCATTCTTATAACGAACTTGGACATTCCTCGGGACATTACTGACAGCAGCCACCATATCGACAATATTAATAAACACTTAAGAAATATAAATATATATGAAAAAATATGAGAACATCCGCAACCTTTTTTATTTCAAAATCAAATGAAAATTAGTTAGTTTATTCAATGGTTTTTTTTTTAATTTATTTTATTTTGTTTTCTTTTTAATATTTTTTTTTTTATCTTTTATTTTTTCCGTTTAGTTATTTGTTTTTTTCCGTATTTTACTTTGGTTACTATATTACTATCGTGGTATATCACTCATTCACAAACGATGTGGAGCATCGAAAAAAAATTAAAATAATAATAATAAATAGTGTACTAAAAAATTACACATATATTACTTAAAATTTAATATTACTTAAAATATGTGAAATTGCAGTATCATGCCTGAAAAAGGAGAACGAAGACCGAAACGTTGCAATAAAATTGGATATTATGTTTACAAGGTTGTACCCATTTTAGCGCAATTCCTCCCTCCCTCCATAGAAAAATATATATGTTTATGTATATAGGCACACTTTTTATAGGATCTATTACACAGAACTATGAATTAATGTTGATTTTTTTTTATAAATTGTTGACATTAATCCAAACAAAGATAATTAAAATTTGGTTACATTTTGAGTTGAGAAAGTATAAGACGAAAAAATGTTATTAACAGACCGCTTTAGGTTTTTTGTATATTTCCTTAAATTTATTGAAATTGAACGTCGTAAGAGAGCTGTAATGATTTAACAGCTTATTGTTAGTAAATTGTCTACAAAAGCGATACTAAATCTGTTTTCGATGGTGCGTTCTCATACGGAAAAATCGGTGCTTAAAATTCAAACATGTCGGTTTCATTTTTTTGAATTTTTTTTCTGAATGTATATTATAGTTTATAATGTTTTTTTTTTTAAATGATTAACATTAAAATGATTATTTTGTAAAAAAAGGTAAGAAAATGTGATCCGCTTAGGATACTGTCAGTTTCCTTTTGTGGTGCCCGAAATCTTATTTCATTTTCATTTCTAAACGTGTTTACATTCTTCACGAAAGAGCAAAACAAAAGATTTGCTGTTTCTATTTCATGTTTTCCTAATTACAATGGGGATTAGAACGGAAACACGCTTAGATGGCACAGTTTCTATGAATCGGACGTTTTTGGTAAATTACTCAAGGAATGTTGTTTAGGACCATCGGAGACAAATATATTGCTCAGACCGAATTTCCATGATTAATCCAACATTTGGCGGTTAAAGGGTTAATAATACATTCTCATTTGCTTGTAGGTAAGAGCCATAAAAATTTTCAGAGCTTTCCTTCGTTAATTTACGTACTAATTTTTCTGAAATTATATTTATTTCCTTTATGGTATGATTATCTATTATAATTTATTTATTAATATTATCATTTAGTTCATAGCTGACGTTTCCATATAGACATAATAATATGGTAGTCACCTCCGTTGCGATCCAGCAATAAATAAAAAATTAATTTACTCGAAAAATTAAGGCAAAAACCTTGCGGTAGTGTTGTTAAAAGCAAGCCCTGAGTAGAGGCTTCAGGCCTGAACCTCGAACCTAACCTCTACAGCCCGAGCTCTGAGGGCTCGATGAAGGCTCGGGAGTGAGGCTTCAGCCTATCCTTATCAAGCACTGAAGGTTCGGCAAGGTTCTCCCCCGAGCCTTGAAGGCTCGGCCTTGGAGCCCTGGGAAGGTAGAGCTTTGGCAAGCACGGTTATAATTAGTGTTGTTTAAAGCGAGCCCTGACTAGAGGCTTCAGGCCTGAACCTCAAACCTAACCTCTACTGCCCGAGCTCTGAGGGCTCGATGAAGGCTCGGGAGTGAGGCTTCAGCCTAACCTTATCAAGCCCTGAAGGTCCTCCCTCAAGCCTTGAAGGCTCGGCCTTGGAGCCCTGGGAAGGTAGAGCTTTGGCAAGCACGGTTATAGTAGTATAGAAGTAGTAAGACAGTGTTGCCATCACCGTCTGATAGAAGAGTTTATTTTTTAGGAAAAGTTACTATTTTTACACAATTAGTGATCCACATAATTAGTTTATCAATAAAATGGTAAATTTAATTGCCACCGAATAATTTCAATGTGGCGGGAAGTATTTAGGACGAATCTACTAAAGTATATTTCATGAAACAGCTGTTTGCCCGCCATCCGCCATTTTGGAAATGAAAAGTTAAAGGCTTCAAAGCATGCGTCTTCTCCCGAGGCGAGCATTCAAGGCTCACGCCTTCTATCAAGCCGAGCCTTCAAGGCTCGCGCCTTCTATCGAGCCCTGTCCAAGTTTTTAGGAGCCGCGCCTTCTAGCTTTAAAGGCGCGCTCTTTTACAACACTACCTTGCGGTCGTCAGCGCTCTACCTTGTATACTTGTCACAAGAATATGTTTTCCATGCCTTTTGGTAGGGGTACGCTTTGCTTAAACAACATTCATGTCAGGATATTTTTTTTTTTAAATTTATTTAGTTCTTATTTATTAATCTTTATTATTATTAAATAATAAAAAAATCCTTTCCTTCGTGAATACCACAAAAACGGGAAAACGAACTAGGGAGGGGGTCCCCTTTTTGGTTTATTTTGGGCCTTTTTTTTTGGTGTTATGTTAGATATTACCGTACGAGGAATTTAATATCAAAACCACCTCAATCCATTTTTATATATTTTAAACGAAAGACATATAACATTTCATGCACTGCCGGGTTTGAAAAAAGTCCGGTTTCCAAGCGTATTGAGAAGGATTTGTTTAAAATCACCATGTAGCATTATACTATCCTCGAAGAACTATCAAATAACAACAAGAAATTTTGAAAACTAAACGCCTCATAAATAGCTGCAATCGAAGTGTTAAAAAAAAAATTGAGTTCGCAACATATATAAAGAATAATCTGCTAAAAAAAAAATACAATAAAAATATAACAATGTTCAATTTGTGGTAAAAATACAAGACCTAAGCTTGAAATATTCGGTTCTTAAATTCTACCCTAACAAGTTTGAGGTTGTGTAATCCGCTTAGGTTTTTATGTTTGAAATTAGGGTCGACAAAGAGGATTAAAATATACACTCTCTCTCTTTCATTATGGTAGAAGAAGGGGATGCAATCCGTTTTAAATTATACCACAAACATATTTTAATGAAATTGGTGCTTTTGTTGTTGTCCCAAAAGAGAAGTAAATTAGTTTGTAAAACATTACGAGGTAAATGTATTTTGATGCACTAAACACTAATCCGTTAAAAAAAATTGCTCTCAGAAGAGAAGTTATATATATATATATATATATATATATATATATATATATATATATATATATATATATATAGGGGAAGGTGTTGTACCTTTGCAAAATTGAATTTTTTTTAGCTTGAATATTAAGGCTAAATTCTTTTTTTTTTTTTTTATTTCAATTTAATTAGTATTTTTTTTTTTTTTTTTTTTTTTTTTTTTACGGCACATCGACCAGTCATGGCCATTAGCGCCGGCCTCCAGGGTGCAACCAGGAATTTTCTCAGCGAGCCCTGAGATGAGAAAATTCCTGTCGCCGGTGGGGATCGAACCCACCATCTCCCACTTAAGAATCCAGCGCGCTAGCCACTAGACCACGGGAGACCCCTTTAATTAGTATTGCATTGCTTATCGTACTTAATTTTTTCAAGGTTCTAGCTTTACAATTAATATTTTTTATAAATTTTTAAAAAAATAATCGTTCAGTGGTCTACGGTACAACATGTAGTTGTACCTTTCACCATGGGGTTTTGTACCTCTGACCACGTAAAAACAAAACAGCAGTACAGAAAAAAAGTTTTATTCAGTAATATTGTAATTAATTGTAAGTTTAATAAATACAGGACAATATTGTAAGCTTAATAAAAAATCTATTATTATTATGTTATGCTTAATATGCTGAAAAATCCAGTCCCATTTATAAACGTTTTAACTGTCAAGCAGATCCACTAGCAATAGTAGGGTATGGAAGTTTAGCCACAATGTCTTCAACATCAATATCATACAAATTTTCATCTTCTCTCGTAAACTTCTCACTTAAAGTTTGTTTTTTCAAATATTGGATCGTAAACATTGGACATTTAATACCACAGATCTCTGCGACTAAATATGTATTAGTCTTCTTACTTTTATTTTTAACAAGTATAAAATTTCCTTTTTCCAAATATTTTTCAAATTGTTGCTGGTCATCGACTTAACTCACGAAGTTTATCAGACAGATAAACGTCACTTTCTCCTGAAGAAATTTCGATGTCAATATAATATTAAATATATTATGTAATATATGCTAACATTCATATGTTCACAGTTTTTAACCGCTGTTAGGGTAGCTGGTCACGGGGCCAAAGTCTCTTAAGCCTCCTGGGAAGGTCTTTAGGATGGGTCCGAGTGGAAAGGGATTGACCTCTAGGATTTGGGTGGGATGACAATTTGGAATGAAACGTTAGGAATCTGGATGTTGCGAGGTCTTTTACGAAGGGGATATTAAGGTCGTTGTGTAGGGTTGTGTTGGAGACATAAAAGGGAGCATTGACTATTCTACGAAGGACTTTGGATTGGAATGCTTGTATTCGTTGTATGTTCGAGTGTTTTGCTGTTCCCCGTAATTCAAGTCCGTAAGTCCAGATAGGTCTGATTATAGTTTTGTATATAGTAAGTTTGTTGTGTGTCGTAAGCTTTGAAGTAGGGCCGAGTAGTCGTCGTAAGAGTCCAAATCTCCTGTTTAGCTCTTGTCTTCGTATAACCCCTTTAGTGAGCTGATGGTTATTTCATGTTTCATGAATTTTGGCTATTGTTTCAAAGCAGAAAGGTTCACGGGTATAAATAAGTCCGTCACGCAGGAGCTGCATAACTAAGCACTTTCCTCAGAATTTGGGTTGTGTAGACTGCTTTCCAGAACAATTTGCTTAAAATATCCTACATAAATAAAATAAAAACATGAATAGTTCTCTTTTAATTTTGTAATGAGTAACTGTTCAATTGTTAATTTGCTTCCAGAGTTATGTTTACACATGGTACCTACTACACTACGTAATAAATACAAAAACTTCATATGTTCGTATTTTGATCTGACACAGGAACAGGATACAGTCCCTCTAGTGGGAGATAGCGCTCCTTGCGGCGGCCTTGCGAACCTACGTCTGGCGGGCTATTCTATTGAAATATATTACAAAGTAAACCCCCCTTTCCGATTTGCCGATTTAGCTCATTTTTACAACACTTCTTTCGCATGAGTTACCCACGACGTATACCGCGTTTCGTTACAATACAGCAGATTACGACCGGTATGAGTATATTAGTAATTTGGGTCCGAAGTAAACCCCCCCCCCCTTCTAATGAACCGTTTTAGTTTATTTTTACAACACATTTTTACCTGTAGATTACCACTACAAATACCAAGTTTCGTCGAAATATACCAAAAATCACGGCTGTTAGTGGCGAATTGGTATTGTGGGTACGGAGTAAACCCCCCCCCCCTTCTAATGAACCGATTTAGTTTATTTTTACATCTCACATTTCTCTCTATATTAACACAACGATTTCCAAGTTTCGTTGAAATATAACAAATATTACGGCTGGCATGGTCAAATTAGTGTTTTGGGTTCGGGGTAAACCCCCCCTTCCGGTGGACCGATTTTGCTGGTTAACGAACTCGTTCAATCGTTTCCTAATTGAACGCTATATACCAAGTTTCGTGAAGAAAAGACAAAAACTCTGGCCGCTATCTTGTTAACAGACAATTTTAACGGGGGTCATTTTTGGCGTCTACTAGCTAGGATTGATAAAGATTTGAAGAAATTTTTCAAAAATTCCGTCATGAGTGCAACCTCAATAGCTACTTTCCTTCGGAGGAAAGTGCTAAAAGTGGAGCAGCTTGTGTAGTCCTAAGAGCCTCATTTTTCTAGTTGTTTGATGTAATATTTTATTTTATTTTATTTATTGAATTTACGAGCCACAAAGAAGCGACTTGTTAATATACGCGCATTGGGCTAGACAATTATAATTTTGAATAAAAATTTTCTGAATTACAATATAATATTAAATTACAATACCACATAATATTAATTACAATCAGGATATGTCTCATAATGTACTAATAATACTAATAACTAGATCGCCGAAGTTAAGCAATGTGACCGACCACGTGCTGTTGGCATTATAAATGGGTGGCAACCTGTAGATAACCCGGCGCTAATAGCAAAATAGTTGATGCGCCGTTAAAAACGAAAAAAAAACAAAACAAAAACTAATAACTAATAATACTAATACTAATAAACTTTTAGATTATTATTAACAGAATAATATTTTACATTGAGATTTAATAATAGCTATTTATTTAAGATGTTATAGTTTATTTGGCTGATAGTGGTTCATGATACTTTGCAACGACAATGCACAAATCTATTCAATACTATCATAAGCGAAATTCCTGAAAATACGAGAGGAATGAAGCCAAAAAAAAAAAGCTACTAACTATGTAGAAAAATATGTCAGAAACAGTTCCTCACCTGTTTGCATTTATTTATTCTTTTTTACCCCTCTTTGCTCCTTGAATAATTTAAAAATTCCCCTTCCCCCCCCCCCAGGCCCCACCCTCTGTATGTGATCTCTAGATGAAAACAAGACTTCCCCCCTGCTGTGTTTCTAGCAAAGTCAGACAGGTTTATTTCTGGACATGGTTTTACCTGCTGTTCTTAATAACAAAGACTTGTTGCCAGTCCTTTCTTTAGGGCTGTATTTACCTCGCCTTTAAAGGGGAAATAACATGCCAAGACCAAAAGATTTTGGAGATTATAAATAATTGTTTCTCGAAATTTCCTTGCTGAGCATATATACTATATAGAATTTTATTTTTGGATATACACATTTAATAAACGCGTAATGTAATATTACATGCATAATCTAAATGAGTAAACAATAATGAAATATAATAATATGTATTCATTTTAGTTTCTCGCAACTAAGGCGATTCAACAACAGGGTGGTCTAATATTCAAAATGTATAGACCAAAAAGCATTGCACATAGATAAAATCAGTTGATTGTATGTCTGTCTGTTTGTTTCTTATACAAATTCGATTTTGACCAAACTTGGCACACGGATAGATCTTGATCTGGGGAGTGTCATAGGCTACGTCAAAATAACCTCGGACTCACAGTTCGGAGGTCACGGGTTCGAAACTGTGAACCCGAACTGTTACAGATTTGCGTCATTAGATTTTTTTTTTTTTCTGTTTAACGGCGTACCAACAATTAGGCTATTAATGCCGGGCTATCTACAGGTTGCCACCCTTTCATAATACCAACAGCACGTGGTCGGTTCTGACCACGCCCGACGTTGCTTTACTTCGGTGATATACGGGCACCAGTGCATTCAACGTGGCTATGGCCGTTGGCTTTAGATTTTAATATTACTTATTTGGTTTCTAATTTATTTTTGCTTTTCTAGACGCAGAAAGTGGGGGCGAGGTTAGCTCAGTGGTAGAGCACTGGACTGAGTTCAAATCCCGAGCAAGCACTAAAGATCTAGTGTCTTCGTTCATGGGTTGAATTCGGCCTCCCTGACCGTCCCTAGGCCAACCCAGCCTTTAATTAATTTAATAATGGGTACTTTGGTGCTAATGATTCTAGCAGTCGAAGCGGCAAGGGGAAAATCAGGCGGCCAGAGCATAGTACCGACCACACTATCTCCTTAGTGTGCCGTATGGTTAAGAATCATATACCTCTATAGTATCTGCCCCTCAGGGCCCTCGTGGCCTGTTACGGGACTGATTTTTTTTCTTTCTTTTTTCATGCATTTTATATTATTCAGAAATGCAATGTACACTTTCAGTCTACTTAGGGATCTGCTTACTTAAGCGGCTCCTGTGTGACAGACTTTATATATATATATATATATATATATATATATATATATATATATATATATAAAAACAGAATCTCGCTGAAAGTACGTATGCCGTAAAAGTGAAAAAATTAAATCATGGGAACTTTAACATAAAACTAGAGCAAATTTGTACTTTTTTTCCATGTTTATCCTCATTATAGTACATTAAACTAAAAACTTAACACAAAAAAAGTTTATGATTTATTTCCCCAGTTACAAGTCTGAGTAATGTTTATATTGAGAAGAGTATCTAAGAAAGAGGTGTTAATAGCCAAGAAAGTGGAGGTAGGATTTACACGACTAGGCATTAGCCATGATGGATGTCCTGTCGAATCGATCATCATGTCAGCGGCCAATGATCGCATATTGCTTTTTTTTTTTTTTTTTTTTTTTTTTTTTTTAGATGTAGAAAGTAGGTGTAGCATGGCACGCCGGGTAATACCTATTCACATTATAAATTAAATCAGAAAAAAGACATAGTCTCTTGCTTGTAAAGTTGGCTTCATTTTCTCAATCAGTTGTGTTTAGGTATATTTCATATCAGTTCGTTTATGAGAATTTAGATTACCTATATCATACATTTTTAATTGTTTGAGATATTCAAATATTTGTCCGATATAGTGACTGCCGTCTGAGAATAGTTTGTACACGTTTTTTGGGATGTTATTATTTTGTGTATAAAGAGTTTTCTGACAAGTTGGCCGGTCATAAGGTAAGAGTGAGTAAGTAGTGAATGGCCTATCCTTAGTCTGCACAGAATGACTTCTTCTCGTCTGTTACATCTGCTGCTGGAAGGCCATTCGCGGACTGTTTCTTTATCTCTCTTGATTTGTTGTTTTCTGTTTCGTACAATATTTCCTACCAAATTTTTAGAATAAAAATAAATTAAAAATTCCCAGAACTTGGAGTGTCTACTTGAGTACTAGGACCAATGTCTTAATGGTCTGGCAGCCAGTAAATCCTCAGAGTTTGTACACAGGAAATAACAGGGATATATCAGCTTTTTAACTGGTGCTGTTCTGTTAATAAACACATTAGGATAAATTTAACACCAAATAACTCGCATTTCTTTTTGTTTTCTTTAACCCTAGAAAGACAGCACTCGTCGAGACGAAGAAGAGTCCGCATACTTGTGTGATTTACAGACGACCCCCCCACCACTAGATTGCCCAATTACTAGGAGTTCTACCACCTCTTAGTAAGACGCTAGATGCTTTAAGGTCAAGGTCTGTTTTCATAGGGAAGTCTATTATTTTTTATTTTTTTTTTTTTATTATTGATTATTACAACAATATGAGTGAACATATTTCTAGTAATATTGCTGGTTCAGTTATAATGACATTGTGAGGCTTGATGAGGGAATATAAACAATTACAAAACCCACAATAGTAATACATTAAAGAAAAAATAAATAAATAAATAAAAAGATAATAAAATAATAATGAAACAACTGTAAAGAATTTTAAATGAAAATATAACACACTTTGTGCAGTGCAGATGTTAAAGCAAATTGTCTCTAGGCCACCTCCGCTTCAGCCTTCTATGGGGATTTTGTGGATTTTGGAACGAGGATAGAGAATTTATCAAAGGATTTGGATGGCCTGGGAGATTGGAAATGAACATCTGATAGACTGATTTGGCCAGGGATTGGATAAAGGGGATATTGAAGTCATTATGGAGGGTTAAGTTCGAGACATAGTAAGGAGCATTGGATATTTTTCGAAGGATTTTGGATTGTATTGTTTGTATTCTGTAGGAATTGGAAGGTTTAGTGGAACCCCATAGTTCTAGTCCATAAGTCCATATCGGTCAGAGTATGGTATTGTATATAAGTCGTTTGTTAGTCAATGATAGTTTCGAGCGTTTGTCCAATAAGCGTGATAAAAGTCTAAAACGTCTGTTTAGTTCCTGTCTTTTCTGTGTTGTGTGTGGCTTCCAAGTTAAGCGTTTGTCTAGTATCAGTCCTAAGTATTTTACTTGCGATTTCTGCGGGATTATAATGTTTTGGAGGGTTATTGGCGGGCAGCTTGACTTACGAAGTGTGAAAGTTGCATGGCTAGATTTTTCTGCATTTACTTTGATTCTCCATTTATTTAGCCATGGTTGAAGTAGGCACAGGTGTTCTTGGAGGGAATTAGAAGCAAGAATTGAATTTTGTTTGACAGTAAGGATAGCAGTGTCATCAGCATACATGTGGATGGATGTTTCAGAATGAGATGGGATATCAGCCGTATAAGCCAGTTGGCCGTATCGCTTCTCGGCCTATTGGCTAAGATCAAAGTGTAGTGAATTATTAGATTTATTTTTCTGAAGTAACAACGTCGGCAAGACGAATTCTACCTCATATATATATATATATATATTCCGTTAGTCTTGGAAACTAAGTGCTACCTTTAGAAGCCTATTCAATGTTCGTAAAAATGTCGAAAACTAACTCTTTAATAACAATTATCTGTCTTGAAGGCTAATTTTACCTTTTGGAGCAATACTTTATGCCAAGCATTTTCATTTTATTTCTTTGAAACCAAAGGAAATAGAACAGTGTTACTAGTTTCTAGTATACGTCAAAACGCTTCATTGGAGGACCAAACCCAAAAATCAGACATTGTTACTGTATATAACAGTGCTGAAGGTCACTTCATTAGAGGACCAAACCCAAAAATCAGACATTGTTACTGTATATAACACTACTGAAGGTCACTTCATTAGAGGACCAAACCCAAAAATCAGACATTGTTACTGTATATAACAGTACTGAAGGTCACTTCATTAGAGGACCAAACCCAAAAATCAGACATTGTTACTGTATATAACAGTACTAAAGGTCACTTCATTAGAGGACCAAACCCAAAAATCAGACATTGTTACTGTATATAACAGTGCTGAAGGTCACTTCATTAGAGGACCAAACCCAAAAATCAGACATTGTTACTGTATATAACAGTACTGAAGGTCACTTCATTAGAGGACCAAACCCAAAAATCAGACATTGTTACTGTATATAACAGTACTGAAGGTCACTTCATTAGAGGACCAAACCCAAAAATCAGACATTGTTACTGTATATAACAGTACTGAAGGTCACTTCATTAGAGGACCAAACCCAAAAATCAGACATTGTTACTGCATATAACACTACTGAAGGTCACTTCATTAGAGGACCAAACCCAAAAACAGACATTGTTACTGTATATAACAGTACTAAAGGTCACTTCATTAGAGGACCAAACCCAAAAATCAGACATTGTTACTGTATATAACAGTGCTGAAGGTCACTTCATTAGAGGACCAAACCCAAAAATCAGACATTGTTACTGTATATAACAGTACTGAAGGTCACTTCATTAGAGGACCAAACCCAAAAATCAGACATTGTTACTGTATATAACAGTACTGAAGGTCACTTCATTAGAGGACCAAACCCAAAAATCAGACATTGTTACTGTATATAACAGTACTGAAGGTCACTTCATTAGAGGACCAAACCCAAAAATCAGACATTGTTACTGTATATAACAGTACTAAAGGTCACTTCATTAGAGGACCAAACCCAAAAATCAGACATTGTTACTGTATATAACAGTGCTGAAGGTCACTTCATTAGAGGACCAAACCCAAAAATCAGACATTGTTACTGTATATAACAGTACTGAAGGTCACTTCATTAGAGGACCAAACCCAAAAATCAGACATTGTTACTGTATATAACAGTACTGAAGGTCACTTCATTAGAGGACCAAACCCAAAAATCAGACATTGTTACTGTATATAACAGTACTGAAGGTCACTTCATTAGAGGACCAAACCCAAAAATCAGACATTGTTACTGCATATAACACTACTGAAGGTCACTTCATTAGAGGACCAAACCCAAAAACAGACATTGTTACTGTATATAACAGTACTAAAGGTCGCTTCATTAGAGGACCAAACCCAAAAATCAGACATTGTTGCTGTATATAACAGTACTAAAGGTCACTTCATTAGAGGACCAAACCCAAACATCGGACATTGTTACTGTATATAACAGTACTAAAGGTCACTTCATTAGAGGACCAAACCCAAAAACAGAATGTACCTTGACAACAACTGTTCCCGTAAGACTCATCGCTGGTCTTTATGTTATATTTTTTACAACATATTCAATATTGGCATAATACATAGTTTTGCGTTTTACAGTCATAACTTGTACAAACTAAAAACCTCGAAGCCTCTTAGGTGACAGCAATAATTTATAGCTCTTCATGGCCGACTGGCAAAACAAAATTGAAATTTATTAGTTTTTAAGAATGAAATGAGCATAAAAAGAGAAATATTATGTCAAACTTACTGTTGAGAAGATTATACACCTTCTTCTCAGTGACTAAGCGCTACTTTCGGAGCGCGGATAAGCGTTACCTTTCCCGCGTTAAAAATTGTATTTTATCAGCAATCAACAATTAAAATGAGCTTTTCAACTATTCATAAGATAATAAAGGGTTTATTTAATTAATCTGTAAATAAAATGAGTTTTCTCTGTTTGTTAGGGTGGTGGGTAATTATAATAACATTAGTTATACTTCTTAGCATCAGGATGAGGGTGGAAGATAAGAAGGCCAGGTGGAAGATAGTGATTTATTTATTTATTTATGAGCAACCGTAACTAAGGCGACTCGCTCAGAACAAAAATTACATATATAATATACATACGAAAATTACATCTAATTAAATACAATCTTATTTTACACATTTTTGCCCAAATATACAAATTGAAATTTATATACACATCTATTTATAAGAGAATACAATATTACAATATACTTGAATATATGAAAAATCAATATTATAATAATGCATAAAGTTTATACAAATAATCAATTAAGTTGGTTAAAGGAGGTTTCACACTCCTTTTAGTTTTATATTGTCAGATGTAAGATTTTAGTATAGTACGGCTGTATAGTTTTAACATTATAAGACAAATAAAATACATACACATATATGTGTGTATGTCCTGTTATAATTTGTTCATGTTTAATTATAATTATAATTTGTTTAGGAGGTTGGTCTTGTTGAGGTAGTTCAGTATGTTATCTATATATTTGCTTCCATCGCCGAGTAATTCAGTCATATTGTAAGGTAAGTCATAGTTTTGTCGCTGTAAACATTCAGTAAGTATGTGCTTTATAGTCAGCGGTGTGTTACACTGTGTACATGTCGGTCTGTCCTGTCTTGTCATGAGATAAGAGTGTGTCAGTCGGGAATGGCCAATTCTTAAGCGGCATAATATCACTTCGTCTCTTCTATTATCCCTTTTGCTTGAAGGCCATTCACCTACAGTCTGTTTTATTTCGCGAAGTTTGTTTTCTGTCGTCATGTGCCAAGATTTCTGCCACTTTTCTGTAATAAACCTTCTTACTTCGATTTGCAGGTCTTGTAATGTAACTTTGTCTATGTCCTGTCGGTTTTGTCTTGTAGCTGTCCGAGCCAGTACGCCAGTAAGATAATGAAAGAAGAAAAAGAAGAATTTCTTTTGTGTTCTTCAAGAAAGCCAGTGCATTGGGATGTCTGTTCCTTTGTGGTCCTTTTCGCTAAGGATTAAACCTTCACAAGATGCTGTGCTTCCTTAGTGACAGATTTTCATGAGAAAGAATTTTCGCAGAAATGTAGTTTTTGATGATTCAAGAATTCAAACAAAAAAAATATATGTGTGTTATGTGTGTTTGTTAAAACCGTAGTGCGCACGATTCTTGTTTTTATCTGCATGAAAAT
This sequence comes from Gonocerus acuteangulatus, assembly GCA_946811695.1. NCBI lineage: Eukaryota > Metazoa > Arthropoda > Insecta > Hemiptera > Coreidae > Gonocerus > Gonocerus acuteangulatus. The sequence goes on along the minus strand of OX328130.1, from coordinate 72,699,815 downwards.
TGGTGCATAGCATTCGGGTTTCGTTAACCAGCGAAAACTGTCCACCTGAACGGGGTTTTCTACACTTAACAGAAGAAATTTTTGTTAAAATGCAACGAAACTCGGCATACTTCGTTTCAATCGAAAAATAAAAACTTTTTGAAAAAATTAACTACATCGGTCCACTAAAATAAAGGTTTACTCCTAACCTAAATTAAAAATTTGCCCTTAACAGGTGTTATTTACGTTTCGATGCAACGAAACTCAGTTGATATCAAGACAATAAGGAAAAATCAGTCAATTTTGGATTTATTCTAACAAAAGGAAATATAAATGCAAAAGAAATTGTATGTTCACATTGTATTTTCTATAGTTTATATAAAACAAATGTTTCAGGAACAAGGTGTACACTGGTGAGCCGTATAATGTGTTTAGTTATGCAGCTCCTGCTTGCCGGATTTTTGATTTCAATGATACCCCACAAAAGCCGACCATCTGGTTATAAAATTGCGTGCATTTGTGCACTGGTGCAGAAAACGAAAAACTGTCTCTCTCGAGATGCTCTGTCAATTGTCAAGTCATTTATATTGTATTACGCGATTTTTACGGGTATTCATGAAATAAACAGCCTATAAAGTTTTGTTTGTTGGCACCAGTTGACATGAGCACGCAATATTTGCACCGCAATCCGTTCGAAAGACGTCTGGTGTATACATTGCCCGTTTTTTAGCACTTTCCTCCGAAGGAAAGTAGCTATTGAGGTAGCCCACCAGACGTAGATTCGCAAGGCCGCCACAAGGAGCGCTAACTCCCACTAGAGGGCCTGTATCCTGTTCCTGCGTCAGAACAAAAGACGAAAATATGAAGTTTTTTGTATTTATTAAGTAGTGTAGTAGGAACCATGTGTAAACATAACTCTGGAAGCAAATTAATAATTGAACACTTACTCATTACAAAATTAAAAGAGAACTATTCATTTTATTTATATAGGATACTAGCTGTTACCCGGCGTGCCATGCTACACCTACTTTCTGCATATAGAAAAGCCTAAATAAATTAGAAACCAAATAAGTATTATTAAAATCAAATAACACGAATCTGTAACTGTTGCGAACCCGTGACCTCCCAACTGGGAGTCCTAGACGACTTTGACCTAACCTACAACACCCCCCCCCCCATCAAGACATACATGTACGCCAAGTTTGGTAAAAATCGGTCTAACAGTGTGGATTTTTATTTATAAAAAAAAGAAAAGCATATACAGACAGCAGCTGGTAGACGTTTTTGACTTGGCCTATGACACTCCCCTGATCAAGACCAACCTGTGTGCCCAGTTTGATCAAAATCTGTCAAACGGTGTGGGTTTGTATAAAGAACAAGCATACAGACAGACAGATGGTAGCCGTTTTGACCTAGCCTATGGCAATAGCCGTATCAAGACCTACCATTATTCCAAGTTTGGTCAAAATTGGTCAAACGGTGTGGATTTGTATAAGGAACAAACAAACAGAAAAACAGACAGACACGTGATTTTTATATATATAGATTTTATGCAAATTGTTCTGGAAACCAGTCTACACAACCCAAATTCTGAGGAAGTGCTCAGTTATGCAGCTCCTGCGCGACGGACTTTGTTTTTCTTTTTTTTATTTTAACTATCGTTTATAACTCAAAGAGGACAAATTTATTTTAATGAAATAATAAAGTGTGCTACACAGCATGCTGATCATGTTCCGCGGTAACCATTCATATCATGATCTTCTATTTACTTATTTATTAAAATTTTAACGTCCATTTATTATTATTATGTTCAGTTTTCAATATTTGCTGTTTGCTCGTCTTGAGCGTCTGGAATTGCTAAAACATTGGTCTTCCAAAAACATGAAAATTCAGGGATCGACGTTTGTTGGATTCAAAAATACACAATTGTTGGTTAATCCCGGAAACGCAATAAATATTATAAAGATTACAACCCAGATTTCCATATTCAAACATCTGGTTTATATACACATATCCACGAAATGCGCATATCTTGATTGAGATTAACCCGCAATCCACAATCTGTTTATATATACACAATCAAGGTTGGCAATCAGTTAAGATGGAATCAATCATCAGAACCATTTACATAATGAGGCTTCATATGATCTGGCTTCGCTGTGTCGGATAGGAACAATATATTCTACTGCTTACAATATTCCTCAGAGTGCAATAATAGATGCACAATCTTGTTAATCAAATCAATGTACAATTTAATCACCGCGTGGAATGTGTGATTAATTAATCTCTGATGTGGCCTTCAGGGGTAAGGCGTATGAACTCTGTGTCTGAGGTCGTGGGTTCGATTCCCACTAGGGGTGGTGGCTTTTCTTTAGAAAAAAAATAAGTTATCACCCCTATCCTGGCTAGAAAATTGTGGTAACCTATTGATAACCCGTCCTAAAATTCTGAGTTAATAATAAATAGAGGTTATTTAAAATTTAAATAAATAATGTAATTTACAGAATCGTTAACTTAAGTTTTACATGGTGTTATTGATTAATTTTCTGATTGCAATGTCTGCAGTCGATATTAAATGTATTAAGGGGTAATACTGGGGGATAAGGTTAGCTCAGTGGTAGAGCACTGGACTAATAGGGGAGAGGTTAGCTCAGTGGTAGAGCACTGGACTAATAGGGGAGAGGTTAGCTCAGTGGTAGAGCACTGGACTAATATGGGGGTGAGGTTAGCTCAGTGGTAGAGCACTGGACTAATATGGGGGTGAGGTTAGCTCAGTGGTAGAGCACTGGACTAATATGGGGGTGAGGTTAGCTCAGTGGTAGAGCACTGGACTAATAGGGGGCGAGGTTAGCTCAGTGGTAGAGCACTGGACTAATATGGGGGCGAGGTTAGCTCAGTGGTAGAGCACTGGACTAATAGGGGGCGAGGTTAGCTCAGTGGTAGAGCACTGGACTAATATGGGGGTGAGGTTAGCTCAGTGGTAGAGCACTGGACTAATATGGGGGTGAGGTTAGCTCAGTGGTAGAGCACTGGACTAATAGGGGAGAGGTTAGCTCGGTGGTAGAGCACTGGACTAATAAGGAGGCGAGGTTAGCTCGGTGGTAGAGCACTGGACTAATAAGGAGGCGAGGTTAGCTCAGTGGTAGAGCACTGGACTAATAAGGAGGCGAGGTTAGCTCAGTGGTAGAGCACTGGACTAATAGGGGAGAGGTTAGCTCAGTGGTAGAGCACTGGACTAATATGGGGGTGAGGTTAGCTCAGTGGTAGAGCACTGGACTAATATGGGGGTGAGGTTAGCTCAGTGGTAGAGCACTGGACTAATAGGGGAGAGGTTAGCTCAGTGGTAGAGCACTGGACTAATATGGGGGTGAGGTTAGCTCAGTGGTAGAGCACTGGACTAATAGGGGAGAGGTTAGCTCAGTGGTAGAGCACTGGACTAATATGGGGGTGAGGTTAGCTCAGTGGTAGAGCACTGGACTAATAGGGGAGAGGTTAGCTCAGTGGTAGAGCACTGGACTAATAGGGGAGAGGTTAGCTCGGTGGTAGAGCACTGGACTAATAAGGAGGCGAGGTTAGCTCGGTGGTAGAGCACTGGACTAATAAGGAGGCGAGGTTAGCTCAGTGGTAGAGCATTGGACTAATAGGGGAGAGGTTAGCTCAGTGGTAGAGCACTGGACTAATAGGGGAGAGGTTAGCTCAGTGGTAGAGCACTGGACTAATAAGGAGGCGAGGTTAGCTCAGTGGTAGAGCACTGGACTAATAGGGGAGAGGTTAGCTCAGTGGTGGAGCACTGGACTAATAGGGGAGAGGTTAGCTCAGTGGTGGAGCACTGGACTAATAGGGGAGAGGTTAGCTCAGTGGTGGAGCACTGGACTAATAGGGGAGAGGTTAGCTCAGTGGTAGAGCACTGGACTAATAAGTTGGAGACTCTAGTCAGTCCAACTCGTTGTTAATATTAATACATGGTCTTGGTGCCATAAGTAGTTTGAATAACAGGTCGCCATATTGCCTGATCCGGATCACTGACTGGGAGCCAGTTCTCGAGATCGGTGCAACTAATACGTAAGTATCTCTTTTGAATTGTTTTTCTCTTCACAATATATATATATATATATATATATATATATATATATATATATATATATATATAATGAACATGTAAGAACAGTACGCTTATTGATCCTCGATTGAGAATTAGACCCAAGTAAAAGTAATTGCTAGATATTAATGTAGAAATGATGGTTGATCAAGTGCCATGCGGTCTCTTGTGCGTTGATCGGAACAACTTTGGGGTCAGCTGACAATCAATTGAACTCAGTTAAGAGTTTGTTGGATAGGGGCGGTCACTTAACCCTTGCCTGTCCTATTAACTCTCTTTAAAAGGGTAAACAGAAGGGCGCTTTCATGATATGACAGTTATTATTGACAGGATGTCACGTGGGCAATGACAGATCGTCGTATACATATTGTAATTATTGAAAGACATTTACGCTTTGAATCCTGGAAGTGACCCAAAACGACTTTTTTTTTATGCAAACGAAAGGGAGATTAAAATTTCACCGAATTTCTCAGCTACAAATTTCATCCCCAATCCAACACAGCCATCCTAACTCCTTAATAAACTCTCTATCCTACCAGATCATCCCTCTCAACCACATTCGCCGACTGAAAGGCAAGTGATCTAGAGACCAACTTTATAAGATACTGTGCGGAATCCCACCTAATGTACAATCATGCCAATGTAATCTTTCAGTCATTTACTAGAAATGTATTTTATGCATTGTTATAAATTCAGAATAGATAAATAAAAAAAATCCAAATATAATAAATAATTCCAATAAATAAATAAACTAAAAAAAATATATAAAAAAAAGTCCGTCTCGCAGGAGCTGCTTAACTAAGCACTTTCCTCAGAATTTGGGTAGTGTAGACTGCTTTCCAGAACCATTTGCTTAAAATATCCTACATAAATAAAATAAAAACATGAATAGTTCTCTTTTAATTTTGTAATGAGTAACTGATCAATTATTAATTTGCTTCCAGAGTTATGTTTACACATGGTACCTATTACACTACGTAATAAATACAAAAAACCTCATATTATCGTATTTTGATCTAACGCAGGAACAGGATACAGGAACAGGATAATGGTAGAAAGCGCTCCTTGCGGCGGCTTTGTGAACCTACGTCTGGCGGGCTTTTCTATTGAAATATATTACAAAGTAAACCCCCCCTTTCCGATTGACCGATTCAGCTAATTTTTACCACACTTCTTTCTCAAGAGTTAACCACGATGTATACCGCGTTTCGTTACAATACAGTAAAAATTACGACCGGTATGAATATATTAGTAATTTGGGTCCGGAGTAACCCCCCCCCCCTTCTAATGAACCGATTTAGTTTATTTTTACATCACATATTTACCTGTAGATTACCACTACGAATACCGAGTTTCGTCGAAATATACCAAAAATCACGGCTGGTAGTGGCGAATTGGTATTGTGGGGCCGGAGTAAACCCCCCCTCCTAATGAACCGATTTAGTTTATTTTTACAACAAATATTTACCTGTGGATTACCACTACGAATACCGAGTTTCGTCGAAATATAGCAAAAATCACTGCTGGTAGTGGCGAATTGGTATTGTGGGTCCGGAGTAAACCCCCCCCTCCTAATGAACCGATTTAGTTCATTTTTATATCGCACTTTTCTCTCTATATTACCACTACGAATACCAAGTTTCGTTGAAATATAACAAATATTACGGCTGACATGGTCAAATTAGTGTTTTGGGTTCGGGGTAAACCCCCCCTTCCGGTGGACCAAGTTTGGTGGTTAACGAACTCGTTCAATCGTTTGCTAATTGAATGCTATATACTAAGTTTCGTGACGAAAAAACAAAAACTCTGGCTGCTATCGTGTTAACAGACATATATATATATATATATATATATATATATATATATATATATATATATATATATATGCATATATATATATATAGATAGATAGATAGATAGGTATAAATTTTAACGGGGGTCATTTTCGGTGTCTACTAGGTAGGATCGATAAAGATTTGAAGAAATTTTTCAAAAATTCCGTCATGAGTGCAACCTCAATAGCTACTTTCCTTCGGAGGAAAGTGCTAAAAGAGTTAGGTCAAACAGGATTAAACACTTTCGGGTTGGTTTTTATCTACTGCCGGCACAAACGTGCGTCGGTTTAATGATAAATTTAAATTTAAAAAAAAAGAAGATATCCAAAATGTTGACGAATAAAAATTTCAATTTAATTTTCTTAAAGTTTTTAACTAATTAAACGTAATGAACTTAAGGACTTATAGTTCAGAAAAAAAACCCTAAGACGGATTTCTGGAAGTTCATATACAATGACATTTAGATCTAAAAGTTCTGTCATTAAATATTCCTAACAAAGAAAAAGAAAACTGAGTTTTAATTAACTTCACTTCTACTCAACTTAAATTATGAAAGAACGGAATTAAAATAGCTTTTAAGATACAAAATAAAATATCTGCCTTTGTAAACTATTGAATCATTTAAAGTAGGATTAAATGAGAATGAAGTGTTTTTCTTTCTATTTTTTTTCATCAGTGTGCAACTTTCCCTCCAAAAGGATCAGAGCATACACAGTCAGGAAGCGGAAAACAGCACTGACACCAAACAGAGAATACACAGCGAGGAAGCGGAAAACAGCACTGACACCAAACAGAGCATACACAGTCAGGAAACGGAAAACAGCACTGACACCAAACATAGCATGCACAGTCAGGAAACGGAAAACAGCACTGACACCAAACATAGCATGCACAGTCAGGAAACGGAAAACAGCACTGACACCAAACATAGCATACACAGTCAGGAAACGGAAAACAGCACTGACACCAAACAGAGCATACACAGTGAGGAAACGGAAAACAGCACTGACACCAAACATAGCATACACAGTCAGGAAACGGAAAACAGCACTGACACCAAACAGAGCATACACAGTGAGGAAACGGAAAACAGCACTGACACCAAACATTTGCAAAAATTGTGAAAACGTTACAAAGAGTTACAAGTGACTTAAGTTGTCAATGCTTCAGGAAAATTTTTTAAAAAAAGTACATACTTCCCGACCGAAACAAACAGAAAAATTTCAAAAAACCACTAGGAATGACATTTAATGAAAAGCTTAATTTACCATTAACATACTCCTTACACAATTCTACCCACTTGGTCGTCCTTAAACATGAGACTCAGAAACCGGTTGTAACTAATTTTTAGACAGTAATGCCTTTTATTTTCTTTAATTGTTTTATTTTTGCTTTTTTTATTATACATTTTCGTGTAATATTTTTAAATCACGACTTATTTTCATTTTATTTTTTTCTAAATCGTTTATACATTTCTTATTTTTCTTTTAGGAGTGTATTTCGTATTTTTAAATCCCTGGTTTGAATATTTCACATTTTTATTCTTTGATTTGTCTTTATATTTATTATTATTATTTTTTTTTTTTTTTTTAGTTTTTTGTAGTTCATATTTTTCTAATTTCCTATTGGTTTAAATATTTCATACGTTTATTTCTGTTTCGTTTATACATTTCATATTTTTATTTGGAAAATGGATTCTTATTGAATGATTTTTCTATATATTTCTTATTTTATTTAAGGTGTATTTTGTATGTTTCATATTTTTAATTGACGAATGGCTCAAATATGGAATATATGTATTTATAGGATCCATGTATGTAATTCTTTATATTTTTATAGCCCTTTAAATATTTTTTGTGTTTTTTGTAATATCAAAGAGAATTTAACAAAATTCTTCAAAAATAAATGAGAATAAGTGAACGAAAAATGTGGTGTCAAGTTAAAGAACGAGATAGCAGCCCATAGCTCTGAAAAAGCACCCCCTAGGCCTAAGAATTTCAGTTCTCAAAGATAAATCACGGACTCCTTTAGCTCAACACATAATCTGACAAATGTGAAAGAAAGATGAGGGTGTGTTATGGGGTCTTGAGGAGTTATGTGTTATGTGGCCCGAGTGTTGGGGAAAATACACACTACACATCTGTCATCTCATAAGTGGGAAGCGAGTCCCGTACTGGTCCACTTTCTAACCTACCTACACATGCAGCGTTTCGAGTTAATGTGTCGGTAGTTTGAGGGGAGTGTTCAAGAAGATGCCAGTTTTAGGACAATGATGCCTCGGTGGGAGCGAGCGTTAAGGCGTGAGCACCTAAAACTCGGTGCCAAAGGTCGTGGGTTCGATTCTCACTATGGAGTGATGGCTTTTCTTTATAAAAACGAAAAGGCATCAGCCCTATCCTGGCTAGAAAAGGGTGGAAACCTATAGATTACTCGTTCCAAAATTCTTTGTTACATAATAATAATGGACGTTAAAATTTAAATAAATAACTTCAACTATGATGGCAGTCCTTGAATTACTAGAAATAAACTGTCCCTCAGAGAGTTTACGCTATGAGGGACAAAATCACCATTTTAATTGCGGTTCATTTCAACTGATTACTTATCAATTGACGAATAACAATAGTATGTCGGAAACGATGCTATAATAAAGTACAAAAAATTACATAGTAGCGTTAATTTTGATGATACATTATTTAACGCAATAAAATAACTACTTATCTGCCGTGACGAAGCACGGGTATTCAGCTACTATTTAATAGTTTAATCTTTCGAACGTTTTATATAAATATCCTCCTATTATTTTACATGAATATTTTGCATATTTCAATTTTTATTTTTTTTCGGAAAGTATTCATGTCTAGTTCATATTTTCGTTTTTTAAAATTTCTTATACTTAAAAGTTTAACCACCTTCTAGCAAATGATATAACCCCCCCAAAAAAACTAACATTGAAAAAAAGAGGCCAAGTTCCAGGCCCCCTCCAAAAAACAGTTTGCCTATGAAATTTATGATAATATCATAAATTTCATAGGCAAACTGTTTTTTCATAAATTTCATAGGCAAACTTGGCCCAATACTATGATATTATCATAGTATTGGGCCAAGTTTTAGGCCCTTAATACCTTTTCAGGGACCTAATAATACCCTCTAACATATTTATGCAATTCCAACTTGGCCAGTTTTTGTTAAGTAACGGCCGCTAAAACAATTGGATTTATTATAAAATTTCTGGAATTTAAAGATTCAGGCACTTAGGGTAACGATTCAGGGTTATTATAAACTATATGATGATTTAAAACAATCGGAGTTGCATGAAATCGATGTAAGTTAAAACGGTCACCATTTAGAGAAAACTTGCCAAGTTGGAAATGCAGAAATAATTGAGAGGGTATGATTATATATATATATATATATATATATATATATATGTGTGTGTGTGCGTGTGTGTGTGTGTGTGTGTGTGTGTGTGTGTGTGTGTGTGTGTGTGTGTGTACATACTGGGTGGTCCCGAAGGAAATCGCCATACTTGAGGGGTGTGTACGCTGACTAAAGTGTAGTTGAATGCCATCAAGAAAAAAATTTTTACTTCCATTATTTCCCTAGATATAGGTGTTTCTGTTTTTTTTTTTTTTTATTTTTTTTTTTTTAAACCCTAGGTTTGACCATTTTTGCGCTATTTGTCGCTTACAAAAATTTAATTCTGATGACATTTTCAAAATCTGCTTTAAATTTCCTATAACATCTCAGGTACATTGTGCAAATACTTCTCATAAATTATCACGAAATAAAAGTTTTGAATTTTTAATGTTCTACGCACTGCACGACAATTTTTTTGGTCAGGTAGATGAGACACTTAAAAAAGTAGCTAATTTGTTAGTAAGTGTCGAAGGCCAAAAAAGCATGCTTTGCATGGGTAAATTGTGATCAATTAAAACAAAATAAAAATTAATAAGGAAGACATTTTGGTTTAACAACAACAAAATCACTACTTCAAAATAATAACAGAACACTTTTGAGAAACTTTTCGTGCTGCGCGTGAAAAACCTTTATTTCGTGATAAGTTATTTGTTTGGGTGGTTTGAGAAATTTTTGCACAATGTACATGATATCTTGTAGGAAATTTCATGCAGATTTTGAAAATTTCATCAGAAATAAGTTTTCCCTTTGGAGTGAAGAAAAATAGCGCAAAAAATGTCAAAAACTAGCGAAAAAAAAATAGAAACGCCTATATCGAGGGAAATATTGCAATTTTAAATTGCTTCCTGGTGGCATTCAACTATTCTACAGTCGGAGTACACACCCCTCAAGTATGGGGATTTCCATCGGGACCACCTTATATGTATATATATATATATATATATATATATATATATATATATATATATATATATATGTATGTATTTATATGAAATATATGATTATATTTCGTAGAACTTTGACAGTTATTACTTTTCTAAACCATTTAAGCTCATATTAACAATTAAAATAATTTGATAAGTAGCTAACGCCTTAGATTCTCATGGAGAAGGAGGGTTCGAGTCCCACCAGTGGAGGGTTAAGTCTTTTTAATCTATGGACTGGAACGGAGCTACCTAAAAAAAGAACAACAAAAATCGTGTTGCAGTAAGAAGCCGATTTCTACCAAGAAGTAATTTTTTTTATTTTTTTTTTTAAGTACAGCAAAGTCTAAAAGTCCTCGAGTAATATAGTGAGATGTGACCTAGCTTCCCAAACGCACTCGAGATAATAAAAGATGCATGGGAAAGAGCTGGTATTTTATTCATCGTCCTGTTAACTTCCATCCGAGAGAAAAGGGGAGAAGAGTAAAAAGGCAATGCTGTTCTCCACTGTTAACTCTTACGAGGCTTCGCTTAGGCCACGCTTTCTTCAAAGCGTGTTTCGGCTCATGTAATGGCTTATTAGGGAGCCACGGAATATACACAGGCGTAAAATAAATATTACAGCCTTTAAATGTTCGCTCTTTTTGTTTAACCCATAATGAGTGTACAGAAGTTTAAATTTTTAACACAATGGTCATCAAAATCCCTTTAGAATTTGGACCACCTACATAGGACCCGTATTTCTCCCGATCCGATTTCGTTTGACTGACAACGACGAAGCCTACATTGCCCCTAAAACTAACCGAGAGCCATAATTAGGTACCACATTTTTCCCTACTCCAAATAAACTAAGGATAATTGAGTTTCATAACAAATGTCTTCACAACCAGAATAAACCAAGTTCATAGTACATTTTGGCTAACAAAAAATTTATTTTAAAAAAGGGCGAATGAATTGTGGACAAATAAGTTGAAGGTAATATTAGCTTTAAAAGATAATTTTAAGAAAATTAATTGGGGACTTATTATTGTAATTACATAGCAAAAATAGGGGGGAGGGTTCTTATTGACATTGAAGATAATAGAATGTGTTTTTCTTCTAGCTTTATGAGGACGAAACTTTAAAAATGTAAAAAAAAGGAAAATAATAAGCAATAAAGGGGTTCGCTTGGTCTCGTGGCTAGCGCCTTAGATTCATAAGCAGGAGATTGTTCGATCCCCACCGGCATGCCGCGGCGGCAGGAATTTTCTCATCTCACGGCTCGTTCAGAATATTCCTGGCTGCACCCTAGATGTAGGCGCTAATGGCCCAGATTTGTCGATGCGTCGTTAAAAAATAAAAATAAGCAATAAATCAAAATGGTTGAGGTGAATAAATAAAGATGGTTGAAGATCTTTTGCAATTAATAATGTGTTCAATAATTAAAACCTCAGAAATTTTCTGACAAAATGTTTAACAATATATATATATATATATATATATATATATATATGTGTGTCTGTGTGTGAGTATGTATTAATATTAATTTATTGCGCTATTGGTCTCAGAATTAAAGAAATTGAAATATTTTAAATGGAAAACTCAAAATCAAATCTTACAAATTCGTCCTGAAGTTGAAGTCGTTATTGGATCGTCAGTGGGACTTAGTACTTAGTTTTTACGGCGCACGTAGAAGACTTCTTTAAGTGCAGTATTTCCTAACCGTTTATTCTATCCTTTCTCCTTTATTTTTTTTTTAGAGCATCCGGTGCTTAAGGATTGAGGATACGGTGATTCTGGAAGGACTGTTACTTCGCCCAGGAAACTGTAGTACGTTTACTGCTAATTTACTACAGCAGTAAACGTTACGCGGACATCCTCGGCTGACATTTCTCCGCCGAACGGGAGAAAAAGACCAACGAGAGCCGTTAGATGAACGATCTGTTACAGCGGAAGCGGCTTTACACCTGTAAAGTTCTCAAGTGCCTCTCATCTTGTTGAAAGCGATGAAAATCCTTGTTGATTGCTTGCTTTAATCTTTCTTCGTAATGTTGGGTATCTTTTCGGACGATTTCTTATTTTACAGTGTTGTTACTATACTACATAATTGCTCTCCCAACTTTTGATTAAACTATGTCCTGAACATGTACATTCAACGTTTAACGACCACGCCCGTGATATAACCGGCGATATAGAGTAATCTTACTTTGAACGCTGCACAGTGGGGTAGAGGACTGATATTCTTGGCCAAAAATATTTGTGATGCTTAATCCATTTTCTTTGATCATATACTCTGAATAATGGGCAATATATGATTTCATTAATGGGTTTAAGGCAATATAAGGATTTTTTTGTTTTAAATAATTTATTAATGTTAGGTATAATACATATATTTTTATACATTGACTATCAATGTTAACAGATGACACACACACATGCAGACACGCCTACACACACTCACCCACCCACGCGCACGCACACACAAACACACACACACACACACCTACATATACACCACTTCCTTGAAATCACTGAGAAAATAATGTCAATTTTGAATAAGCATCCTTGTATTTATTTGCACGGGATGGGAGCTAGTTATGACCTCATTATATCCTTAATATATCACCAGCTTGAGGATTACCTCCAGAAAAACATCTGTGTAGCATACAGCAATTCCATTGAACCAGTAGTAGTATGGAACTTTTCTCTCTTACTGTCTTCGGCTGCGCCCATTGGATTCTTAGAATCTATAAAATGGTCTCCCATGTTTCATTTTTGCCCTTGGTAACAATAATCTACCCTCAAGCCACACTTCATTTTTGCCCTTGGTAACAATAATCTACCCTCAAGCCACACTTCATTTTTGCCCTTGGTAACAATAATCTACCCTCAAGCCACACTTCATTTTTGCCCTTGGTAACAATAATCTACCCTCAAGCCACACTTCATTTTTGCCCTTGGTAACAATAATCTACCCTCAAGCCACACTTCATTTTTGCCCTTGGTAACAATAATCTACCCTCAAGCCACACTTCATTTTTGCCCTTGTTAACAATAATCTACCCTCAAGCCACACTTCATTTTTGCCCTTGGTAACAACAATCTACCCTCAAGCCACACTTCATTTTTGCCCTTGGTAACAATAATCTACCCTCAAGCCACACTTCATTTTTGCCCTTGGTAACAATAATCTACCCTCAAGCCACACTTCATTTTTGCCCTTGGTAACAATAATCTACCCTCAAGCCACACTTCATTTTTGCCCTTGGTAACAATAATCTACCCTTAAGCCACACTTCATTTTTGCCCTTGGTAACAATAATCTACCCTCAAGCCACACTTCATTTTTGCCCTTGGTAACAATAATCTACCCTCAAGCCACACTTCATTTTTGCCCTTGGTAACAATAATCTACCCTCAAGCCACACTTCATTTTTGCCCTTGGTAACAATAATCTACCCTCAAGCCACACTTCATTTTTGCCCTTGGTAACAATAATCTACCCTCAAGCCACACTTCATTTTTGCCCTTGGTAACAATAACCTACCCTCAAGCCACACTTCATTTTTTTTTACTCCTTTTTTATGTGCTTGATTTAATTTATTTGTTTTTTCAGAATAATCGTCATATCTTAACAAAGAATTCTAGCCAAATTCTAGTTTTTATTTTTTTAAATTTTTATTTTATTTTATTCTAGTTTTTTTTGTGAGGCTATTAGCACATCTAATTGTTCTTTATAATTAAGGTTCTTTTCTTTAACACATGACGTCAAATACATTTTGTCTAGTCATTATTTTGACTCCGGAAAACGACAAACATAAGAAATGCTTTCGTGAACTTTGACATTAACTGGCATGTACACTCTCATCCGCGCGAATCCGCGATTTCTGATTATATATTCTTAAAGCTGAATACTTCCTTTAAATATTCATATAAAAACAACTTGTTGGAAATGCTTGGAAGTATAACAAAAACCTTCGAGTTATGTCAAATTTGACGTTAAAAAGGCCAATATATTTCATATTTTCTCATGAGGTCAAACTAATTAACAAATGGCCTAATTATTGCCAAAAATCAATAAATGTACTCTCGTTTATCTGCTTCAGAGTTATCCCGAATCAAAATTGCAATAAAAATTCTAAACTCGTGAAAACACAGATAAATAAGAAGTAAACACAGTTAAGAAGTCGGTGTTCTATTAAGGACTGTAGACTTTGTTGTGGTACGCCTGGCTTACAGGCAATGTCAGGTCAAAAATTAGCCTTACACGTTGTACACAAACTATTCAACTATTTTTAGCACTAATTCATTTTCGTCTCGGATAATTTTTACAAAATGGACTTTTGGCCAGCTTTTCAGGGCAAATACACCACTGTGCGCTGAAACATTTACGATTATATTATATAATTATCTGTTTGTTCCTTATACAAATCCACACCGTTTGACCGATTTTGACCAACCTTGGCACCAGGTAGATCTTGATCCGGGGAGTTTCGTAAGCAACGTCTAAAACGTCTACAAACTGACTGTCTGTATGTTTGTTCTTTATACAAATCCACACTGTTTGACCGATTTTGACAAAACTTGGTACACATGTATGTCTTTACCCAGGGATGTTTAAACCGTATTGATGTTCGGAGGTCACGGAATCGAAACTGGGAACCCGAACAGTTGAAGTTTCGCGTTATTATATTTTAATATTACTTATTTGGTTTCTAATTTATTTTTGCTTTTCTAGATGCAGAAAGTAGGTGTAGCATTTCACAGCGGGTAACAGCTAGTATTTATAAATATATATATTTCTATGCCATTAATATATTTACTTCAGCTCTTATTACTGTTTATTTACTAGACTACAGTTTTGTATTACTTTTGTCTAGATTTTGCTGGGGTTCATTTTTTTTTTTTTTTTTTTTTTTTTTTTTTTTTTTTTTTTTTTTTTTTTGGCTGCTTTGTTGACCGAGTTAAGGAAAATTTGCCTTTCATTTCCTTAAATAATCAGTGGTTTTGTTAGAATAAACAAAATACCTTTAGGGAAGTCAGTTATTGAGTGGGTAAAATTTAAATTTGCAATGTTGTGATTG
This sequence comes from Gonocerus acuteangulatus, assembly GCA_946811695.1. Taxonomy (NCBI): domain Eukaryota; kingdom Metazoa; phylum Arthropoda; class Insecta; order Hemiptera; family Coreidae; genus Gonocerus; species Gonocerus acuteangulatus. The sequence goes on along the minus strand of OX328130.1, from coordinate 72,684,499 downwards.
GGGAAGATCATTGTACAAGGGTGAAGGGGATTACTTGATAACCCCGCCTCTCTTCTCCAAATCAAAATCCAAGGAGTATAATATTCTGCAGGGGTTGTCTTCCCGGGGGAGACCAATCAAAAAGTTTTTAATGATGGCGCAGAGACAATAGCCGATGGCGTTTACTTCCTCCATCAGAAATACCTTTTTGAGAAAGGCTTCTCCATTCGCCATCTTCCTTCTTGTTGTACTAGCAATATGCTAAATATCCACTCTTTAATGACACAAAACCATCACTTTTAGAACCCTATTGAAAAGAACAAAACTAACAATTTCGACGTTTTAAGCGCTTATTTCTCCGATTGACATCTCCCTATCGAAAATTAAATCAGAATCTTTTTTGTAGGGAATTTAGTATCCTTTAGAGTAATGCACAGAAGGATATTACTTTCAAAAGAGTTTTATGCTTAATTATAGAGTAATTCTCTTAGTTTTCCAGATATGAAATGTTTTCGGATCTTGGTATATTTTCTAAAATATCTCGAAAACGGTTGGGAAATCGTGGAAAGTAAACGGTAACTATTCCGTTTACTTACCACGATTTCCCAACCGTTTTCGAGATATTTTAGAAAATATACCAAGATCCGAAAACATTTCATATCTGGAAAACTAAGAGAATTACTCTATAATTAAGCATAAAACTCTTTTGAAAGTAATATCCTTCTGTGCATTACTCTACAAGTATTTGTAAGTATGTGACGTGAAGGGTAAATGATACAGTCTCCAGCAGAGGAAACGTTAGAAAGAAGAAGAAAAAAAGTTAAACGCTGAAACTTTTCTCTAAGTTTACTCTCTCCTAAAGGAAGATACTCCATTGTGATATCGACCCAGTTTCGGAGAACCACTCCAATCACCACAAACCTACCCATATAAGGGATTTAAGGACTTTTTTCAAAATACAATTGTCAAATTTTCTTAAAGAATTCAAATTCAAAATATATATCTTTTAACACTCTGCGTACTGCCTACTTTTCTCAGCAGACCGACCACTACATTAAATGTAAACCAGAAGAGAAACAACAAACCATAAAATACACTACTAGACTAGTTTATGTTTATTAATTTTTAGCACTTTCCTCCGAAGGAAAGTAGCTATTGAGGTTGCACTTGTGAAGAAATTTTTGGAAAATTTCTTCGAATCTTTATCGATCCTACCTACGAGACACCGAAAATGACCCCCGTTCAAATTTATATATCTATATATATATATATATATATATATATATATATATATATATATATATATATATGGGGGCGAGGTTAGCTCAGTGGTAGAGCACTCGACTAATGAACTGGAGGACCAGGTTCAAAACCCGAGCGCGCACTAAATATTTTTTCTTCTAGTGCTGCCGTTCGAGGGTTGGATTTGGGGTCCCAGATCGTCCCTAGGCTCACCCAGCCTTTAATTAATTTAATTAATAATGGGTACCTTGGGTGCTAATGACTCTAGCAGTCGAAGCAGCCAAGGGGAAAATCAGGCGGCTGGAGCATAGTATTGACCACACTATCTCCCTAGTGTGCCGTATGGTCAAGAATCAAATACCTCTACAGTATCTGCCCCTCTGGGCCCTTGTGGCCTGTTACGGGACTGATTTATATATATATATATATATATATATATATATATATATATATATATATGCATATATAGTTATATATGTGTCCGTTAACACGATATAGGCCAGAGTTTTTGTTTTTTCGCCATGAAACTTGGAATGTAGTATTATTCCATCAAACGATTGAACGAGTTCGTTAAACAACAAAATCGGTCCATGTTGAGGTGGGGTTTACTCTGGAGCCGAAGTAGATATTTGCCAATACCAGCCATAATATTTTTTGTATTCTAACGAAACTCGGTAATCGTTATGGTCAACTGAAGAGAAAAATTTGTTATAAAAATAAACTAAATCGGATTACTCCGGACAGAAATGACTAATTTCCTTATACCGGTCGTAATTTCTGTTTTATTGTAACGAAACTGTTTATACGTCCTGGGTATCTAATAAGAAAGAAGTGATATGAAAATGAACTAAATCGGTCTATCGGAAGGGGGGGGGTGTTACTTTGTACTATGTTTTAATTGAATTCTTCCGCCAAACGTAGGTTCGCGAAACTCATCAAGATCAATAGATCAAAATGTGAAGCTTTGTGTATTTAGTACGTAGTGTAGTACCCCGCATACACAAAACTCTAAAATTGAGAAGATATGGTCGACCGTTCAGAAGTAGGAAGCGTAGATCGTCGGGGTTTCGGTCAATGTTCTTATTCAATAAAACACATTTTATATGCTAAAATGTATATTTATTGCCGCCAACGTTTCGGCTTGCTATACAAGCCATCTTCAGGGCTGTAAAAACATATATGGTGTAACAATCGTAAGGACAGAACCAATAACAAAAACAATAAAAAAAAAAAAAAAAAAAAAAAAAAAAAAAAAGGCTAGAAACATTAACATAAATATCAGTACCTATATGCTTGAAAATATATACATAAATATATATATATATATATATATATATATATATATATATACATATATATATACATACAAACACACATATATATACATATACATATATGTATACATACACACACACATATATGTATATATACATACGAATACATACATGCACATATATACACACATATATATATATATATATATATATATATATATATATATATAAAGTATAATAATAGCAATATAAATAAATATAACTGTATAGTGACATACCTATTGCTAGAAACATTAACATAAATATGGGTACCTATATGCTTGAAAATACAAATATAAATATATATATACATATATATATATACATATATATATATATATATATATATATATATATATGTATATATATATATAGTATAATAATAGCAATATAAATAAATATACATGTATATGGTATCCAAGCGAATACAGTACGGGTGTCATAGTAACATACCTATTGAGAAGATTGAGAACTGTCCCGTTTCAAGAAGAGAACATTTCTGAAGACTGGAAGGATGGGTCAGATAGTAGAGAATGGGGGGAGGGGGTGGATAGGAGTGGGGCTAGGAGTAAGGAGACATAGAGGGTAAAGACCGCGGTAAAGATAAAGGACTTGCCGATGGATATTGCAGGTACAGGGAAGGATTGGGCCAGTGCTAGACCGGAGAGGATGGGGGTGAGGGGGTTGGGGAAAGTCAACCTGGGAGTAAGGACAGAGGGACAGCGGTAAAGATAAAGGACTTGTCGGTGGGTATTGCAGGTACAAGGAAGGATTCCCACACACCGTCTGATCCTTCCTTGTACCTGCAATACCCACCGACAAGTCCTTTATCTTTACCGCTGTCCCTCTGTCCTTACTCCCAGGTTGACTTTCCCCAACCCCCTCACCCCCATCCTCTCCGGTCTAGCACTGGCCCAATCCTTCCCTGTACCTGCAATATCCATCGGCAAGTCCTTTATCTTTACCGCGGTCTTTACCCTCTATGTCTCCTTACTCCTAGCCCCACTCCTATCCACCCCCTCCCCCCATTCTCTACTATCTGACCCATCCTTCCAGTCTTCAGAAATGTTCTCTTCTTGAAACGGGACAGTTCTCAATCTTCTCAATAGGTATGTTACTATGACACCCGTACTGTATTCGCTTGGATACCATATACATGTATATTTATTTATATTGCTATTATTATACTATATATATATATACATATATATATATATATATATATATATATATATATATGTATATATATATATATATGTATATATATATTTATATTTGTATTTTCAAGCATATAGGTACCCATATTTATGTTAATGTTTCTAGCAATAGGTATGTCACTATACAGTTATATTTATTTATATTGCTATTATTATACTTTATATATATATATATATATATATATATATATATATATATATATATGTGTATATATGTGCATGTATGTATTCGTATGTATATATACATATATGTGTGTGTGTATGTATACATATATGTATATGTATATATATGTGTGTTTGTATGTATATATATATGTATATATATATATATATATATATATATATATATATATATATTTATGTATATATTTTCAAGCATATAGGTACTGATATTTATGTTAATGTTTCTAGCCTTTTTTTTTTTTTTTTTTTTTTTTTTTTTTTTTTTATTGTTTTTGTTATTGGTTCTGTCCTTACGATTGTTACACCATATATGTTTTTACAGCCCTGAAGATGGCTTGTATAGCAAGCCGAAACGTTGGCGGCAATAAATATACATTTTAGCATATAAAATGTGTTTTATTGAATAAGAACATTGACCGAAACCCCGACGATCTACGCTTCCAAAACTCTAAAAGGAAATTAATTAGAAAATTAATAATTGAAACAGCTGCTCGTAAAAAATGCAAAAGAGTAGAACAATTTATGTTTTCATTTATTTTATTTATCTATATAGGTTATTTACAGCAAATTATTCAGTAATGCAGTCTACACTACCCAAATTCTGAGGAAAGTGCTTAGTTATTAAGCTCCTGCGTGACGGACTTTCTAGTAGTTTAGCTAACCATTCATTGCAATTCGGAAAATTTAAAAATTTTTATGAGTGTTTCTCTATTGCTCAGAAAACCTATTTTTTTTTACGATGGTAACGTGAAAGAAGTCAACCGTCAAATAGCAGAGATGGACATAATTTTATTTATAAATAAAAATACGAATTTATTCGTACTTTATACATTTGTGAATACGAATATAAAACTAATTCGTACTTCATATATTTGTGAATACGAATATAAATAAATTCGTATTCATAAGTGTGAATACGAATTTATTTTTATTCACATATATTAAATATAAAAATACAAATAAAATTTTATTCGCAAATTTTTCTGCGAATAAAAATAAATTCACAGAAAAAATTGTAAATAATCACAAAAAATGTGAATATTTACAAAAAATCAAGTGATTACAAAAAAAATCACATTAAAATATACGAATAAAAATTTATTCACATTATAATTTGTGAATAAAAATTTATTCACAATAAAATTCGCAAATAAATTATGAATTTCCTCGTATTAAGATGATATTACAAAAGTTATTGAAGGTGATTTTTTTTTTTTTGATGGAGGTACAGATGACAAACTGTTGCCCTGCAGCATGGCTGGTGGTCCCGCGGCGGACTCGGGGTAAACAAAAAATCTAGGCGCTAATAACCTAGACGTTAAATGCCTTAAAAAAAAAAAATCACCTTCAGTAACTTTCGTAATATCATCTTAATACGAATAAATTCATGATTTATTTGCGAATTTTATTGTGAATAAATTTTTATTCACAAATTATAATGTGAATAAATTTTTATTCGTATATTTTAATGTGATTTTTTTTCTAATCGCTTGATTTTTTGTAAATATTCACATTTTTTGTGATTATTTACAATTTTTTCTGTGAATTTATTTTTATTCGCAGAAAAATTTGCGAATTTAATTTTATTTGTATTTTTATATTTAATATATGTGAATAAAAATAAATTCGTATTCACACTTATGAATACGAATTTATTTATATTCGTATTCACAAATATATGAAGTACGAATTTATTTATATTCGTATTCAACAAATGTATAAAGTACGAATAAATTCGTATTTTTATTTATAAATAAAATTATGCCCATCTCTGTCAAATAGTCATTAGTGGGAAGAAATACTGGGCTCTTAAAGTCATTTTTTAGATCAATTTGAGTGTAGATCTAAAAGCCCGTGTGATGAACTCCTGTATGATCCCGCCACTTATGATCTATGGCTCGCAGACATTGACAAAAAGAATATGAGAATCAGCTTAGGGTAACCCAATATGCATTGGACAGGAGTATGCTCGGAATTCGAAAGAGCCAAAAAATAAGAAATAGGACAATCCGTAGAAAGACTGGCGTGGAAGATGTGAGCTGTGTGCAGCTGCACTTAAGCAGAAATGGACATGGGCAGGACATCTGGCACGTATGGAAGAAGGAAGATGGGCAAGAAGGACTACCGACTGGATACCTTTGGACTGCTCATTGGAGAAGAGGTAGACCATTCCAGAGATGGAGGGATGATATGGATAGGTTTTGTGGCACGCTTTAGTGGAGGTCTGCACAAGACAGAATCATATGCAACAACCAAGGAGAGGCCTTTACTTAGAGATGGAGTCTAGTAAATGTTTTTATTGTTTATATTATATAAAGCTTGTAAGAAGAAGAATTATTGATTTACATAATTATTATGGGAGGTTTTCTCCTAAGTCTCCTGGGATAAATTCTTTCGGGGGCTATTGCCAACCGAGGGAATTGTTTTTTCTGTAGATTTTTTATGTTTTGTTATATTTTACTGGAGCTTATTAAGACACTTTCTAACCGTTCTGGCGGTATCAAGCAGTACCGCTTGTAGGGCATTTTTAATAAGTTCCTCCCACAGTTTCAGATAGGTATTTGCAGCAATTGTCGTTTTCAGAATGAGCCCGTTGGTCGAGATTATGAGGGCTGTAATCCTTGCGGAATCCAACTTAAACAGGCCTTTCAGCTCTATGGCCAAGTCTTGGTACTTTCGCAGTTTCTCATCATTGGGGACTGCAAAATCAATAATATCGTCTTATTTCCCTTGTCATTGATAAGAATATCCCGTTTATTGTGATGGACAGTATGGTCCGTTAACATTGCTTCATCCCAATACATTTTAATGGTACCTTTCTCCAAAAGTCTATTTGGGACGTAGCGGTAATAAGGGACCACACCATCCAACATGCCAAATTTTTCTGCGTGGGCTTGATGATATATTTTTGCCACGATAATAATTATTATTATTATTATGTACATATTTTATCTACAATAAAAGCTTTATTCATTTATCACTGTAGCTACATTCCTTCGGCTAATGTACTTACAGAATAATCTGTAGGATTAATATTGTTCTTCTAAGGAACACACATGACTCCACGAGCTATTGTTAAAGAGTAACAAACCCCTCCGTGTTCCGACTCCAAACGACGACCCCTGGAGTTTAGAGGACACGAGACAATAGTTCAACCAAACAGAGAACGCCCACACGCAGAATGTGTACAAACACACCCAAAGTCCACACAAAAGACCCAAAGAGAGAGACAGACAAAGCTCCATGCCTCCGTTGGCCGCATTATGCCAGCATCGGACCATCTCCTTAGCGTTAGTTAATCCTCCGACGAAAGAAGACGACAAAGAAAGAGACTCCACTATACAATGCTTTCTGAAAGACACTACAAAGGACCTGTTCCTTTTCATCCTGTTTTTCTAAGTCCCTATTCCTCCTTACATGTCCTTCTGATCCCACAATCACTTCCTCTGATGTTAAGGAGTAAAAGTTATCATATAATAATTACCAAGCTAGAAACTAGAAAGAACCCTCTTTCTTTTCGATTTTTATACAAACCATGTTTCAAAGAATCTTTGACGTTTTAACAAATAGCAATATATTTATATATATATATATATATATATATATATATATATATATATATATATATATATAATATTCTGTAAGGAGGCCCGGTGACCGTGAGTGTTAAGGTGTGAGCATTTAACACTCCGTGCCAAGGTTCGTGGTTCGATTCCCACCGTCGGGTGGTGGATTTTCTTTAGAAAATAAGAAAAGGCATCATCAGCCTTATCCTGGCTAGAAATGGGTGGTAACCCAAAAACCGTCCTAAAATTCTTAGTTCATAATAATGGACGGTAAAATTTAAATAAACGAGGTTCTGCCAAGATGTGCTTCTAGTCAAAGGGGCATTACATATAATTATTTGCGCCATCCGTGAATGGCCTATTCCTAAGCGCCATAAGACAAATTCTTCTCTTATTCTAAGTTCCATTTAAACGACAAAAGTTTTATGTCTATAAAAAGCTTTCTATATATGCCCAGACCCAGAGTTGGGAAGCGTTAGCGCACGCTAAAAGCTGATACCTCTCCGCTAATTTAGCGATACCGTAGAAACGCGAAATAATTAGCGCTTAGCTAGTGAACCGGCAGTGACCTGGAAGTAATTGTAAGCAACCGGAAGTGAACCCAAGTTGATCAGATTCTTCCGGAAACGGACCGTTTCCAGCTTTTAGCTTTTACCGCGCGCTAACTTTTGCCCAACTCTGGCCCAGACATAAGCCAAGATATGGAAAAAAACTGTAACAGATGCACTAAAAAGGCATCGGACGTGCAGAATAAACAATGAACTCCCACATCGTAAGGTTACTTCAATGTGGAAACATATAAAAAAAAAATCTAAGCTAAGAAAAAAAGCGTTTCTGCTGAGGATTCCAAACTTTGAAGAGAAGGATGCCATAAGAATCATGCTTTCTTACAAGTTTGGACCAAATTTCCTTTTTGTCCTATAAAAGCATTTCCTGTTACAGTAGTATCATACTATGCATTAGGTTGGTAAAATATAGTACCAACCTCGTTTCCAACTAATCGTTATAAAAGCATTTCCTGTTACAGTAGTATCGTACAATGCATTAGGTTGGTAAAATATAGTACCAACCTCGTTTCCAACTAATCGTTATAAAAGCATTTCCTGTTACAGTAGTATCGTACAATGCATTAGGCTGGTAAAATATAGTACCAACCTCGTTTCCAACTAATCGTTATAAAAGCATTTCCTGTTACAGTAGTATCGTACAATGCATTAGGTTGGTAAAATATAGTACCAACCTCGTTTCCAACTAATCGTTATAAAAGCATTTCCTGTTACAGTAGTATCATACAATGCATTAGGTTGGTAAAATATAGTACCAACCTCGTTTCCAACTAATCGTTATAAAAGCATTTCCTGTTACAGTAGTATCGTACAATGCATTAGGTTGGTAAAATATAGTACCAACCTCGTTTCCAACTAATCGTTATAAAAGCATTTCCTGTTACAGTAGTATCGTACAATGCATTAGGCTGGTAAAATATAGTACCAACCTCGTTTCCAACTAATCGTTATAAAAGCATTTCCTGTTACAGTAGTATCATACAATGCATTAGGTTGGTAAAATATAGTACCAACCTCGTTTCCAACTAATCGTTATAAAAGCATTTCCTGTTACAGTAGTATCATACAATGCATTAGGTTGGTAAAATATAGTACCAACCTCGTTTCCAACTAATCGTTATAAAAGCATTTCCTGTTACAGTAGTATCATACAATGCATAAGGTTGGTAAAATATAGTACCAACCTCGTTTCCAACTAATCGTTATAAAAGCATTTCCTGTTACAGTAGTATCATACAATGCATTAGGTTGGTAAAATATAGTACCAACCTCGTTTCCAACTAATCGTTATAAAAGCATTTCCTGTTACAGTAGTATCATACAATGCATTAGGTTGGTAAAATATAGTACCAACCTCGTTTCCAACTAATCGTTATAAAAGCATTTCCTGTTACAGTAGTATCGTACAATGCATTAGGTTGGTAAAATATAGTACCAACCTCGTTTCCAACTAATCGTTATAAAAGCATTTCCTGTTACAGTAGTATCATACAATGCATTAGGTTGGTAAAATATAGTACCAACCTCGTTTCCAACTAATCGTTATAAAAGCATTTCCTGTTACAGTAGTATCGTACAATGCATTAGGTTGGTAAAATATAGTACCAACCTCGTTTCCAACTAATCGTTATAAAAGCATTTCCTGTTACATTAGTATCATACAATGCATTAGGTTGGTAAAATATAGTACCAACCTCGTTTCCAACTAATCGTTATAAAAGCATTTCCTGTTACAGTAGTATCATACAATGCATTAGGTTGGTAAAATATAGTACCAACCTCGTTTCCAACTAATCGTTATAAAAGCATTTCCTGTTACAGTAGTATCGTACAATGCATTAGGTTGGTAAAATATAGTACCAACCTCGTTTCCAACTAATCGTTATAAAAGCATTTCCTGTTACAGTAGTATCATACAATGCATTAAGTTGGTAAAATATAGTACCAACCTCGTTTCCAACTAATCGTTATAAAAGCATTTCCTGTTACAGTAGTATCATACAATGCATTAGGCTGGTAAAATATAGTACCAACCTCGTTTCCAACTAATCGTTATAAAAGCATTTCCTTTTACAGTAGTATCATACAATGCATTAGGCTGGTAAAATATAGTACCAACCTCGTTTCCAACTAATCGTTGTAAAAGCATTTCCTGTTACAGTAGTATCATACAATGCATTAGGTTGGTAAAATATAGTACCAACCTCGTTTCCAACTAATCGTTATAAAAGCATTTCCTGTTACAGTAGTATCATACAATGCATTAGGTTGGTAAAATATAGTACCAACCTCGTTTCCAACTAATCGTTATAAAAGCATTTCCTGTTACAGTAGTATCATACAATGCATAAGGTTGGTAAAATATAGTACCAACCTCGTTTCCAACTAATCGTTATAAAAGCATTTCCTATTACAGTAGTATCATACAATGCATTAGGTTGGTAAAATATAGTACCAACCTCGTTTCCAACTAATCGTTATAAAAGCATTTCCTGTTACAGTAGTATCATACAATGCATTAGGTTGGTAAAATATAGTACCAACCTCGTTTCCAACTAATCGTTATAAAAGCATTTCCTGTTACAGTAGTATCGTACAATGCATTAGGTTGGTAAAATATAGTACCAACCTCGTTTCCAACTAATCGTTATAAAAGCATTTCCTGTTACAGTAGTATCATACAATGCATTAGGTTGGTAAAATATAGTACCAACCTCGTTTCCAACTAATCGTTATAAAAGCATTTCCTGTTACAGTAGTATCGTACAATGCATTAGGTTGGTAAAATATAGTACCAACCTCGTTTCCAACTAATCGTTATAAAAGCATTTCCTGTTACAGTAGTATCATACAATGCATTAGGTTGGTAAAATATAGTACCAACCTCGTTTCCAACTAATCGTTATAAAAGCATTTCCTGTTACAGTAGTATCGTACAATGCATTAGGTTGGTAAAATATAGTACCAACCTCGTTTCCAACTAATCGTTATAAAAGCATTTCCTGTTACAGTAGTATCATACAATGCATTAAGTTGGTAAAATATAGTACCAACCTCGTTTCCAACTAATCGTTATAAAAGCATTTCCTGTTACAGTAGTATCATACAATGCATTAGGCTGGTAAAATATAGTACCAACCTCGTTTCCAACTAATCGTTATAAAAGCATTTCCTTTTACAGTAGTATCATACAATGCATTAGGCTGGTAAAATATAGTACCAACCTCGTTTCCAACTAATCGTTATAAAAGCATTTCCTGTTACAGTAGTATCGTACAATGCATTAGGTTGGTAAAATATAGTACCAACCTCGTTTCCAACTAATCGTTATAAAAGCATTTCCTGTTACAGTAGTATCGTACAATGCATTAGGTTGGTAAAATATAGTACCAACCTCGTTTCCAACTAATCGTTATAAAAGCATTTCCTGTTACAGTAGTATCATACAATGCATTAGGTTGGTAAAATATAGTACCAACCTCGTTTCCAACTAATCGTTATAAAAGCATTTCCTGTTACAGTAGTATCGTACAATGCATTAGGCTGGTAAAATATAGTACCAACCTCGTTTCCAACTAATCGTTATAAATTGATACATTTTTAATAAGAGTTAAAAAATAACGTCAAGTAGTGAAGCAAAAATGTGTATCAATAAATTCTTCATGGTTGAGAATTTGGAAATTTGATAAGAGTTACATACTTGAATCCTTGTTAAGTTTTTTCAAAAGACGATACTTCTTTCTATTTCTGCTGAGGTTTTCAGCGACCGAACAAACATAGCTTTCTCCCAACAACCAATTTCTACAAGATCAAGCACATATGTGCTTAATCCTGCTTTTACAATACACTTAACTTACAATTCACACTCCCAGTGAAGCATATTTTGATAAATTGTAGTGGACACTATTGCTTAATGTATTAACCAACGACCCAAAACACATAGCACTCGTTTTTGATTTTTTCAGACCGCAAAACTAATCAAAGAAATTTAACTATGCCCGCCCATAAACGCTGGTGTCCCTCAAGGGAGTATTATTGGTCCTCTCCTTTTCCTCCTTTACACTGCGGATATTCCCACACACCCTCATATCTTACTGACCACCTACGCAGATGATACTGCCATCCTATCAACTTCCCCTGATCCCCCAGTAGCATCCCAACACCTACAGGAACATCTTACCGATATTTAGCATTGGAGTGAAAGATGGAGAGTTAAAATCAACCCTGAAAAATGTAAACAGGTTACATTCACTCTAAACCGGAGATCATGTCCTACAGTCTACCTCAAAAACACTCCTCTACCAGTAGTCAGCGAGGTTCGATATCTAGGATTATACCTTGACAGCCGACTGACATGGAACCCTCACTCGAGACTGAAAAGACAAGAACTGAACAAAAGATACGGACTACTTAGACGACTCCTTGGACCCTCATCTAAATTATCAATACAGAACAAACTAACAATATACAAAACAATCATTCGACCAATATGGACATACGGACTTGAACTCTGGGGATCTGCAAAACCATCCAACATCAACAGAATACAGGCATTCCAGTCAAAAGTCCTCCGTAAAATTGTAAATGCCCCTTTTTATGTATCCAACAAAACCCTACACAATGACCTCAACATCCCATTTGTGCTTGACCTCGTTAAAACCCGTTTCCAAACGTTCCACTCCAAATTGTCTCACCATCCTAATCCTGAAGGTCAATCCTTATCATCCCAATCCCATCCAGACAAAAATGAATCGCTAAATGTGTTGGTAAGCGCAAATCTCGAGAACAACTGATCCGATTTCGCTAATTATTTTTTTATAATATTCCTTGAACTACGAGGATGGTTCTTACGGAGAGAAAAATTTAAAAAGTTGCCTGAAAAAGTCTAAAAACAACACTTTTGGGGTATTTTTTACTTCCTTAACGCAAATTCATTTTTAAATACAAACATATGTTCTCAATTATAATATTTTTAACACTTAAAATATTTGGTTATTTGCGTATAAGCAAAAAAATTAAATAAATAAGAACATGTAATCACTAGGTGACATTAGAATCACATGTTAATAATGCAATTTAAATTAATTTATATTTTCATTAAGGAAGTAAAAAAGACTCCACTTTTCTATATTCCCATACAAAAGATTCGTAATAATACTTAAAGGTCAATTTGAACTTTAATACCATACCATAAAGTGTTAGTGGAGGGGTTCTGGGAAGGCAAAACAATTGAGTGACATTAGTATCGTATAAATATTAATGTCAATATTTATACGATGGTAACATTACTCAAAAACAAATTGACTATGGTAAAATGTAAATTGTCTGTGGTAAAATGTCACTTGAAATGTAAACATCTCTTTGCTTTGCATCTATAATATTACTAAATCTATAAGCCATAAATTTCTATAAAATTACAAAAGTGTTGTGTGTTTGTGACTTACTAAATATGCCTCCTATAAGGCGGCGGACAAATTTAGGCAGAAAAACCCGAAATGCAAAGCATCAAATTAATTATCAATCTAACCGTACTGCCCAGGAACGTGAAGATCGCAATGAACGTGAAAGAATTTGGTTAAGACAGACCCGCGAAGTGCGACATTCGACTAATAATGGTCCAAGTTTGAATCGAGCTGCTGTGAATTCATTACAGTGCCTGCAGCTGTGTTGCTATTGGACCTATGAACTCAGTTCGACTATAAACAAATCCCAGGGCAGTCATTAAGTGGTATTAATCTAGAAAACCCATGTTTCTCGCACGGTCAATTGTCTGTTGCCTGTTCCCGAGTTGGAAAACCATCTGCTCTGTTTATTTACGCGTCAGGTAATGAAACAAAAAATATCGTGTACCATTAAGTACTACAATAAAAATTAAACTTAATTTAGAATAAGTAAAAATAAAATGAAATATAATAAGTAGGTATCATAATAAGAAATCTGATATTGTAATTTTGATTGTGATTTTTTAGTGACTATTAAAATAATTTTAAGTGTTTTATAATTTTTATTTTTTGACATAATGTAATTGTCGACTTATTAAGTTTTTTTCTTCTTTTAGCACTTTCCTCCGAAGGAAAGGTAGCTATTGAGGTTGGACTCATGACGGAATTTTTGAAAAATTTCTTCAAATCTTTATCGATCCTACCTAGTAGACACCGAAAATGACCCCCGTTAAAATTTATATATATCTATATATATATAAATATATATATATATATATATATATATATATATATGCATATATATATATATATATATATATATATATATATATATATTTATATATATTTATATATGTCAGTTAACACGATAGCGGCCAGAGTTTTTGTTTTTTCGTCACGAAACTTGGTATATAGCATTCAATTAGCAAACGATTGAACGAGTTCGTTAACCACCAAAGTCGGTCCACCAGAAGGGGGGGTTTACCCCGAACCCATAACACTAATTTGACTATGGCAGCCGTAATATTTGTTATGTTTCAACGAAACTTGGTATTCGTTGTGTTTATATAGAGAGAAAATTGAGATATAAAAATGAACTAAATCGGTTCATTAGAAAGGGGGGTTTACTCCGGACCCACAATACCAATTCTCCAATACCAGCCGTGATTTTTGGTATATTTCGACGAAACTCGGTATTCGTAGTGGTAATCTACAGGTAAATATGTTTTGTAAAAATAATCTAAATCGGTTCATTAGGAGGGCGGGTTTACTCCGGACCCACAATACCAATTCGCCACTACCAGCCGTGATTTTTGGTATATTTCGACGAAACTCGGTATTCGTAGTGGTAATCTACAGTTAAATATGTGTTGTAAAAATAAACTGAATCGGTTCATTAGAAGGGGGGGTTTACTCCGGACCCAAATTCCTATTATACTCATACCGGTCGTAATTTCTGCTGTATTGTAACGAAACGCGGTATACGTCGTGGGTAACTCATGAGAAAGAAGTGTTGTAAAAATGAGCTGAATCGGTCAATCGGAAAGCGGGGGTTTAATTTGTAATATATTTCAATAGAAAAGCCCGCCAGACGTAGGCTCACAAAGCCTCCGCAAGGAGCGCTTTCTACCACTAGAGTGACTGTATCCTGTTCCTGCGTTAGATCAAAATACGATAATATGAGGTTTTTTGTATTTATTACGTAGTGTAAACATAACTCTGGAAGCAAATTAATAATTGATCAGTTACTCATTACAAATTTATAAGAGAACTATTCATGTTTTTATTTTATTTATGTAGGATATTTTAAGCAAATTGTTCTGGAAAGCAGTCTACACTACCCAAATTCTGAGGAAAGTGCTTAGTTATGCAGCTCCTGCGTGACGGACTTTTTTTCTATCTTACTAGCTGTCCGGGTGTCCCAAATAGCAGAATAAGTATTAAAAAAAAATTAAAGAATTGACTGTTAGGCGGTACGAAGTTCCCCGGGTCAGCTAGTAAAGAAATAAATAAAATACTGGTTAGATTTTTCATGAAAAATAGAGATTTATAGATTGGAATAAATAAACAATTCAATAAATATTACTGTTATTTCCTCTATTTCACACAAATATTAATTATTAATATTGCATGGAATTAATGGTATTGATTATTGCATTGGAACGCACTAAGATGGCGGAGTTCCTGAGAAACCTTTAATTAATTGCTAGCAATATAAACAGCTGAGAATAATATAAATAAAGAGTAAATGTTTAAACACAACTTTGATACAAAGTTAGATGAAGCTATTAAAGTGAGAAATGGCTGATTTGTGTTACTTAATATTTTTGAAGGAAAACTCTATCGGAAAATGAACCAATAGCGAAGAGTCCTTCAAATATTTGTATTTAATTATAAGGGAGTGTTCTCTTTTTCTTTCTTTTTTTCAATTTCCTTCTCTTTTCTTCTTTCCGCTTCCGTCTCCGGCTCACACAATACCAGCTGTTTGAACAACATTATTCACTAGTATAATGAGTAGCTGGTTTGTTTATTCTACTGTAAGAAAGCTTCTTTTTTCGCTATTTTTTTCTTATATTCTTTTTTTTTTAATTTTTATTGTTCACTGGGTTATTAACACTATGTTGTAAGTTGAACTATAAATTTTCTCATGGCTACCTAACTGCTATCTGCACCAGGGCTTGCTGTTTAAACTCAAAGAAACCTTCAACATATTACCTACTAATAAAATCCTACCTCTCTCACCGTTTTTTCCGCACATCCTGTGGTACCTCATTATCTCCAATCTTCCCCCAGTGTGCAGGTGTCCCACAGGGAGGAATTCTCAGTCCCGTATTTTTTCCGGTTTATACGGCTGTCATCACTTCCCGTGCCCAAACATCCATCCACATGTATGTTGACGACACCGCTATTCTCACTGTTAACCAAAACCCAATTCTTGCTTCCAATTCCCTCCAAGAACACCTGTGCCTACTTCAACCATGGCTAAATAAATGGAGAATCAAAGTAAATGCAGAAAAATCTAGCCATGCAACATCCACACTTCGTAAATCAAGCTGCCCGCCAATAACCCTCCAAAACATTATAATTCCACAGAAATCGCAAGTAAGATACTTAGGCCTGATACTAGACAAACGCTTAACTTGGAAGCCACACATAACACAGAAAAGACAGGAACTAAACAGACGCTTTAGACTTTTATCACGCTTACTGGACAATCGCTCGAAACTATCATTGACTAACAAACGACTTATATACAATACCATACTCCAACCAATATGGACTTATGGACTAGAACTATGGGGTTCCACTAAACCTTCCAATTCCTACAGAATACAAACAATGCAATCCAAAATCCTTTGAAGAATATCCAATGCTCCTTACTACGTCTCGAACCTAACCCTCCATAATGACTTCAATATCCCCTTTATCCAATCTCTGGCCAAATCAGAAATTCCATTCCAATCTCCCAGGCCATCCAAATCCTTTGATAAACTCTCTATCCTCGTTTCTAAATCCACACAATCCTCACGAAGGCTGAAGCGGAGGTGGCCTAGAGACAATTTGCTTCAACATCTGCAGTGCAGAAAGTGTGTTATATTTTCTTTTAGATTGTTTACAGCTGTTTCAATTTCTCTTAAAATGTATTATTCTTGTGGGTTATGTAATTCTACATATTCCCACATCACAAAGTCATTGTAACAGAATATTTTTAAATACAAATTAAATAGTTTTTAGCAGTACCTCGGGATATTTTTGGATGTGTTTTTAATTATGTTCTTAAAAAATACCTTTTTGTTAAAGTGTATTCTTTATAGCTCTTAGAATTAAGTAGGTTGAAAGAGCGTTTTAATTAAACTGGAGGTATTTTTCTTCTAGGTCTATAAATTTATTTTATATTTGAGTATACAAGTTAAATATTCTGGAGTAATACAGGTCTATTATAAGAAATATTTGAAGCATGAGAGGTTTGATAAATTTAATATTTCAACTTGATTGTTGTGAAGGGCCCAATAAAGCAATCTTTAGTCCAGTAGTTATTTTGAGAATTATTGACATCAATTCTGTTTATAGAAAGGTCAATGAAAGGTATTGCATTTCTAGGAATTTCGCCATTACGGTCAATATCCTGGGTTATATTTCCTAACGAGGACGTCTATTGACTCCTGGTCTCGGCTGTCCGTCAGCATTGACTTCCTTGCTTGACTAATCCGCCGTGACTGGAATAAAAGGCAACTTATTTGGAGCTTGATTTTAATGATAGAAATGATCATAGAATTAATTGATGATAATTATCAATACTGTTTAATCGTGTTCATTAATCATATTTTCAAACACTGAGGATAACCTTGTCGACGAAACACGCTAATTTTAAGATAGGGTGGTTCCTCTTGCGAAGACCGTATTCAGTTACTTTTCAAGTAGCAGTAGTGATTTTAACAGTGATTCAGCGCATACGCTTAACTCCTTTGTATACGATTGGCGGATTCCTATGAGCAATTCTATTGGTTCTTGTTGGGAGTAAAGTAACCTTCAACAGTGCATTAGCTTTTGTTAGATTGACTTGAGTCACTAAAATTATAAAATTCTAATAATTTTAGCGAGTTGGATTGACTAGTGTTTTGATATCTCCATGAGCGAGCGAAGCGCGCGGAAACGCACAGCACGTATGCCCATAATGCTAAATAAATGTGAAATATCCAAAAAGAGAGAGAAAAAAAGGAATAATATAAGTGTGTTTACAAATATCATTGTTTATGTAATCCTTCATAACCTGCAAAACAGTTAACTTTAATGCTTAAAAACTTTTTTTCGTAGTTGGGAGCGATTTTTTTGTTTAAAGGATTCCTCTTTAGTGCGTCAAAATACATTATAGATCCAACGTACCAAAAATCCGTGAGGAGGCCCCTTAATTTCACAATTAACATTGATTTTGATCATATTAATCTTTTTATTAATAAATATTGCTTGCCATTATCTAATATGGTTTAAAATCGTAGATAACGTGTCAAGTAGGAATAGATAACCAGCAAAGAACCTATAAGCTTATCAGTAAGTTTATCAGCAAGTACGAGTAACTGTTAAAAATCACTACTGCTACTTCAAAAGTAACTGAATGTGGTCTCCGCAAAAAGACCCGATGGGGCTATTCATTAGAATGGTGATTTTTTTTAGCGTTTGCTCTTGACAGGGGTTACTCTCCCCTTTCGACTGAGTGAACTTAGATTCGAGAGTTTGCCGTACATCAGTCCAATAGCAATCAGTAAAGATCGGAAATAAAAAAAAGTCCGACTCGCAGGAACTGCCTCATATTAGCGCGGTTCCGTTCTTATCCCTAGTCTAATTTCGAAAGATTAAAATAGAAGCAGTTATTATTTTGTTGAGAGGAGATCTTTGACCGTTGATGATGCAAGGTAGGGATTGTCCGGGTTAGGTCACTGCTACTTAATAATACATACCCCATATGTGTATGTATGTGGGCATATATATGTACATATGTGTGCGTGTATATGTGTATGTGTATATGCATATATATAAATATATATATATATATTATATATGTATATATATATATATATATATATATATATATTTATATTTATGTTAGGTATATTTACATAGATATGTGCATATATTAGTGTTAAATATGTCCTACTTGTATTTACAGCCCTGATGAAGGCTTGAAGTTCAAGCCGAAACGTCGGCACAATAAAACCATTTTTACGATAAAATGTAGTTTTATTAAGTAGCAGTGACCGAACCCTGACAGTTATATTTTGGTTCCACCAGTCTTGAAAGGTAGGATTTACAATCTTACCTCGAAGGGTCGGCAACACTAGAAACCGTCCCGCTAGTTACAAGGTCTTGGAATCTTGGAACTCTATATTTCTAAAAATAAATTGTTTTTGTTATTTTACTTAACCTGTTTTATTTTCTAATACATTATCCAACTATAAGCAATTAAAAAATAACAAGGAATAAAATACAGACAAAAAGACCACTTCGAATAAGCGAAATCAATTACTTTAAAGCTTTAAGCTCTTATTTCTCCGATTGACATCGCCTAATCAAAACTTTCATTAGAAACTTTTATGTAGAGCATTTAATAAGCTTTCTAATGGTATTCTTCCGTTTACCAAAATTCACAACAGTTTTCGAGATATTAATGAAAGTTCCCAAAATTTATATTATTTCTAACAACAGAAAATTGGCCTCATTTTTCATATCCTGTTTTACACAAAATTTTCGCAACATAAGAAATTACAAAAATAAAAAGCAATAAAAAACGAAGGGAAAGAGACAAAAATTACAACAAGAACGACAAAAACCCGTTCATAAGAACAAAACAGACGTATTTGAAGTTTTAAGCACTTATTTCTCCGATTGACATAACCTAATCAAAAATAGTTTTAGAATCTTTTTTGTAGAGAATTTAGTAAGCTTTCAAATAGTTTCTATCCACTTACCACGATTTCCCAACCGTGTTCGAGATATTAATGAAAGTATACGAACTTTCCAAAACTTTTCATGTCTGTTCATAAAATATTTTATTCTAACCCTTCCTTAACTCCAAACGTAACAAAACTTTCAACATATTAGTTTTAATGAAAGTAGAACATGCAGATAAAGTTTCAACTGAATCCCGTAATTCTAAGTACACAAACCAAAAACGGTATTCAAAAACTATTTTTCCAATTTTCTCGAAAACGGTTAAAGCGATCGCCTTCAAAATGGTTTCATTCGTTTTCCTAGCCCAGGAATCATATAAAACGAGTACTTACAAGCTTATGAACTCAAAAACGTAAGCGTTACGATTTTTTTTGCGCGAATTTCGCCCCAAACGCCATCTTCCAGTAGGCGGATTTTGCTGGTTAACGAACTTGACCTTTCAAATTGGACGAAGGATTTTTGTACCAAATTTCATCAAAATCGGACCATTCGTCTTCTATCTAGAGAGCGAACAGACAAATATATATATATATATATATATATATATATATATATATATATATATATATATATATAAATATATACATATATATATATATATATATATACAAATTTGAACCACCGTTATTTTCGGTGTCTAGGGGTTCTGAAACGCGAAATTTTCTAGTCGGAACTTCCGGATTGTTTCATTGTATCAACCCTATAAGCGGGGTTCCTCCCTATGGGGGAGGGAGGAACCGCGCTAAAATGCGTTTTTTCATTTTCGATACTTTAGATTTGTATCGACGATATGACTTTCTGCTCATTGTGTTGTCGGCAACCATTTTTTCTTTTCTTTTTTTTTTTTTAAATTTTTTAATGCATTTTATGGGGGCGAGATTACCTCAGTGGTAGAGCACTGGACTAATATTCTGGAGGACCTGAGTTCGAATCCCGAGCATAGTACTAAAGATTTTTATCTTCTAGAGTCTTAGTTCAGGGGTTTAATTCGGCCTCCCTGACCGTCCCTAGGCCAACCCAGCCATTAATTAATTTATTAATGGGTACCTTAGCGCTAATGACTCTAGCAGTCGAAGCAGCAAGGGGAAAATCAGGCGGCCGGAGCATTGCACTGACCGCACTATCCCCCTAGTGTGCCGTATGGTCATGAATCAGATGCCACTAGAGTATCTGCCCCTCAGGGCCTCGTGGCCTGTTACGGGACTGATTTTTTTTCTTTCTTTTTTCATGCATTTTATATTATTCAGAAATGCAATGTACACTTTCAGTCTACTTAGGGATCTGCAGCTCCTGTGTGACAGACTTTTATATATATATATATATATATATATATATATATATATATATATATATATATATATATATATATATATATAAACAGAATCTCGTTGAAAGCCGACAAGTACGTACGCCGTAAAAAATTAAATCATGGGAACTTTAACATAAAACTAGA
Source organism: Gonocerus acuteangulatus (assembly GCA_946811695.1). Classification (NCBI taxonomy): domain Eukaryota; kingdom Metazoa; phylum Arthropoda; class Insecta; order Hemiptera; family Coreidae; genus Gonocerus; species Gonocerus acuteangulatus. Next base: position 72,663,092 of record OX328130.1, on the reverse strand, counting down.
GCAAATTTGTACTTTTTTCCCATGTTTATCCTCATTATAGTACATTAAACTAAAAACTTAAGACAAAAAAAGGGGGAAGTTTATGATTTATTTCCTCAGTTACAAGTCTGAGTAATGTTTATATTGAGAAGAGTATCTAAGAAAGAGGTGTTAATAGCCAAGAAAGTGGAGGTAGGGTTTACACGACTAGGCATTAGCCATGATGGATGTCCTGTCGAATCGATCATCATGTCAGCGGCCAATGATCGCACATTGCTTCATCTCCTTATTTATTAGTCTACCTGTTTTTTTTTTTTTTTTTTGTTTTTTTTTTTCTTTACATCTTCAATCGAATAAAATATCAATTATAAAGAATATTTCTTCCAGATCCACTTTTTCGGCCTGTCAACTCCAGGGCTTTTTATAGGTTTCCATCTAAGGTAATATTCTTTGACACCCACGGAACCACAATTTTCCGTTTTCCGTAGTATGTATGCATACAAATGTACCAATAGATACAGGGGGGTCGAGCTAACAATAATTCACCCAGAGGATTTATTTTTAATACCGTTAGGTATGGTTTGAGCATGCTGAAAGCGAGTTTTCGACCTCGAAAACCGGGTGGAGAACTTTTGGCAGGCGAAAAACCGCGAACTTTTAACGCAATTTTCAGTTGTTCTTCATTCATTTGCAAACTTTTGACTTTGGGTAACAAAATTTTAAAATATGGATTAAAGAACATTGAATTCTGCGTCAAATGAGCTGGTCAAAGTCTAAATTTGGCCAGGTAAATGTGCCGCAATCGCTAGCCAAGAAAACACAAGGTTTCCAAACTTTGCGAAAAACTGTGGCGAGCCCACTTTTAACGAGTTACAGCTTGGATTCATCAATTATTTTTATATCCCTCCCCTCCCTAAAAGTTGAAGAGCAACAATAAGCGAGCCTAAAAAGCACAAAAACCTATAAATTTAACCAATTTTAAGATTTTTAAATCACTATTGAGCCAAATTGATCAATTATCCTTCCTCTCCGTCCTATCCTATTAAGACATCTTAATAGGAAGTGGCCCCGGGATCTACTTAGGCATTGAAGTTTCGTGGACTGATCAACAATCAGTGTAATTATAACAATTGAGTGTAATTATAATAATTGAGAGTGATATCGATGGACATTTTCTCTCCTCGTGATATCACAGGTCATGCCTCATTCGCCTCCAATCCTCCCTGCTAGTCGAAGGGTGTGGTTGGATGGCGTATGGTAACTCCTGGTCATCCTAGCATCCATCCTAAACTAGGAAGGTATTCGGCTGACAACTGGGGACACCTGAGGCGTGGTCAAGTAACTAACATCAAATTACATAATACTTATAATTGCAATATTTCTGTAAATAAAAAAAATATAGACATTTTGGTACACATTTTTGGACACAGATATCGTTCTAAATTTCTTAGTGTTCCCCCAACCCACCCTCTTCCCTCAACATACTGCATACGCCGTTAATTGGTATATTTAGAAAGGAGTCATAAGTAAATTGTGGCTTTTAGGAACCAAAATGTTGCAAAGAGCGATCACATTAAATTTGCACTTTTTCTCATTTTGGCTCAATGGTGAGTTAAAAATTTTAAAAATGGACAAGTTAATAGGTTCTTGTGCTTTTTGGACTCAGTTATTGATACTTTTCAACTTTGAGTGAGGGGAGTGGTATCAAAATAAGTGATGAATCCAAGCTGTAACTCGTTAAAGGTTGGCTTACCATAGTGTTTCCCAAAATTGGTAAACCTTGTGGTTTTCAGGATAGCGATTGTGGCTCTTTTACCCGGCCGAATTTTGACTTTGACCAGATCATTTGACGTGAATTTTGATGTTCTTTAGTCCCTCTATGAAGTTTTGTTTCCCAAAATCAACATTTTACAAATTAATGAAGAACAGCTGAAAAAAGTGTTACGGATTTCACCTGCCAAAAGTTCTCGGATTTCACCTGCCAAAAGTTCTCTCCCCGGCTTTCGAGGTCGAAAACTTGGTTTAAGCATACTCACACCACACCTTCGGATATTGGAAAAGGTCAGACTCGCAGGAACTGCGTCGTCTTAGCGCGGTTCCGTTCATATCTCTAGTGCTATTAGTAAAGGAATAGTAGCAGTTATTGGTGGGGTTTGATTTTTCGTGAAAAATATAAAATTAAATCTCGAAGAGAAAATATATTTAAGGCGCCACAACAGGAAACTGACAGTATCATGGCGACTTCCCCCACCTTCTCAACGTTCACTCTTGGAAACACTATAACAACGTTTCACCTTTTCTTACCTTGTTTCAATCAAATACTCGTTTAACTGTTCAATGCAATTAAAATGAGAAACAACCAGTTGTGAGAACGATTATAATTTTCGATGTATTTTTTTCTTTTTTTTTTTTTTATTCAACTTTTATGTAAGCCTTACTATAATCATTAAATATTAATTTCATAATGAATAATTTTTATTTATTTCTGCTAATATTACGAAAATAAACACAATATTGCCCTTATTTATTTGATGTTTTTGCACTCTAGAATTCCAATTACATTATGAAATTGAGAGATAATCTCAGTTTTGAGTATACTGTTGGAAAGCTGATTAAATTTTACAACTTTTGTGAGATTCGGCAATCTGCATTATTATTTGACATCTTCATCATCATTATCATTATTTTACATAGGAATCTTCATCATTTTATTTTACATAGGATCCTTCCTATTGATTGTACATGGGGCTATTGTTCTTATGTATGTTGTCATATTATCCATAGAACCTATATTGTAAATAGAAACTGTTGCGATTATATATAGTCATATTGTACATAGGAACTATTTTCTTCGTTTCCTTTATAATTATAAGTTTTTCTTAAAAATGTATTGTTTTTTACTAGTTAATTTTACTTTTAGCTGTATGTTATTCACAAACTTAATTACAATAATTAGATTGATACACACAATAATGTAATTGGATTTGTAATTATGTAATATTGTAACTATTTTGTTGTTGTTATGTATTTCTATTTTATATGTGTACCTGGGCGAAACGCTGTCAATGCGGGGTGCTCATAAATAAATTATAAAAAAAAAGAAGATAATAGTGAACATTGAATGTGCATTATTCTTAAATAAAATTTAATGTTGATTTCAAAAATGTAATAAATTGTTGAAAAAAATGTGTACAAGCAGAGAAAATTGGAGTTGTACTACAAAGAAATACGGTTTTCACTAAAGAACCTTTAGAACGGAATATATCTGGAACGGAGTGAGATAGAAATGTGTGGTTGGTGGTTTTTTTTTTTTTTTTTTTTTTTTTTTTTTTTTTTTTTTTTTTCTTTTTTACGGCGCATCTACATCTTGGCCATTAGCGCCGGGCTATCTATAGGTTGCCACCCTTTTATAATGCCAACAGCACGTGGTCGGTCACCCATTCAGGTACTGACCACGCCCGACGTTGCTTAACTTCGGTGATCTACGGGAACCGGTGTATTCAACGTGGCTATGGCCGTTGGCGGTTGGTGGTGTAGAACTAAATTTTGTGTCTAGTTTCCCTGAAATATTGTCATTAACTTGCGATACACCCTGTAAACACACTATGGAAAACTGGCCACTTCAATGGAATGGTTATTTGTTGAGCCCGGAAGTTAGTCAAAATGCCTTTTTTATCTGAATGGATATATTGAAGAATCAGAGGGTCTTGTTTAGAACAGGCCCGCCAGTGATTTTACAATGATATTTAGTAACTGTTACTATGTAATTTGATACCATCGATACAGAAATAAAAACACATGTTTAAATACTATTTAATTTAGTATTGTTTGTGTATTTGCGGTTATAAAAGTATTAAACTATGAATATTTTTGATGTTTACGATTTATGCAAAGAAGAGCAACGAGCCAGGATTTTCTTTGTCGAAAGAGGAATTCTACCCAAGGAAAGATATTGTAAAAAAGGCCACATTATCCCGCTCGCTCAAGAAGATATCAAAACCCCTAGCCAATCCAACTCGCTAAAATTAATAGAATTCTATTAATTTTAGCGAGTTGGATTGACTAGAGTTTTGATATCTTCTTAAAATTTAAAGAATGGTTTATTATTTAAAAAAAATATTTTTGAATAACTAACTGGAGATAAATTGATAAATATTTAATTTAAATTTTAACGTCCATTTATTATTAACTACGAATTTTAGGACGGGTTATCTATAGGTTACCACCCTTTTCTAGCCAGGATAGGGGTGATGCCTTTTCTTTTTTTCGAAAGAAAAGCCACCACCCCTAGTGGGAATCGAACCCACGACCTTTGGCACGGAGTGTTAAGTGCTCACGCCTTAACCCTCACGGCCATCGGGTCTCCAATTGATAAATAATTGATGGTAAATTTCATTAGGTATGGTAATTAGACATCCTTATTACGAACTTTTCCATACCCGCGCATGCGCATGTGGACAAACATAGTAGGTTACATTACCTTTCAGAACCCGCACAACAGTGAACTTTAGTGTTTCATAACTTCTTTCCTAGTGAAAAGCGAGCTTTTTTTTAACGGATTCGTGTTTAGTGCATCAAAATACGTTATAGTGCAACATTTTAAAAGGATCGGTGTGGAGACCGCGCTCCTTCACATTTATCAAATTTTGTTCAAAAGTATTCAATATGAGCTCTGCTACAATTGTTGATTGGAAAAATTATCTGCGGGAGGTGTGCGCGGCTAGTTTGCTGAAAACCCCAACTGCTATTGGAGGGAAAGGTCTGACAGTATAAAAAGTATGATAATGTTTTTGGTTATGTGTAAAAAGTTTTTATTAAATAAATCATATGTTCCTTTAACCCATATTTTTTTATTTATCAATAAGTAACTGTTACTAGATAAAATCACTGGCGGGCCTGTTCTAAACAAGAACCGAATCAGATAGAAATAAATATGTTTTCGTGCATTTAGGAAGTGTAGAGACTATTTTTATTTTGCCTTTTTTGCGTATTTTGGCTTCCGTTGCTTATTTTAAGATTTAAAGCCTTTTTCGGCGGCTATGAATTTTTTTTTTGTGAATTAAACAAAAAAGGTTGCACAAATTAAATTACAAATCGCCGTCACAAATATCAATTCGAAAGCTTATTTTCCCAACCCGTGGATTGACCCTCTGTAAATAACAGAGCCTTCCTTAGTAGAAGGAATGCACAAGCATAATGAATACCAGGAAAGATAGAGGATGAGAGAAGTACGTCTCCTTCCTCACACCCCTTTTGCTGTGACAATTCGTAATTACCTGCTATTCCGGATTTCGAAATGATAAGATAATGCAGAGGAAGTTTTTCCATGATGAAAAAAATTTTTTCTTAGAAGGTCTATGGAAACTTGTTGTTGCTTGTAACAAGGGAAAGTAAGAGTAATAATAATAAAGAAATTAATGAGTATTTAAAATATAGGGTTGGCAAATAAGTCCTTTCGGTTTTTTAAGTTGAAAGAAAACTATTGTATATTTTGAACATAATTTTTATTTTAATCTACAATGTAATGTCCATTATTTTCTATTACTTTACCCCATCTCTCCATCAGCTGAATAATCCCATGCTCATAGAATGTCTGTGGTTTATTAGCGAAAAAATGATCAAGGTGCTCCCTGACACCCTGTTCGTTTTCAAACCGTTTTCCACCTAAGGAATTTTGTAGAGACCGGAATAAGTGGTAGTCACTAGGAGCAAGGTCCGGTGAATAGGGAGGGTGGGGCAAAAGATCCCATCCAAGGGCTAACAATTTGTTGCGGGTGACTAACGAAGTGTGGGGCCTGGCATTATCATGATGGAAGACGACACCCTTTCGATTTGCCAGTTCTGGGCGTTTTCGTCGAATTGATTCATTCAATTTTGTTAATTGTGAGCAGTATAGAGTGGAATCGATTGATTTAGCTTGTGGCAGCAGGTCATAAAAAATCACACCCTTGAAATCCCACCTTACAGAAAGCATTATCTTCTTTGGGTGCAATCCCGCTTTAGATGTGGTTCCAGGTGGTTCGTTGCTAGGTCTCCAAGATTTTTTTCGCACCACATTGTCCACTTTTCATCCCCTGTCACAAGTCTTTTAAGAAATGGATCGTTTTCTTGACGTTTTCGCAGGGAATCGTAAATGGAAATGCGTTTTGCCAAGTTGGCTTCGGTCAGAGAGTGGGGGACCCAAACATCCAGCCTAGAAACGTAGCCGAACTTCCGCAAATGATTTTCTACGCTTGCATGTGATATATCTAGGGCCTCAGCAATGTCTCGCACTGATTGGGAAGGATTTTGATCGACTATAGCCTTAACATCAATGCTTTCAATTTCTTGTGGATGACCAGGTCGTGGTGCGTCGTTTATGTCAAAATTCCCTGCCCTAAACTTGGCAAACCAATTTTGGCACGTGCGCTCTGTTAAGGCTTTATCCCCATAGACCCCGCATATTTTTTTATGAGCCTCTGCAGCTCGCTTTCCTTTTTTGAAATAATACAGCAAAATATGCCTATAATGCAATAAATTACCGTCCATCTTCTCAGCTGGATCACAAACGCAATACTGACCTAATCTTAACAAGTGTCGACAGACATAACTGTTTACATATTACAAATAGGATAAACAATCCTCTGTTGGGATTAATTGCATCAGATAAATGTGACATATTGTAAACAAAACAAAATACAAAAACCGAAAGGACTTATTTGCCAACCCTATACATATTTTCATTAATAATGAGTGCGATTCCTCTTTGCCTTCACTCCTAATAAATGTCTATTTTAATTACAGTGCTCCATATTTTCAGAATATCAAGTGCCTTTTTGCCTGCCTATTTCGACCAAAAATAAATGCCTAACTTCCGGGCTCTAGTTATTTGCAAACACGCTATGACCGACTGGACTATCTTCAAGCAGAAGTTGTAGTATGTATGCTGACAGGAGTCCATTGGCTATATGGAGACTCGTGGAGGGATGGAGGACAGGGGGAGGGATGGCGAATTCCAACCATACATTACACGAAGAGGCCCGTCACAATCTACATATAGAAGAGGCAATTAAGCAGGCCTCTGATTGGCCCGTTTCATCATATGTCACTCCTCAATTCACCTACAGGGCCTATACCTTATGTCAATATACATACCATCTTCTATGTTGTGTTGAGAAGTTGAGGATTTCTAAGGTTCATGTATTAGAAGGGGTGGATATATATATATATATATATATATATATATATATATATATATATATATATATGACGGTGATATCCTGCACGCTACATGGAAGCCCGTTCTCCGAACTATTAAGGGAAAATCGGCCGGGAAGAAACAAGCAAGCACAAAGCAGCAAGACAAAGAACAGCTTCAATCGGCTCCACGCAGTGTCGGCAAGCCCCGATACAAGAATGAGCATTGCAAAGGCGCCATATGTAAAGATAATTTAATCTTATAGGTTATTATAAAATAACCAAGTTACAAGAAAATTTAAAAAATGGACCGTCTGAAGAAGCAGAATGGGATTTCTGCAAAATATTACCCGAATAAACTGGCCGCTGGAGAATGCCGTACCATCACCAATAAATCTCCCCTGCGAAGAAACATCAAAAATAATATATATATATATATATATATATATATATATATATATAGATGGATAGATAGATAGATACACGTTGAAGGTAAAATCTTTGACACGAGAAAGGAGAGTGTAAGGTTTTAATGACCTATTCTTCATCTGGATATTACCACTTCTTATCTTCTTGTTCAGTTTTTCCATGGCTTAATGTTTTGTTTAATCTACATCGTCATGGGCTTTTTCTTTATCAATAAATAATTTATTTTTGGAAAATTATGCAGCATTATACCAACTCTAACTACTTTCTTATCTAATGTTCTCCCTGCTTGTTGTTATGAATTCCACAATGTCCTGGTATGCAGACATATTCTCATTTTACCATCCAAGACATTCGCATATTACAATCCAGACATATTAGCATATTAGCTTGCGGAGACACAATAGGCCTGTTTGCGCGTACACTCTAAATGTGTGCCTGGCTTGAGTGTCCGCTTCGAAAATGTCGGGAAATGTGTGTGCGCGTGTAAACGAGGTTAATATCGTCACCTATATATAATAATAGGTAATCGTCGCAATATAGGTCAGCTGAGATAAGACTGTTGCTAATAGTACATAAACACGGATAATCATTTATTCGCGGAAAAACAATTATAGCATAAATACGCTTTAGCAAGACTAAACTGTAAAAGAACGTTACAAAAAAATAATTTCGTTTAGAGCCTTCTGCTAAAATTCAGGAACATAAATATGCTTTAGGTCCACCCGACAAACCTATGTAATGTACTGTATAACATATAGTCTTATTTTTCCTACATGGCCACCGCGCATGCGCGAACACCAGCACACTCTTTTTGTGACACATGCAGTCTTCTTTTTCTTACATGGCCACTGCGCATGCACGAACGCCAGCGGACACTTTAAGGTAACGGGTTGTTTTTTTTTTTTCAGTTTAGTCGGGTGGTCCTAATACATATTTATGTTCCTGAATTTGAGCAGAAGGCTCTAAACGATTCAATTTTTTTCTTAGCTGAAGCCTAAGAAAAAGCGCAGTGCCTTAGAATATAAACACACTCACGTTTTTAATAGGGTTATTTTCAGTATCTAGTAGGCCGAATCCGTGAAGACTTGAAGATAGTTTTCAAAAATCCTTTCAAGACTTGCTGAATTCCTTTAAAAGGTGTTAACAGTCAGGGTCGCCACATGGGGGGGGGGACTACCGGGTACAGTTGTCCCGGGCCGGGCCTCGCTAATTGGAAAAAATGTATAGGTTATGAGCTTGTAAAAAGAATGGGGTTTAGAAATATAGTCGGGGGTAGTCTATATTTATTTGAATTGGATCTATATTATTTTTAATGTACATAAACTACAAAACAAGTGCAGTCCCAGAATAGTATATTTCATTAGGAGTCGTAATAAAACTACAAGTACCGAAAGTGACCTTTGCTGCACCGATTGTCGGCGTTTATTCTCATTTCGCTCAAAACTCAAGATGAAAATCATTTTAAAATGTCCAAAGTCCTATAGCAAAGTACTAGAATTTTCAGTCTTGCTCTGAGAAGTGGGGGCCCGTGATCTGGTCCTTGGTCCGGCTCTAAGATATGGCGGCCCTGTTAACAGTATATGCCAATCAAGATTAGTGAAGTAAATACAGATACTGTTAGACAGAATAAGCAGAAACTTATTATTGGCAAACAACTTGAAGACTTATCGTCATCTTAGACGAGTTTTAAGTCTTAGATTCCACTTAGACTATGGATGAGGCTTGTTAGCGTTTAATATACACTCGGATTGGTAATGTTGGCAGAACTTGACGATGAAAGATGGGACCCCCTTCCTGTTCATCTTGACGGCAAGTTGGTAGACCTGACAGGAAACTTGGTTAACGAGTTTGTTACAGTTCACCTGGCTTCCGTCTCTTAGTTCATCATCTTGGCGGGATGTCTTGAATAGTCTCAGAACAAATGGTTGTATCATTTAAACCAACCTGGTTGAAATTTCAATCTTAAACGAAGTTTTGCGAATTTCTATCTTGTTAAATGAACGAATCTGAATATTTGTTTCGTTTTAAAATTTTATCGCGGTTCCTTCCTCCCCCATAGGGAGGAACCCCGCTTATAAGGTTGATCTCATGACGCAATCCGGAAGTGCCGACTAGAAAATTTTGCGTTTCAGAGCCCCTAGAGACCGAAAATGATGATGGTTAAAATTTGTATATATATATATATATATATATATATATATATATATATTTGTCTGTTCGCTCTCTAGCTCCCAGACGAATGGTCCGATTCTGATGAAATTTGGTACAAAAATCTTTCGTCTAATTTGAAAGGTCAAGTTCGTTAACCAGCAAAATCCGCCCACTGGAAGATGGCGTTTGGGGCGAAATTCGCGCAAAAAAATCGTAACGCTTACGTTTTTGAGTTAATAAGCTTGTAAGTACTCGTTTTATATGCTTCTTGGACTAGGAAAACGAATGAAACCATTTTAAGGCGATAGCTTTAACCGTTTTCGAGAAAATTGGAAAAATAGTTTTTGAATACCGTTTTTGGTTTGGGTACTTAGAATCATGGGATTCAGTTGAAACATTTTCTGCGTGTTCTACTTTCATTAAAACTAATGTGTTGAAATTTTGGTTACGTTTGAAGTTAAGGAAGGGTTAGAATAAAATATTTTATTAACAGACATAAAAAGTTTTGGTAACTTTGTATACTTTCCTTAATATCTCAAAAAAGGTTGAGAATCTTGGAAAACGGAAGAATACCATTAGAAAGCTTACTAAATGTTCTACAAAAAAGGTTCTGATGAAAGTTTTGACTAGTCGATGTCAATCGGAGAAATAAGTCCTTAAAACTTCAAAGTAATTGATTTTGCTTAATCGAACTGATCTTTTTGTCATTGATTTTGGTACTTAGTTAGAATCATGGAATTCAGTTGAAACATTTTCCAGCGAACGAATCTGAATACTTGTTTCGTTTTTAAATTTTAATTCTTAACGACGTACAGTGGTGCCGAATGGCCAAAAAGCGGAATAAATTCAATATCTCGAGAACGGATTAACCTAGAAACCTGTGGCTGTTCTCATTTGACTCAGAACAAAACAGAAGTAAATTGAAAAGCTAATGAAAAAATTAAATCTTATTGGGGCGTTAAAAATTTACGAGATTTTCGAAATTGGTTGAACCCATCAAAACAAAAAAGTCCGTCACGCAGAAGCTGCATAACTAAGCACTTTCCTCAGAATTTGGGTAGTGTAGACCGGTTTCCAGAACAATTTGCTTAAAATATCCTACATAAATAAAATAAAAACATGAATAGTTCTCTTTTAATTTTGTAATGAGTAACTGATCAATTATTAATTTGCTTCCAGAGTTATGTTTACACATGGTATCTACTACACTACGTAATAAATACAAAAAACTTCATAATTTCGTCTTTTGATCTGGCGCAGGAACAGGATACAGTCCCTCTAATGGTAGAAAGCGCTCCTCGCGGCGGCCTTGCAAACCTACGTCTGGCAAGCTAATTGTATTGAAATATATTACAAAGTAAACCCCCCTTTCCGATTGGCCGATTAAGCTCATTTTTACAACACTTCTTTCCCATAAGTTACCCACGACGTATACCGCGTTTCATTACAATACAGCAGAAATTACAACCGGTATGAGTATATTAATAATTTGGGTCCGGAGTAACCCCCCCCCCCCTCCTAATGAACCGATTTAGTTTATTTTTACATCTCACTTTTCTCTCTAGATTACCACTACGAATACCGAGTTTCGTTGAAATATAACAAATATTACGGCTGGCATGGTCAAATTAGTGTTTTGGGTTCGGGGTAAACCCCCCCCCCTTCCGGTGGACCGACTTTGGTGGTTAACGAACTCGTTCAATCGTTTGCTAATTGAATGCTATATACCAAGTTTCGTGACGAAAAAACAAAACCTCTCGTCGCTATCGTGTTAACAGACACATATATGTATACATATATATAAATATATATATATATATATATATATATATATATATATATATTTATATATATATATATATATATATATATATATATATATATTTATATATATATATATATATATATATATATATAAATTTTAGCGGGGGTCATTTTCGGTGTCTACTAGGTAGGATCGATAAAGATTTGAAGAAATTTTTCAAAAATTCCTTGATGAGTGCAACCTCAATAGCTACTTTCCTTCGGAGGAAAGTGCTAAAATGAAACAAGTATTTTTAGTGTATATTTAAATAATTTCCGAATGGTTTTGTTGAAGGAATACATAGATGTTTGTACCACCCAACAATGAGTGACACAAATCGCGGTATTTCATTTTAACTCATGACAGCTCATGACTTACCAACGTTAGCACCTAGAATGAACTCGAATTAAAGTTTTTTGACGTGGGACATGTATTATCTGACTCTTATCCTTTCCTTTCTTTCTGGTGTTATGATCGGATAAGCAGATAAAGGCCTACTCTTATCCTTTCCTTTCTTTCTGGTGTTATGATCGGATAAGCAGATGAAGGCCTACTCTTATCCTTTCCTTTCTTTCTGGTGTTATGATCGGATAAGCAGATAATAGCAGATGATTTTAGTTCTAATCTTTACTTTAACATTTCTACTTTGAATTGTGGCCTTTCTCATCTCGGAGGAAGGTGGAGCTCTCTTTGTAATCATAGCTGTTCTCAATGCTTACCTACAATTCGTAACTTATAACGTTGTAATGCGCTATAATTTTTTTTTTTTTTTGCCCAGTTTGATTGATGTGTGGCTTGGTTGACCATCGTAGAGCAGCGAAAAAATTTCATAACTTTTTCTCTCTTTTTTTAAATGAGATATTAATTATTTATAGTACTGTGTAATTTGGTCAAACTTCCTTTATTCTAACTTTAGGCCTAAATTAGTGGGAAAACCTTGGAACAGGGGGGAAAATTAAGAGTCTGCAATAGTGAATATACGAGAATATCCCTTAAAAATAAAACTATTATCATAAAATCTGATGAAATATGCCAGTTGTGCAATTGATACATTTACAATAGTTTGAAGCACCTAATGCTGCACTGCCAAAAGCATAAAATTCAAAGGCAACAATATTTACATATATATTGGAAAACAGGGACGAATTATCGCTAGAAAATGTGCTAAATATTGGCAGTACTGTAAAGCTAAATAATATATTTTTATTCTTAAAGAGTGTTCTATAATTATTTTATTTACTTTCATGATTTATTGTACATAGGTATATTCATATTTTTTTTTTTTTAGATTATATTATTCAAGCATTATTATTATTCCTAAATTGCTAGTATTATTCTTTATTTTGACATTGTAATACTATTAGCATTATTATGATTACTTAAATATTAAAACCATTAACACAAAATGGCCAGATCCTTGGCAATCTCAATGTACTTGTGCCAAATTCTATTCTATTCTACCTTGGAACAGGGGGGAAATATATGCTGTTCCCAGAGATGGGCATAATTTTATTTTTAAATAAAAATACGAATTTATTCGTACTTCATATATTTGTGAATACGAATATAAATAAATTCTTATTCATAAGTGTGATTACGAATTTATGTTTATTCACATATATTAAATATAAAAATACGAATAAAATTTTATTCGCAAAATTTTCTGCGAATACAAATGAATTCATAGAAAAAAATGTAAATAATCACAAAAAATGTGAATATTTACAAAAAATCAAGTAACTACAAAAAAAAATCACATTAAAATATACGAATACAAATTTATTCACATTATAATTTGTGAATAAAAATTTATTCACAATAAAATTCGCAAATAAATCACGAAGTTATTCGTATTAAGATGATATTACGAAAGTTATTGAAGGTGATTTTTTTTTTTTTTTTTTTTTTTTTTTTTAAGGCGTTTAACGTCTAGGTTATTAGCGCCTAGATTTTTTTGTTTACGCTGCGGGACCACCAGCCATGCTGCAGGGACAGAGTTTGTCATCTGTACCTCCTTAAAAAAAAAAAAAAAAAGAAAAAAAAAAAAGAAAAAAAAAAAAAAAACACCTTCAATAACTTTCGTAATATCATCTTAATACGAATAAATTCATAATTTACTTGCGAATTTTATTGTGAATAAATTTTTATTCACAAATTATAATGTGAATAAACTTTTATTCGTATATTTTAATGTGATTTCTTTTGTAATCACTTGATTTTTTGTAAATATTCACATTTTTTGTGCTTATTTACAATTTTTTCTGTGAATTTATTTTTATTCGCAGAAAAATTTGTGAATACAATTTTATTTGTATTTTTATTTCTAATATATGTGAATAAAAATAAATTCGTATTCACACTTATGAATACGAATTTATTTATATTCGTATTCACAAATATATGAAGTACGAATAAATTCGTATTTTTATTTATAAATAAAATTATGCCCATCTCTGGCTGTTCCTAGATTCTGTAGCTAATATATGCTGTTCCTAGATTCTGTAGCTAATATATGCTGTTCCTAGATTCTGTAGCTAATATATGCTGTACCTAGATTCTGTAGCTAATATATGCTGTTCCTAGATTCTGTAGCTAATATAGTGTGAGAATCACAAACAAAATGATCGAAATCAGAGCTTTCGAAAATTGAATTTTTTCCGCTCTGGCACCACTGTGCGCCGCCGTAGAGTGGTAAAAGTAAAGACACTCATGAACTCATAGGCACAACAACCATGGTTTTTTAACAATAAAATGGCTCCGATGATGGATTTCGCCCTTCAAAAGCGCTGTATAATTTTTTTTTTTTTTTTTTTTTTTTAACGGCGCATCGACAAATCTGGGCCAATAGTGCCCTTTAAGATAACCGTTGTAGTTGTTAATTTTTTGAGGCCATCTATATTGTAAATAAAAAATCATGGAATCGAATGGGGTAAGAAAAAGTAATATTTATTGAAATAATTCATTTCTTCACGCCATTAATCTTTGCTTCTATTTTGCTAAACCATCTGCTCCTAAAGACACCACTAGTTCTAGCTACAAGATTCAAACTCCACTCTAATTAAAGCAATCTTAGCTACATCGTTTTAATTCTCAATCTAATAAAGGGAATTGCACGGAAATTAAGTACTGAGGCCTTTTTATTAGCTTCATTTAGGAGTAATTTACAGATGACAGCTTCCCTCGCCCGTCGGGGTTCTGGAGTTAAATCATTGTAATTGGATCTGATTCATTTAATTAAAGTGTATTGTAAAAGCAGGATTTAGCGCATATTTGCTTGATGTTGTAGAAATACGTCGTTGTTTTGGTTCGACCGTTGAAAAGCTCTACAGAAATGCAAACAATTACTGAACAAATCTTATGTTTGATTCAAGTATGTTACTAATTATACGAAAGGACAACAAATGTCCAGGTTTACATCGATGAATACTTTATTTATGTCACATTCTGTTCTTTATTTCATTACTTGAGCAATTTTTAAAGCCACATCTGTAACCGTTTACGAGAACAATTGATACAACGAGGTTTCCGAAATAAATTTTCAGTTTGGGTATTCAGAAAGGATTGATTCAGTGGAAAGTTGTACCAGATGTTTAATCTGAGGACGTTTACCATCCCTAGCTCCTTCCAAGTCAGCCTGACATGTGCTTCTTGCATATAATCTGAGGACGTTTACCATCCCTAGCTCCTGCCAAGTCAGCCTGACATGTGCTTCTTGCATATAATCTGAGGACGTTTGCCATCCCTAGCTCCTTCCAAGTCAGCCTGACATGTGCTTCTTGCATATAATCTGAGGACGTTTACCATCCCTAGCTCCTTCCAAGTCAGCCTGACATGTGCTTCTTGCATATAATCTGAGGACGTTTACCATCCCTAGCTCCTGCCAAGTCAGCCTGACATGTGCTTCTTGCATATAATCTGAGGACGTTTGCCATCCCTAGCTCCTTCCAAGTCAGCCTGACATGTGCTTCTTGCATATAATCTGAGGACGTTTACCATCCCTAGCTCCTTCCAAGTCAGCCTGACATGTGCTTCTTGCATATAATCTGAGGACGTTTACCATCCCTAGCTCCTGCCAAGTCAGCCTGACATGTGCTTCTTGCATATAATCTGAGGACGTTTGCCATCCCTAGCTCCTTCCAAGTCAGCCTGACATGTGCTTCTTGCATATAATCTGAGGACGTTTACCATCCCTAGCTCCTGCCAAGTCAGCCTGACATGTGCTTCTTGCATATAATCTGAGGACGTTTGCCATCCCTAGCTCCTTCCAAGTCAGCCTGACATGTGCTTCTTGCATATAATCTGAGGACGTTTACCATCCCTAGCTCCTTCCAAGTCAGCCTGACATGTGCTTCTTGCATATAATCTGAGGACGTTTGCCATCCCTAGCTCCTTCCAAGTCAGCCTGACATGTGCTTCTTGCATATAATCTGAGGACGTTTACCATCCCTAGCTCCTTCCAAGTCAGCCGGACATGTGCTTCTTGCATATAATCTGAGGACGTTTACCATCCCTAGCTCCTGCCAAGTCAGCCTGACATGTGCTTCTTGCATATAATCTGAGGACGTTTGCCATCCCTAGCTCCTTCCAAGTCAGCCTGACATGTGCTTCTTGCATATAATCTGAGGACGTTTACCATCCCTAGCTCCTTCCAAGTCAGCCTGACATGTGCTTCTTGCATATAATCTGAGGACGTTTACCATCCCTAGCTCCTGCCAAGTCAGCCTGACATGTGCTTCTTGCATATAATCTGAGGACGTTTGCCATCCCTAGCTCCTTCCAAGTCAGCCTGACATGTGCTTCTTGCATATAATCTGAGGACGTTTGCCATCCCTAGCTCCTTCCAAGTCAGCCTGACATGTGCTTCTTGCATATAATCTGAGGACGTTTACCATCCCTAGCTCCTTCCAAGTCAGCCTGACATGTGCTTCTTGCATATAATCTGAGGACGTTTACCATCCCTAGCTCCTGCCAAGTCAGCCTGACATGTGCTTCTTGCATATAATCTGAGGACGTTTACCATCCCTAGCTCCTTCCAAGTCAGCCTGACATGTGCTTCTTGCATATAATCTGAGGACGTTTACCATCCCTAGCTCCTTCCAAGTCAGCCTGACATGTGCTTCTTGCATATAATCTGAGGACGTTTACCATCCCTAGCTCCTTCCAAGTCAGCCTGACATGTGCTTCTTGCATATAATCTGAGGACGTTTCCCATCCCTAGCTCCTTCCAAGTCAGCCTGACATGTGTTTCTTGCATATAATCTGAGGACGTTTACCATCCCTAGCTCCTTCCAAGTCAGCCTGACATGTGCTTCTTGCATATAATCTGAGGACGTTTACCATCCCTAGCTCCTTCCAAGTCAGCCTGACATGTGCTTCTTGCATATAATCTGAGGACGTTTACCATCCCTAGCTCCTTCCAAGTCAGCCTGACATGTGCTTCTTGCATATAATCTGAGGACGTTTACCATCCCTAGCTCCTTCCAAGTCAGCCTGACATGTGCTTCTTGCATATAATCTGAGGACGTTTACCATCCCTAGCTCCTTCCAAGTCAGCCTGACATGTGCTTCTTGCATATAATCTGAGGACGTTTACCATCCCTAGCTCCTTCCAAGTCAGCCTGACATGTGCTTCTTGCATATAATCTGAGGACGTTTACCATCCCTAGCTCCTTCCAAGTCAGCCTGACATGTGCTTCTTGCATATAATCTGAGGACGTTTACCATCCCTAGCTCCTTCCAAGTCAGCCTGACATGTGCTTCTTGCATATAATCTGAGGACGTTTACCATCCCTAGCTCCTTCCAAGTCAGCCTGACATGTGCTTCTTGCATATAATCTGAGGACGTTTACCATCCCTAGCTCCTTCCAAGTCAGCCTGACATGTGCTTCTTGCATATAATCTGAGGACGTTTGCCATCCCTAGCTCCTTCCAAGTCAGCCTGACATGTGCTTCTTGCATATAATCTGAGGACGTTTACCATCCCTAGCTCCTTCCAAGTCAGCCGGACATGTGCTTCTTGCATATAATCTGAGGACGTTTGCCATCCCTAGCTCCTTCCAAGTCAGCCTGACATGTGCTTCTTGCATATAATCTGAGGACGTTTGCCATCCCTAGCTCCTTCCAAGTCAGCCTGACATGTGCTTCTTGCATATAATCTGAGGACGTTTACCATCCCTAGCTCCTTGCAAGTCAGCCTGACATGTGCTTCTTGCATATAATCTGAGGACGTTTACCATCCCTAGCTCCTTCCAAGTCAGCCTGACATGTGCTTCTTGCATATAATCTGAGGACGTTTACCATCCCTAGCTCCTTCCAAGTCAGCCTGACATGTGCTTCTTGCATATAATCTGAGGACGTTTGCCATCCCTAGCTCCTTCCAAGTCAGCCTGACATGTGCTTCTTGCATATAATCTGAGGACGTTTACCATCCCTAGCTCCTGCCAAGTCAGCCTGACATGTGCTTCTTGCATATAATCTGAGGACGTTTACCATCCCTAGCTCCTTCCAAGTCAGCCTGACATGTGCTTCTTGCATATAATCTGAGGACGTTTGCCATCCCTTGCTCCTTCCAAGTCAGCCTGACATGTGCTTCTTGCATATAATCTGAGGACGTTTACCATCCCTAGCTCCTTCCAAGTCAGCCTGACATGTGCTTCTTGCATATAATCTGAGGACGTTTACCATCCCTAGCTCCTTCCAAGTCAGCCTGACATGTGCTTCTTGCATATAATCTGAGGACGTTTACCATCCCTAGCTCCTTCCAAGTCAGCCTGACATGTGCTTCTTGCATATAATCTGAGGACGTTTACCATCCCTAGCTCCTTCCAAGTCAGCCTGACATGTGCTTCTTGCATATAATGTGCTTTTAAATTATTTTTTTGAACTTTATACAGCGTTATACCTTCTCTAATTGCTTTCCCTGGCCATGAATTCTACAATGACCAGGAATCCAGCAATGTTCGCATACACCATATATGCTTCTTGGGTCTATTTCGGAAAAGGGGTGCCAGTTATTTTGTTTAATATCTGTTATATATTGAAGAAAACATATTTGTTTTTATAAATAACCTCAAAACATCAACATATTGATAAAAACGAATTAAATATCTGGACGAAAATCCACGATGTTCTCCAAAATTTTCTCAAACTGTTCCTGCGTTTGACCAAAGCCCAATAAGATAAAGCGTTTTCTAGGAGGCCGTAACTTCATTAGATGCCCTTTGCCGAAAATATTTGAACTCGGTATGATACTTATATTCTTAAAAGCATTGTCTTCAGTCCTGATGTGATCACTTAACTGAAGTATATTCATTATTTATGTGTCAAAATCAGAAATGAAACTCTAACAAAATTAAGAATGTTTGGTAAGGTTGCCGAAACTTATGTTACATATTTTATAGAGAAACTGTTATTTTATTTAATTAAAATAATAACAGTTACTGATAAAATCACTGGAACCCCTTTTCCGAAATAGTCCCGTGGACTTCACCCTGAATATGCCATAGATACTGTTTTATTCGCGGAAAAACACTATTCCTCAGCTGAACCCTCCCCCCCCCAAAAAAAGACGCTGAAGATACTGGAACCCCTGAAAATGGTGAAAAAGACTAGCTGAGAAAGCAGGGCTGATTGATTTGCCCGGGAAGAACCTAGAGGTCGTTAGAAGAGGTTTGTCTCCCTCCCCCCTTTCTATCCGATGATAGGCCGGACGCCCCCCCCCCCCCTCCAAGGAGAATTAATGAAAGCTAAAACCTCGATACTAGTATCTTTCTTCCTTTCTTCCGTCGCCCTTTAATCTCCTTTCCCTTCCTTTGTGCTTCGATACTCCACCATCAGCAAAGATACCCGATACACTCTTCTTACGGCCTCGTCTTCCTTAAATACGTCTGCCGTGTTGGCTTAATAACATTGCCTGTTTAATGGTAATGTGAATACAATTTCGGCAAACAACAAAAAAAACTATTCTTTTATTTATGAGAAAGCAATTTTTTTGCTGTGACCTAACTTCCCGAAAACGTTAGAAAGGATTGAAATGAAAATATGAACCCAAATTAGTTCGCCCGCTTCCAGCGGCGGTCCAGCTGCTTCAGCTGATGGGACATTGTTCGCCTTAGGGAGGTATGTCAGCTGATGAGATATTTCTGCTGATGGGAGGTGTGTCGGCTGAAGTGAGATATTCCTGCTTCTGGGAGATATTCCAGCTGGTGGGAGGTATTTCAGCTGGTTCGAGGTATTTCAGCTGATGAAAGGTATGTCAGCTGATGTGAGATATTTCCTCTGGTGGGAGGTATTTCAGCTGATGGGAGATATTCCTGTTGGTGAGAGGTATGTCAGCTGGTGGGAGGTATTTTAGCTGATAGGAGTTTGTTTACCTGAAGCAGAGTTGGGCAAACGTTAGCGCGCGCTAAAAGCTGATACCTCTCCGCTAATTTAGCGAAACTGTAGAAAGCCAGCGCTAATAATTAGCGGTTAGCGGCGGCAGTGCGCTAGCCGCTAATCTATTTATAGAATATCGTAATTGCTAATAGCTTAAGCTATAGTTACAACTTGTAACTATAGCAATTACGATATTTCATAAATAGATTAGCGGTTAGCGGCGGCAGTGCGCTAACCGCTAATTATTAGCGCTGGCTTTCTACAGTTTCGCTAAATTAGCGGAGAGGTATCAGCTTTTAGCGCGCGCTAACGTTTGCCCAACTCTGATCTGAAGGGAGGTTTTTCTGCTGATGGGATGTATTTTAGCCGATAGGAGTTACTTCAACTGACGGGAAATAAAACAGCTGATGGGAGGTGTTCCAGATTCCGACGTCTTCGGAATTATATAATACTTCATTCTAACAATATATCGGTCCACGTCTGGTGTTATCAAATGGTAATCATATCGTAACAGTCAATGCAAACAATCGCATTCAGAGAATCAGCAAGGTGAAATAGCAGATGGAATAACGTGTGTAAACCCAGAAGAGCAAACAGAAACATATTAAAAATGGCAGGCTAATGCATGCTCAATGTTTTTAGAATTTTGGCTGTAGGTTCAAAGCAGAAACCGACTTTTTAATTATTACTAACAAAAAATTGAGGAAACCCTGCCATTCTCTAATTTGGGTCCCTTCTCGCCGTAATAGTTTGTTTGTTTAGAAAATATGGGGCGAAAAACCTCACGGTCGTCAGCGCCCTACTATGTCATTGCAACGCACCACCACTCATCCCTTGTTCCCTGAACCTTAGGGAGTCAGGTTTTTTTTTTTTTTTTTTTTTTTTTTTTTAATTTAATTGTATTTATTTATTTATTTATTTATTTTTAATAACAAATTAGACCTTGTACTTTGTATATATTTTTTGGCCCATTCTTTTTTTTCCCTCACTTTCTGTTTAGGGGATTTTTTTTTCTTTTTCCTTTTTTTCTTTTTTCTCTCCTTTTTTTTTTTTTTTTTTTTTTTTTTTTTTTTTTTTTTTTTTTTTTTTTTTTTTCCCCCTGACATACTCCCCGATATAGCTATTGTCAAAGTGCAGACAATTGCACATCTCTTTTAAAAATACAGATATCAGGTTCGAGACCAAAAGTTACTTACAAATTAAAGAAACTAAACATATACATATGTCAATATATTAAACGAATAACAATATTAAACAATATTAAATTAAAACTAGAAACTATGAGATTTAAAAAAAAAAAAAATATATATATAAAAATAAAATAAATAAATGGTATCACAAATTATCACAGTTTGCTAACTTAAGGAAACACTAAATAAATTAATTAAACGTGCAACAATCATTCTACTAAACAACAATTAAAAACAAGTACTTGACTGAAAAAAAAAAAAAAAAAAAAAAAAAAAAAAACACATAAGGACCCTAAATAGAGGGCAACATTATTTTCATATTAATCTATTAAGCCCAGTTATCTTTAAAAATTTTATTATTTTGTCAACTTCAGCCTGTTTGTTGCCGAGAGCCTCTGCTATCTTTCTTGATATCCCGAGCTGCCGAAAGAGTGGTCCGAACCAGAAGGCAGAAGAGGAGGCGAATTCAGCTAGAGAACATTGAGGAGTCCGCAGTTTCGGCCTTGCAACATTTTTTCAGAAAGACAGTACTTTACTTCTTGATTGAGGATTGGCTAAAACTCAACAATCATTTCAGGAAGATAAGAGAGGATGTGAAACTGTGGACTGCGTCAGAGCGGCAGAATAGAAAGAATGAAGTGGTACTCAGTAGACTATGTATTGGCCACATTAAATGGGTACACACATACTTGCTACAAGGCTTAAACCCACCAACCTGGTATGCCAGCCATCAAATACTGACTGTGAAACACTTTCTACTCTACTATCCTCCAATTAAAAAGCCCGTCACGCAGGAGCTGCATAACTAAGCACTTTCCTCAGAATTTGGGTTGTGTAGACTGGTTTCCAGAACAATTTGCTTAAAATATCCTACATAAATAAAATAAAAACATGAATAGTTCTCTTTTAATTTTGTAATGAGTAACTGTTCAATTATTAATTTTGTAATTAATTTGCTTCCAGAGTTATGTTTACACATGGTACCTGCTACACTACTTAATAAATACAAAAAACTTCATATTTTCGTCTTTTGTTCTGACGCAGGAACAGGGTACAGTCCCTCTAGTGGGAGACAGCGCTCCTTGCGGCGGCCTTGCGAACCTACGTCTGGCGGGTTATTCCATTGAAATATATTACAAAGTAAACCCCCCTTTCCGATTGACCTTTAGCTCATTTTTACAACACTTCTTTCCCATGAGTTACCCACGACGTATACCGCGTTTCGTTACAATACAGCAGAAATTACGACCGGTATGAGTATATTAGTAATTTGGGTCCGGAGTAAACCACCCCCCCTCCTAATGAACCGATTTAGTTTATTTTTACAACACATTTGTTATCAGTAGATTACCCCTACAAATAACGAGTTTCGTCGAAATGTAACAAAAATCACGGCTGGAAGTGGCGAATTGGTATTGTGGGTCCGAAGTAAACCCCCCCCCCCCTTCTAATGAACCGATTTAGTTTATTTTTACATCTCACTTTTCTCTCTAGTTTACCACTACTAATACCAAGTTTCGTCGAAATATCACAAAAAACACGGCTGGTAGTGGCAAATTAGTGTTTTGGGTTCGGGGTAAACCCCTCCTTCCGGAGGACCGATTTTGGTGGTTAACGAACTCGTTCAATCGTTTGCTAATTGAATGCCATATACCAAGTTTCGTGACGAAAAAACAAAAACTCTGGCCGCTATCGTGTTAACAGACACATATAGCACCAATACAGATATATATATATATATATATATATATATATATATATATATATATATATATATATATATGTATATTTTAACGGGGGTCATTTTCGGTGTCTACTAGGTAGGATCGATAAAAATTTGAAGATATTTTTCCAAAATTCCGTCATGAGTGCAACCTCAATAGCTACTTTCCTTCGGAGGAAAGTGCTAAAAGGAAAAAAAACATGGAAACCCGAAGAGCCTTAAAGAAGCACTAGAGGACAATTTTCGAAACATACGAAATGTAATCGACTTTATCAAAGAGTAGAAGCAGACAACTAAAAAAAATAAAATGAACAAAGAAACAAAAAGACAAATTTTAAAATGTAAATAATTGGATCAAGCAATTCCTGTGAGTCGGACTTTTAGTTAATATTACATTGAGTTCGCATTTTTTCTTGAGGCAATTTTCCCCCCTAGACGGATGTATATGTAAAAAGGCGTTGGACGGAAGTGCCATAACGACACTACTTCTTATCGAATAGACTTCTTAAGAAGCTCTCCTCGGAGCTTTAGAAGAAGGATGGCCCTTCTAGACTCTGCATAGGGGCTCAAGAGATTAAGCTATCAATCTTATAAACCTCTCAGCCTTTTCCTTCCGTTGTAATGTCTGCACTTCCTAGGAAATATCAGGATATACTCCTTCAGTTCGTGGTGATTACTTTTCACAAGTAGGAGGCTGTGTAATGCTCGCAATCATAGTCATAGTCATTTTAGTCCTCATTTATCACTTAGGCGAGGGCGAGCCCTGGACTGTGTTGGATATCTGTCGGAATTTTATTCCTTCCTGTAGCACTTCCATAGAGTACATTTTGTAACAGGCAATCAGAAATATGAACAAAATATGGCAGGTCTCCAAAAAAGTATAAGTTATACCAGTATATATTTTCATCTCTAATTGATCCATTCCAAACACAAGGTTTATCAAAATTAGCGCTTGGTTTCTGAGCTTTGACTCAGTAATAAGGCAGCGTGTGACCAATGCGTTCTAAAAAGATCCAGTGACTATCACAAAAATACCTCAAGACATTTTACAAAATGTTACTTAATAAAGTGGAGTAGAGCACTGGACTTGCTCAAGGACCTGACTTCAAATCCCGAGCAAGCACTAAAGATTTTTATCTTCTAGTGCCTTCGTTCATGTGTTGAATTCGGCCTCCCTGGCCGTTCCTAGGCCTACCCAGCCTATAGTTTTAGGGATATAGAGTGATTGATAAAATCATAAAGCCATTGTTTGGTATCCGGAATATGAAGCGATTTTTAACGGCATAGAACGATTATTGGCGATATTTAGGAATACGGTGCGATTGTTAGGGATATGGAACATTTTTTGGGAATGTGGAACGATTTTTAGGGTTTTAAATGAATGAAACGAGATTTCAAGCGATTATTAGCGATATGGAGCGATTGTTTGGTAGCCGAAGGCATTGTTTGGTATCTTGAGGAATTCTTAGGGATATGGAAAAATATTTATGAGTGTAGAAATTTTATTGCGGGTATGGAGCGGTTTTTGGGGCTTGTAAATGAATAGAACAGGATTCGAAGCGATTATTAGATATTTGGACTGATTGTTAGGAATACGAAACTTTTCTTAGGGGTATGATGGAATTGTTCGGGATTCAGATCATTTGTTAGGGATATTTAAGCGATTTCGGTGCTAATGACCGCAGCAGCCGATGCACCGTGGGAAGAAAAATAAAACGATTTAATTTCGAACAAAAAATTTTAAAGGAAATCAACATAAATGTACGGTCATCTGCCTATGAGGTAGAGCTTAAGCATTTAAGTAAGTTCAAAATTTGCTATGGGGCTTTTCTCTCCAATTCAATCCCCTATCATAGATTATCCCAAGAATTTCAGCGCTTTAAGACATTTTTACATATGTGTTATTTAAACCGGCCCTTTTATTTCTTCATTTGTAGATAAATAGGAAATTAAAGGCTGATTCACGCTAGACCGGGTCGGGGCCCGGCCGGGACCCGGAGAAACAATCACACCAGCATTTTCAATGGACTTGTTCACGCTATACCGGGCCGAGTCCGTGTTTTTCGCGTGTGTGATTGCTTCACAATGTCCCGGCCGGGCCCCGGCCCGGACCCGACACGGTCTAGCATGAATCGAATTTAACTGTTCTATGCACGGAGATTATAAAACCATTTTGTCAAAATCAGATGTTGATAGAATCAATGGTTCGCTTTATATTTGCGTGGAGTAACTCAATGGCCCTCTGTGAATGTATGATGGAGGTCATTTTCGGTATCCATTATTTAGGACAGATAATGATTTTTAGAAAATTCTTTCATGAGTGCAGCCTCGATAGCTGCATTAATAAAAGTTTAGAGAGTAAATTTTTGATATTCAATGTTTGGAACGTGTTAATCAGAAAGGAACCATGCACCTTATTTTTTTTTTATTTTTTTTTTACGGCGCATCGACATAATTCTTGGCCATTAGCGCCGATGTCCAGGGTGCAGCCAGGAATTTTCTCAGCGAGCCTTGAGATGAGAAAAAGCGCCTTATTTTGAAAAAAATTAAGTGTTATTTACTTTCAGCTATTTAGTTGTGAGAAATGTTATTTTAAAAAGAAACAGCATCAAAATAGTTGGTAAAATATTGTATAGATTGACGACAAAATACTTGAAAAAGTATTTCTAAGGCTGGCCACACACTATGAGGTAGACCGGACAGGTACACCCGTCAGGTGCACCTGTCCGGTCTACCTGTGACCCACACTGTTCAGGTGTACCGGACAGGTTTGTCAGTGTTCAACATGGATCCTCCAGGAGATGATCTACTTTATCTCTCTCTATTTGCAGTAATATTTGAGACAAGTAAAAACGCAAAAAACGCAAACAATGGCGTAAGGAATGGTTGCAGAGAAGAAATAAATTCACCCTTATCAATCTGCTCAACGAATCAAGAGATGAACCAACAGATTATCGCAATTATCTGTGCATGAACGAATCAGATTACATAGAGTTAAGAAGAAATGTACACAAATGAGGGCCGCTATATCCCCACAAGAAAAACTAACAGCTACTTTGAGAATCTTGAGGAGTCAATTTTTCTCTACTCCTTTCGAATATTAGATCGAAAACTATTAATTTTACTTTTAGCCATTCTCTCGTTTGCATTTGGATTTATTTTCCACAACGGTAAAACAAATCAACACAAATCAGAGTAGCAGAAAACTGAGACCTCATCAGGTACACCTGACAACCCCCACACACACATGAGGTCTACTCGCCTGTCAGGTGGAAATAATCGAATTTTCATCAGGTGTGAGGTCGCCGGAAAGGGTAGGGAGGGGGTAGTTAAGTTCCGCCACACACTATGAGGTAGACCGGATAGGTGCACCTGACGGGTACCTCTAGGTGTCCCTAAGATCCCCAATAGCTTAGGTGTCCCTAAGATATTGCAACTTAAAGAGCTATTTTCTCAGAATGTTCATACTGTTGCTTGGTTCCTTTCTGATTAACATTGTCCATTTATAATTTACAGTAATTCATACAATGCTACGTTTAATCGTTTGGTTTGTATTTTTTTTTCTCTTTTAATTTTGTTTATGTGATGTTTTGATCTATTTAAAGTAATAGGAAGTTGACAAAGAGCTGGGTGTTTGATGTAGCTAGTAGTTGATCCCCCTGTCGCGGGCACTGTGCTTTGGTTATTACAACTAGACTCTTGACAGCTTAAAAATGGAACAGAATTTAATTTCAAACCTCTCCGACTCCTGTTCTACCGTCCGCTCCAATTTATTTTTCAATTTCAGTCGGTTTGTTGTTTTTTTTTTCAGTTCGCTTTTCATGAAGTTGTTTTCCCCTTCATCTGTACTCGACGTGCGGACTATAAAGGGGTTTCGACAATAGGAAAAAATCCATCCATATGCATGCGTGATAAAAAGCATAGCTAAAACCCCCCCAAAAAAAGTGCAACAGCGTAGGAACTGCGTCATCTTAGTGCGTTTTAGTGTCATTCGGAACGCTTGGAACAAATATAGTAAATATTTGGTTTAAAATATGGAAAGTGCTAAAATAAACAAATTATTATCTCCACGTTAAAAATATTACTAACATTTGCAAAAATAGTTATTAGAATACAATATTAAAACATTTTAATTTAAAAATAAAATAAAAGTCCGTCACGCAGGAGCTGCATAACTAAGCACTTTCCTCAGAATTGGGAAGTGTCGAGTACATTCCTGAATAATTTGCTTAAAATAACCTATATAGATAAATAAAATAAAAACATAAATAGTTCTGTTCTTTTGCATTTGTTATGAGCAGCTGTTTCAATTATTATTTTTGTAATTAATTTCCTGGGTCTTTTTGCGAAGACCACATCCAGTTACTTTTGAAGTAGCAGTAGTGATTGTATCAGTGATTCAGCGCATGCGCATAACCCCTTTGCCTTCCTATTCGAGGATTCCGATGACCAATTGCATTGGTTCTTGCTGGGAGTAAAGTAACCTTCAACTGTGAATTAGCTTTTGTTTATGAAACAGCTTTGCTTATGTTAGTGAGAAAAAATGAGTCTTTTACAATTAGTTCGCGATGTTCCTGACAAAGAAAAAGTGATTGGTTTCTTACTCGGAAAAATTAATGGAATCCTATTAATTTTAGCGAGTTGGATAGACTACAGTCGCTAAAATTAGTAGAATTCTACTAATTGCGAGTTGGATTGACTAGAGTTTTTGATATCTTCTTGAGCGAGCGGAGCGTAGCGTAGCGAGCGGAAACGCATAGCGTGTAATTCTTAATAAAGGTAAAATATCCAAAAAAGAGAGAGAGAAAAGGAATAAAATATGTTTGTATACAAATATCGTTGTTTGTTATCCTTCATAACCTGCAAAACAGTCAACTTTAATGCTTAATAACTTATTTCATAGTTGAGAGAATTGATTTAGATCATATTAACGTTTTTATTAATACATATTGCTTGCCATTATCTAATATGAATTATAACCATAGATAACGAGTCAAGTAGTAATAGATAACCAGCAAAGAACCTATAAGCTTATCAGCGAGTACGAGTAACTGTTATAAATCACTACTGCTACTTCAAAAGTAACTGGATGTGGTCTTCGCAAAAAGACCCAATTTCCTTCCAGAGTTTTGTGTATGCGGGGTACTACACTACGTACTAAATACACAAAGCTTCACTTTTTCGTCTATTGATCTTGATGAATAATAAAAAAAAAAAAAAAAAAATGGGAACCAGTAATAATGCAGGAAGAGGATACAGTGCCTCCTAGCGGCCGACATCAGAACACTGCGGCCCACATAGTCATATCAAACCGTGGCACTACTACGGAGAGTTTCGCGAACCTACATTTGGCGGAAGAATTCAATTCAAACATAGTACAAAGTAACACCTCCCCCCCCCTTCCGATAGACCGATTTAGTTCATTTTCATAACACATCTTTCTTATTAGATAGCCAGGACGTACAAAGAGTTTTGTAACAATACAACAGAAATTACGACCGGTACGAGCAAATTATTAATTTTTGTCCGGAGTATACCCCCCTTCTAGGGAATCGATTTAGTTTTTGTTTTTTTTACGACACATTTTTATCTGTAGGTTACCACTACGAATACCGAGTTTCGCCGAAATAGAACAAAAATTACGGCTGGCATGGTCATATTTCTGTTTTGGGTCCGGGGTAAACCCTCCCTTCCCTTGGGCCGATTTTGTTTGTTAACGAACTCGTTCAATCATTTGCTAATTGAATGCTATATTCCAAGTTTCGTGACAGAAAAACAAAAACTGTGGCCGCTATCGTGATAACAGACACGCGCGCGCACACACACACACACACACACACACACACACACACACATTATATGTATATATATAATTTTTAACGGGGGTCATTTTCGGTGTCCACTGGGTAGGATTATTATAGATTTGAAGACATTGTTAAAAAAATTCCGTCATGAGTGCAACCTCAATGGTTACTTTCCTTCGGAGGAAAGTGCTAAAAGAGGTGTGCCAATTGTACCAAATACCCTTGATACTAAAGACTTCTTCCTTGGTAGATAAAGTTTGAGAAACTTATTTTTGCCTAAATACCTACATTCCTCCGTAATATTATGAAAATGGGTGATAAATAAATAACATTATTAAAAAAAACGTAGAAAAAAATCTGAAAAAAATAAGTCCGTCACGCAGGAGCTGCATAACTAAGCACTTTCCTCAGAAATGGGTAGAGGCGAGTGCATTCCTAAATAATTTGCTTAAAATAACCTATATCGATAAATAAAATAAAAACATAAATAACACCTGTTTCAATTCAATTCAAACTTAGTACAAAGTAAATCCCCCCCCCCCTTGCGATAGACCGATTTAGTTCATTTTTACAACACTTCTTCCTTATTAGATACCCAGGACGTATACCGCGTTTCGTTACAATACAGCAGAAATTACGACCGGTATAAGGAAATTAGTAATTTGGGTCCGAAGTATACCCCTCTTCCTAATGAACCGATTTAGTTTATTTTTACAACACATTTTTCTCTTTAGCTGACCAGAACGAATACCGAGTTTCGTTGAAATATAACAAGAATTACGACTGGTATTGGCAAATAACTACTTTGGCTCCGGACTAAACCCCCCTCCGGATAGACCGATTTTGTTGGTTAACGAGCTTGTTCAATCGTTTGATTGGGGAATACTACATACCAAATTTCGTGGCGAAAAAACAAAAACTCTTGCCGGTATCGTGTTAACGGACACATATATAACTATATATGCATATATATATATATATATATATATATATATATATATATATATATATATATACATATATATATATATATATATATATATATATATCTTGACATTGATTTGGCTGGACGGTGGTGGTAGTGCATCATAATAGGAAAACCAACAAACTCCAAGGTCTCCACCACAAATGATTTATTTTATTCACTCAAAGTAAGCTTTCGGAGTCTACAGCTCCATCCTCAGTGCTTCTACAGCATATAAAAACAAAACATATATAATCTTTAACACCTGAGAATAAGCTTATCAAATAAATTTGAATTGTATATATATATATATATAAATTTTAACTGGGGTCATTTCGGTGTCTACTAGTTAGGATCGATAAAGATTCGAAGAAATTTTTCAAAAATTCCGTCATGAGTGCAACCTCAATAGCTACTTTCCTTCGGAGGAAAGTACTAATTAGAAATGACTAAATCACAATAATACAATCCTAACATTAACTAAATGATTATAAGCTTAACTGACGGGAACAATATTTAATTATTATGAGAATCCGAGATTGTAACAATAGGTCTAATTAGAGAGAAAGAAGCGGTACAGCTTTGAAGTGAGGACTTGGAAATTTGAACAAAAGTTTGAGTATAAATTTCACAACTCGCCCAGACAACAGCAATTACAAGAATAATTTATCGGAACTAATGAAGCCAGGTCCTTTGTCCTTCTGTTTTATAAACTTCGACATATAATTAGGGACAAAGAAAGTTTTCGCTTGCTAATTTATCCAAAACCCGTTTTCTCTGTGCTTTTGACGTTGAAATTTATCATTGACTTTAACAAAAGGACTTAAATTGGAGTTGAAAAGCTGTTATATAGTAATTGGTTATTTTGAACACTTCAATATTTAGTATTTGGAACTTGGGGTAAATGTGCAGCCACTTCCCTTTTACTTGATTATAGAAACATAATTTTTGGTAATAAATATTTGTTTAGAAAAATTAACGAGTTGGCTTTTTTTAAATTATTATGGCGGTTCAACCATTAAGGTTTTTAACGCCATTTCTATGTGATCATTTTTATTATAATTCTGAAATGAGTATTAATAATTTTAGAAATATTATATATTCTCAGACAAGGTATAGTTGGGATTCGGCTAGGAGAAAAAAACGTCAGACTTTCAGGAAGAAATCTGTATTTGGACGTTTCGGCTGCACATTGGCAGCCTTCTTCAGCTAAAAAAATACATACAAATTATAAGTAAAAAAACATTCAGAAATAAGCGTATTATATACATCATGTCAATGATTGGAACCAATCATATTATCAAACAATGAAAATGCGGTAGTTGGAAAGTAAACAGTATGTTGAAAGTAGTAAGTAAAACAGTACAAAAACTAACAATTTTATAAAGAACATTTTTATATTATGAGAAACTCAAACTATTCTATAGGTGAATACAATTTATAATAATCAATATACAAATACGCACCACTAGAAAATGCCTAGGGGGGAGGGAGGAAGACCTCGAGGACACTTAGGTAACCATGGTTGGATGTATGAGGGACAGCAACTACACAGGGGGTTTTTATAGTTATGACTGGGGGATGGGGGAGGAGGCCCCCTAGGCATTTTTATGCTCCTGAATTCCCTCCCCCCTAGGCATTTTCTAGTGGTACGTAATTGTATATTGATTATTATAAATTGTATTCACCTATAGAATAGATTGTGTTTCTCACAATATAAAAATGTTCTTTATAAAAATGTTAGTTTTTGTACTGTTTACTTACTACTTTCAACATTCTGTTTACTTTCCAACTACCGCATTTTCATTGTTTAATAATAAGATTGGTTCTAATCATTGTCGTGATGTATATAATACGCTCATTTCTGCCTGTTTTTTTACTTATAATTTGTATGTATTTT